>OY725337.1:24797601-25397601 GCA_963243735.1 Neocrepidodera transversa | reverse complement strand
TTGTAAATATTTCATTTATCGCTATTTTCTTTTCGCATTAATTTCTTTTAAATTTTATTGGTACTCCCATGGTTTCTAAGAATAGATATGCGTAAATTTAATAGGTCGCTTTTTGCGAGATGTTGCTTAGCATTTTTTATTTAGCCTGGCGAATTAGTTGCTTCTTTTATTGATGCGTATGAAAATAAATTTATATAGGATGTCTCATTGAATTTAAAAATTATTTCAACAATTAAAATTTTTTTTTTGGTGTTGTCATGTTAATAACTAATTTATGTACACATATCTAACGTAAATGATTTAAGAGAATATATTTCCTTATCATATATTAATATATATACTTACATATCGGTTTCGGTTTTTGAAAATCTGTGTTTGCAATAACTTTAAACTTCGGTTTTGGTTTTTTTTTTTAAATCTATATCTATAATGTCTTAAAATATTTTTTATCAAAATTTACAATTTACTACTTAGCATCTATCTTTAATTTAAAATTTTGCAAGTTTCTGTTTCCTTCTCCTTTAAATTTCTTTCCTCTTTTTATTTTCATATTTCTTTTTTCTTCCTCTTTTTCACTTTAAACAAAAAAACATTTTCTAAAGAATTTCTTTCGTATACCGGTTCCATTCTTTTTCTGCTATCTTCCTTTAATTTCTTGAAATTTTAGTCCCCTGGTACATTTCAGAAAAATTGCTCTCTTCTTTCGCAATTTTTCTTACCGACTTTACGTTTTTTTGTGCCACCCTATATTTTCATTATTCCTCTACTCAATTTATTTTAGTTTCATATCCCCTTCTTATTTCCTGGCGTCATGTCCCTCTTTTCTCTTGGTATTACTATAAAATGCCTTTCCCATGTTCTTCTCTTTGCCTACTGAGTCAAAATAACTGACTTGATCACTTTCTCTGCAAAATATTAATGATTTCATCATTACTAAAATATTGATTAAGATGTATAACATGAAGATGAGTCATTTGAGAGACCTTGCATCAAATTTTTTAGTAGATGTGTATAATTTTTGAAAATAAAATATTTTTTAATGACCTTTATTCTGTTTTCGATAGTTACATAAAAACAATCTTCTGTATTCAAAAATATGAATTCTAATCCCTTCCACATTGCATAAAAAAATAACCTAACCAACCCTTGAGCTAATCATTTTTACTATGCGGTAAGTATTCACGAATATTTAAAATGCAAGTTCGGATAGCTACCCTTAATATGATTTTTTTTTAATGTCTATTAATTTATTAGATAATAATTCTGTTTGGGAAACGATAAAAATTAATATCAACTTAACAAACTAAAGTTGACATCCCTGTCCATAAATTAAGGAAAAGCAGCTTTTATACCTGTTTATTTATTTATTTGGATATGATGTTCAACTGTTGCTTTGGAAACTTTCAAATCTACTAAATTTATGTAGCATTAAGTTTGATAAAGTGGAAAACGGATTACGGAAATGGGTTTGATGCAAAATAGAAAATAGGTTAGAGTTAATCGTCTGCGGAATTTATTATTCTATGCATTCATGCAGTTTTGTGCCCCGTATTAGATTTGACGCAGTTGCTGTTGTTTCGGTGTTTATTGGATTTGTGGGAAGTTTTGGTAAATGTTTGCTTTCTATTTACCTTGTGGTGTTTCAAATAGGATGCATATGTGTTTTTACACATTTATGAGTTAATCAATCATATGTGATGCTGAAAATTTTATGTAAATCCGCACTATAGCTCCAAAATAATAAAAATAAGCTAGATTTTCAACAGTGTATTTTATTGTTTAATCCACTAATAGACAATTACTTCTCATATAAAATAAAAATTGTATTGTGCTTGTGAAGAAAATCACTAATTTCTGAATATTTTGCTAATAAAAAGTTGCAGAATTCTGTATATAGTAGGGGAAAGGGTGGTATATTCGGCCATGGGGTACTTTCGGACACCGATAATATTGTACTAACCTACAGGTAAACTTTATGACTTTACCTAAAACAAAATGTAACGGCAGCGTTACTGTCATCACTCTCCTAGGAGAGAAAAAATACGGCCTTGAGCGTTAGCCAAGGCTCTAGAAAAAAGGACGTGTTCCCTTGCATAAATTCTCTGGAAACCTAACGACCACTCTTCAGACGAAAGGGTAGTTCGTGCTCTCGCGGTATAACAGAGTCTTTACCTTACAGACATGAATTGGGGATGACGGAGGTTTTCTCTTTAGTTATATATTGTTATGAATTTATATCCCAATTTAGGGTGGGTTACTATAGAAAAATAATATAAGAAATTACAAATACACAATAATTATTAATTAAAATTATAGGTATGTCCTGTAATAACGCATACTATCGACTTTCCAACTTGAGTTCTTTGTTTCTATAAACTTCTTACTTTAAAATTTTGATTTGATTTAACTCCTACTAGTATATTCTCTTCCTTCTGTATACTTCTTCTTATTTCTTTCTTTCATTAGAATAAATTGATTCCTCCTGTAGTTTTTTTTAATAAATTTTTGCTTTTATTAATAAAAGTCCATAAATTTTTTTAATTGGTAATATAATTTTAAATTCTATTCCACTTACGAAGTCATTCAAATTCCTTCTCTAATTATCTTTTTAAAAACTTTACTTTTTTTAAAAAAATACCATTTATGTATATCAAAAATGACTTTTCTGTTTATTATTTTTTTATCTATTTTCTTTTTTTTTCCAAATTGAAATTTTCTTACTTGATTAATTAAAAAAAAATTTTTAAATCTTTCCCTTAACATTATTACTTAAATTTTTTTATATCATTTCAATTTTTTTTTATTTTCATAATAATAATAATGAAATAATGATGTGCTCAAAAAAAATTAAAATAAGACTTTTTATATTTCACAATTGTTGATTTAGAATAACTTATATACCAATTACTTTAAATAAATTCTTTAAACTCGAACCTATTTTAACAATAAACTACGTTTATAACATTCAAAATAACAAAATTATTTATGTTATTCACACCTTTTAACAATTAAATAACAATTAACTAAAAAAAAATAACTCATACAGAGTATTTCATTACAATATATATATCATTAGTTATTCTAGAGTTCCAACTGTGCCTATTCTCAATTCATTATGTTTCTTTCTTTTTCTATTCTTATGTTCCAGCCTTTTAGGTGAGAAAAATAGATTAAATTAGTCTACTGACTTTAATGTTAATCTTAACACTTTAACAAAACAAGAAAATTGGACTAATCGAAATAACAAGACCGTCGGACTATCTCGTCCTCTAATGCCCTAACAAAATGCACAAAAAATTACGTTTACAATTTTAAAATAAAATACCTCAAAAAGAAAAATTGACTATTGATCTAACTATGGTAATGAAACAATTAATCATAATTTATTATAAATTCATTATGGTACTTAAGATTTAAAAGAAAAATTGACAGTGTTTCTTATTTATAATACAAGAGAAATGCAAATACAAAAGAAATTTTAGTAAATGATATTGAGAATAATATAAAACTAAATTTTGCTAATAAGTATAGGGCTTAAGCCATTTGAAGTATTAAACACTTTCTGAGAGGTGAAAGGATTTCTCATTGGAGTGGGGTCAATCATAATTATAGTTTAAATTATATAAAAAAATAGTATGTAAATATTTTTGTTTAAAAAAAATGAAGATTGTTTTGGGATGATTGATAATTAATCATAAATATAGAAGATTGTCAAAAATTTATTAAAAAATATAAATAAAATCTGTAAAATAATATTATATTTAGAAAGGAATGTTTTATATATGAAAAGGATGGTTTATTAAAATGAAGAAATATTTTTTTTTAAAAAAGTAAGCAATATTATTAATATCAAAAAAATAAAGAAACAAAGATTTAAGAAAAAAAGAGTGACCATTTAAAGGAGGCAAACATAGTAAACAATTTCAAAAGTGTATAGAGAGCAGAAGTAAAAGGCGGAGACAGAAAATAAATATTAAGAAATCTGAAGAAGTAGAAGAAGGAAGAAAAAAATAAGATCATTAATATTGTTAGTTTTTTATAATATTGTGTTTTTCATTTATTTAGGCGCTGTTGAAGCCGCAGCTCAGTGAGGAGTTCCCCAGGTGAGAAATGTAATCCACCCTTCATCCCATAGATTTACTATTTCAATACATATTGCATAAGTGGCACCAAAATTTTACTTCCTGAAAAACTAAAGTCTAGAGTGCCTCGGGCTTACAACCGGCCATGTTTTTCCTAGATTTATCCCACTTATATAAAATATGGAAGGGGAAGGAAAATCCCCTTATTTTCTCTCTACTAGATGAAAGAATTAGATACTTATCCTATCTCGGATAGGGAGAATAAAAAAAAACAAAATTAACCTGTACTTATACCTACATTTAGGTAATGGTTAGTAAAATGAACTCATATACCACGCAGCCTGGCCTGTTGCTTTCCCTAGTATAGATTGTCCAACAACTAAAACGAGACCTCCAGCGTTCACACTTTTCTAATTTTCCCTTTGTTCTTTCGTTCCCCACTTCTCTAATTGTTCCTTTGTTCTTTCGTTCCCCACTTCTCTATTTTTCCCTTTGTTCTTTCGTACCCCACTTCTCTAATTTTTAACTAAGCGGTCGGTTTAGAGTTGGACAAAGTTTAGCGGGAGATTAACTCGCCATCTATGGATTTTTCTGTCGAATTTCCGTGCGACCGAGAAGTATTGGCAGAACCATTTTTATATTTTCACACAGGAAATTATCGCTCACAAATTTTTTTTAAACCGACGCAATTAATGAATTTTTGAATTTACTTCGTACAATTATTAGTTAGCAGTCTTTAGGCAGCTTTAGACTTAGCTACCGCCGTTGGGGCAAGACCGCTGTCCGAGCAAAGCTAATGCGAGTTGCAGACTGGTTTTTTTACCGATTCGTTGACTGGTGTTACCATCTTTCTGAGTGGTCTTCGCGTTGTGTCACACAACATGGCCGGGTGTTCTTTTCTTTTGAGTGGCCAAGTTTTGCCAGCAAATGTGGCTTCGTACTCTCGTCACATGTACTACATTTCCACAGTGATCTTTGCACGCTCGGCCAAATTTTTGCTTAGTTGCTAAACATGTCCAAACTACAATTAAACCTGATATGTTTTTCAAATTGTAACTACTTGTTTTAAAACAAAGATTTTTTTTACATCCTGGGATTATATATCGTACGTGGAGTTTATGATTGCATTTTTTAGTTAATTTAGAATGTTATTATCTACCTAGATATGAAAATTTTATATTTAGTTTAATGCACAAATATTTATTTATTCCCTATTTTTATTTCTCTGTTTATTTCGCATTTATTACAATATCTTGCTGGGGTTTTAAAATTACCGCGAAATTGTCATTTATGTGGTTGATAATACACAGTTCTTTAGTTTGATGCATTTTCTGCTCATGATTGCACGTGTTAATTTGTTGTAGTGAAAAAGTTGATATTTTGTTACAGCAACGTTACTTTAACTCATTTATCTCATGGAATTGGTTATGAATTTTAGCACTTTTTGAATATAATTTTATTAAAAAATCATATCAAAAAAATGATATATTTTGCTCTAAGAGCAAAAGATGATGAAATATTGCTGAATTATTCGTTTCAAATTTACTTTACGTCTTATTTTAGCTCTTATAAGAAAAAAACTACACAAGATAATACATTAAGTTCTACTCCATTTAAACGACAATAAAAAATACTATAATTAAGAATTTTTTCAAGTTTTAAAAAATTAATTGTGTGCTACAGAGAGAAAAACCAAAATACAGAATATTGTAAAACCCCGATCTTATCGATGTCTTTTTTCGAAAATTTTAAAAAATATATATTTTTAAAACTACTTATCTCAGGGTATTTAAATATAGAAAGTCCAAGAAAATGATACATTTTGCTCTAATAGCAATAGATGATGAAATAATGCTGAATTATTAGTTTCAAATTTATTGTACCTCTTATTTTAACTCTTATAAGAAAAAAACTACAGAAGATAATACATTAAATTCTACGCCATTTAAACGACAATTAAAAATACTATAATTGAGAATTTGTTCAAGTTTAAAAAAATAATTGTGTGCTACAGACAGAAAAACCAACAATATTGTAAAACTCCGATCTTATCGATTTTTTTTTCGAAAATTTAAAAAATTATATATTTTTAAAACCACTTTTCTCAGGGTATTTTAATAGAGAAAGTCCAAAAAAATGATATGTTTATAATACATGATGAAATAATGCTTAATTATTAGTTTCAAATTTATTTTTCCTCTTATTTTAATTCTTATAAGAAAAAAACTACACAAGATAATACATTAAACTCTACTCCATTTAAACGACAATAAAAATACTATATTTGAGAATTTTTTCAAAATTTTAAAAACATAATTGTGGGATACAGAGAGAAAAACCAAAATATTGCAAAGCCCCGATCTTATTAATTTTTTTTCGAAAATTTAAAAAATATATACATATATTTCTCAGGGCATTTTAATACAGAAAGTCTAAAAAAATGATGTATAAGTCCAAAAAAATGATATACAGTGTGTCCGTAAAGTATGGAACAAATTCATTTTTAGCTAAACAGGCCATTTTAAGAAATAATCCTGAAACACGTCGATTTTTGATTTTAATTTACCGTATTTTAAAATAATAATCTAATATACAGGGTGAATTACTTTCGAGTAATGAAGTCACCGTCATTTTTTTTAAATGGAACACCCTATATTTTTTTATATTTTTAGACTCATCCTGTGAAGCTGATTTCAAAAACCTATTATACTTATATTAAAAAATGGATTCTTTTGAAGTTATAGACAATTGAAAATCGCATTTTTTTCAACTCTAAATGAGTGCTACTGCCAAACGACATAAAATCGGATAAAACGGCTTACATGTCCCTATCTTAACTTTCTGAGTTGTACTTGGTGGCATATGAATAAAATTTATAAAGGGTGATCAAAATTTGCGTACTTTTGATCACCCTATATATCTTATGCCATCAATTAGAACTCAAAAACTTAAGATAGGGACATGTAAGCCATTTTATCCGATTTCATGTCGTTTGGCCGGAGCAATCACTTAAATTTGAAAAAATGCGATTTTCAATTGTCTATAACTTCAAAAATATTTACTTTAGAATATAAGTCTAATAGGTTTTTGAAATCAGCTTCACGGGACGAGTCTAAAAATATAAAAAAATATAGGGTGTTCCATTTAAAAAAAATGACGGTGACTTCATTACTCGAAAGTAATTCACCCTACCTTGTATATTAGATTATTCTTTTAAAATACGGTAAATTAAAATCAAAAATAAACGTGTTTCAGGATTATTTCTTAAAATGGCCTGTTTAGCTAAAAATGAATTTGTTCCATACTTTACGGACACACTGTATATATAAGTAAGATTTTTTCAAAATTTTAAAAATATTACAGAGAACCGAAACTAGTCGCCTTATATTTACAATTATTAGCTTGTAGTACACGACATTACGTTTTATTTCTTGAAAGAACGTTTTATTCATAAATTCAATTATGGTAATTTAAATTATAAAAATTGTAATCTTGCAATTTCATCCGACATATTAATAATTTTATAATGAACAATTTGCTAAGTTACATTACCATATCTAAAACTACCCCATAAATTCAAATACATTTAATCCAATTCATTAAATATTATGCTTAGACCGTCGTTTGCTCATAACAGGGTGATACATCGAACCATTAAAATTATATAATATTTAAGTAAACGAAATTGATGACGAATTAGCTAAAGAATATAATAAAATGGAAATTTTAATTAAATTAATATACAGCCAATCTAAAATGGATTTAAAAAATATACTCCACATTCTAGAGTACTCTGCGTTATTAGATTTGACCCAATTAGTTTCCGCCTTAACCATGAGAATTTCATTATTTACCTTTGTAAAGTGTGATTGCAAGAGAATCCGTTCTGTTTGTGTGAAAATGTCCACATATTTTTAAATTAGTACAAGTATTATCACAAGATAAAAAATCGGCTGTGTCACCCCAGGACTTTCCCGGCTCGACCGTAGAGAATATGTTATTTATTATTATTATTTTAATTACAAAATACTAAGCATTACATTGATTTATGGAACACATTAAAAATAGCGAGCTTATGGTGAATTAATATTTCAATGTTGGTAATGACATAATCTGCGCATGCGCACGTTATATATCATACTGCTACAATTATTATCTCCTAAAATCATGTGTGAAAACTATTGGGAATTCGGGAAAAAATTTCATACAATAGTTGTAGGGAATTTTAAATGTGTATTTTTCTCGCCATCTAGAGGCGAAACTGTGAGGAATTCGATAAAAGTTAAACATAAATGTTAAAGAAAATTTGATGCTTTACAACTTTGCACCAGAAAATTTTGCACTAAATACATTGTTTGTCCTCAAAATCAAGAAAAAGTAGAGAAAACATACATGCAAATTTTTTACGCGCCCTCTAGTGGCGCAACTATTGGAGATTTTAGAAAAAGTTTGAGACAAAAGTTATAGAGAATTTTATGCTCTAAAACTTTGTACTACAAAATTTTGCACTAAAGTATATTTTTTGTCCTCAAAATCAAGAAAAACTAGAGAAAACTTACATGCACATTTTTACGTGCCCTCTAGTGGCGAAACTATTGGAAATTCTGGAAAAAGTTTAAAATAAAAGTTATAGAGAATTTTATTCTCTAAAACTTTGTACTACAACATTTTGCACTAAAATGTATTGTTGATCCTCAAAATCAAGAAAAACTATAGAAAACATACATGCACATTTTTACGCGCCCTCTAGTGGCGCAACTATTGGAAATTTTGGAAAAGGCTTAAGACAAAAATTGTAGGTAATTTTATGTTCTAAAACTCTGTACTACAACATTTTGCACTAAAATGTATTGTTTGTCCTTGAAATTTAAATAAAGCAAAAAATTGTTACATGTATATTTAACCAATGTCGGTCTTGAGGACCCTCCACTGTACCAATTTAAACCAAAAACTAATGGTCGCATTCTAGGCACACACCGACCCTCCATACCAAATTTCAGCTTGATTGGTCAAACGGTTCGGCAGTTATCGTGGAAGATTACACACAGACACACAGACACACAGACACACAGACAGACCATATGCTGGAAATGGTCTCAATCTTCTTGGGCTACCTCAAAATGGATATTTCCATCGAAATCTCAATTTTTTTTTTTTTACTCGTTCACCTTTCTTTCCCTTTGATGGGTCCGGGAAAGTAAAAGTATCGTAGGTCAGAGCAGAGCTCAATTTTTTTAAATTAAAGATTACCACCAGATAAAAAACATAAAACAACACGAAATTATTTAAAACAAAGGTATTAAAAATACAAATTTTAAATTATATATTATTTTACCAATACATTGTTACTATCAAATTATTTTTCAACTGATTGAATATGAAGTGATAAATATTTTTCTCCTATATCACTCTGTATTCTTTCGTTCACATTAGGTCTTTTCAATCCCTTATTAGATACCTTTTGTCCTTAAAATTGCCTGCCATGCCATTCTCTAATTCACTTTAATGTGTACCCACGTTAAACGTAGCAAAACTAATTAATTTGACCAATAATAGACAAGGACAAGATAAAAGCTATTGCAATGGGGGTAATGTCAACAATTAATATAATTAGTTTTCCTGCTTGACATCAGATTCACACTTAAATTTATGTGCTAAATAAGGCTTCGACCTCGATTATAAAAAATAGTGTTTTTTTTTTAACTTTTAACTTAGGAACACATTTTGAAGTTTGTTATGTCTTTTAAAATAAACGAAAAAATAAATCCGAACAGAAATGATAGAAAGAATAACACAAGTAGAAAGTTGCAAGATGATAAAAATGCTATATTACAAGAAAAGGAAAATGCTGTAAAAGAAGAAGTTGGAAAAAATAAGATTCTGGGCAAAGAAAAATTTAGAATGTAAATATAATCACAGGAATAGATACAAGATTAGAACACACCATTATCCAAAAATTATGAGAACAATGAATAAATGACGAAATAGAAAATGTCAAGAATGAAAAAGAAGATAATAAAATACCGTAATTCACTAAAATTTACAGTTTGTCTTTACCTAGTTTTTATTTTTTTTTCCTATTTTTTCATATTTTTCCTATTTGTTACTACTTTTTACTGTTTTTTCCCCATTTTTTCTATTTTTTTATATATTTCCCTATTTTTTACTATTTATTTTGCCTGTTTCCTTATTTTCCTATTTTTCAAGTTGTGGAGGCGGGAATCATTTAAAGATACCTCCCGCTTGGTCCTATGCTTGACGTAGTGCCGGAATCTCCCCTGATCGCTCTGCAAGCAGAGTCAGATACGTACCCTCCTCGGTAATTTATCCTGTTTTGGTGGTGTTTCCTTGTACCCTGCTGTCGGTATATATTGATCTGAAAGTAAAGAGATTAGTAACTTGATATTTCAATGTGTCGTATTGATAGATACTTACGAGCCTGGCAGGAGAGAAGGCTCAGAGCGGTGTTCTGTGCGCGTCAGTGGTCGGTCGAGCTCATTTGATGCTGATTGGAGCCTCCTCCAATAGATCAAGGAACTCGTTCGGGAAATCTATGTCTTCGCTAAGGATCCTAAGGTTGGGCTGGATGAATTTCTTGATGGTTCTTCTATTGAGTGTTCGTCTGCTCGTATCAACTGTCCATTTAATCCTTGGAGTTTCTAGGGCATGGGTGTTGGTGCTGTCTAGTCTTCTCCTGGCGTATACTATCTGTAGTTTTTGAATCTATAATTGATAGGAGGTATATTAGTATGTTCGTATATCTGATTTGAGGAGAATAGACAGGGAAGATAGGCTCGTCTCATTAGTGTGTCAAGAGTTTTTTGGACTTCGGTCGCCCTGTTAAGATTACGCGTGAAGCTTACTCCCAAGTAGGTAACCTCGTCCGAAGGAACGAGCCTCTCTCCCCAGAGCCGCAGTTTGATGTCATTGTGGTTTTGGTTAGGTTTCCTGGAGTAATATGGATGTTTTTATATTGTAAGTTGGGTTTTTTAAGGATTCAGGGCAACCTTCCAATTGCTACCCTATTGGACGAAGCAATTGAGGAGTTTTGGTGTTCATAGTTCTGGTGGAAGGAGGAGTGAAGGAATCGTAGAGGGAGTTTCCTATTTTACTTATACTGATCTATTTTGGAAGTAGGAATGAATGAGTTTGATAATTTGGCTAGGGAGTTCGATGTTCGAGAGCTTGCGAATAAGTCCGGCGTGCCAGACTTGGTTGAAAGCTTTTTGGGCATCAAGCAGGGCGACCTAGGTCCAGGGATTTGGAGGCTATAGCGTGGAGTCTCACTAGTGTAGAGTGATTAGACCTTAATCCGTGTTGGAATTGGGGGATCGTTCCCCGTTCATCCACTCATCCAGAAAGTTCAAGATACGATCCTTGAGTAGGGTCTCAAATATCTTACCCAGAACATTTATTAGGGATATAGGTCTGTAGGAGTTGGGGGATGTTGGGGATAAGAATGGTGTGAGAATTATTCCAGCAAGTTGTAAAATACGAATGGGCATGTGTTCACGAGGATAGTGACGACAGGGTGAATGGTCACCGGGAAGTTTTTCAGGGCTTCGCGTTTGATGACGTAAGGACCTGGTGCGGAGTTTTTCCCCCCGATGGCAAGCCGAGGCTATGTCATCAAGGGTAAAGGGATCAGGGATAGAGTTTTATGTAGACGGATTGGGAGTTTTAAGTAAGTCTTGGAGTGGGAAATCAGTGTCTTCTTGGAATAGTTGATTAAAGTTGGGATTTGGAGGATTGACTAGGGAGTTTTGGAGGTGGCCTTTGAAAGCAGTGACCTTCTGCTTAGGAATGTGGAGGGTTTGGCCATTAACCATGAGATGCGAGTGGGATTTGTTTTTTTTTACCTGTGAGTACGACCAATTTGTGCTAGAACTTGGACCTATTATCAAGGTCAAAAGTGACCTCAACCCACTTATCTTGACGATAAGTGTTGATCTGAAGCCTGATCAGGGCATTCAGCCAGTTCCACTTGATTTTAAGGACAGGGTCCCTGTATCTTACAAACTGGCGGTAGATTAGAGGGAAGAACCATAAATACATTTTCCAGTAGAACCAAACGGACAAAGGGTAATGGAATTTGAACAAGTCCAAAGCTACATCTATCTAGGTATAGTTATCATAGATCAACGAAAGTACTTGTTTTACGAGCAACTAAATTTTTTAGAGACAGGAGTATATCACTGGCCAACCAATTCCAGCAAAGATATATTGGTAAATGATGAGCATAGATATGAGGTAAAAAGTCAGCAGCAGACTCTAGAATCCCAGTCAGCTGCTGATTAAATTACGGTAACTGAAGATAAAACCGAGAAGACTCCATATGAAGACTACACCTGTGCAACAGTCAACAAGGAGGAGGAAGCGAGACATCGACGAATTTAAACTAAGGATGCTTATAGCAATCGATATAGAGGGAGAAAGAGGACTGTCATATGAAACTTTTTAGGGGCATAGTTTCTACTGTTCAATCTGTTCTACTGTCCATCGTAGTCAGCGACAAACTGACAAACTAAAAGGTTCAGAGCACCCGGATTCTGGACGGACGAACACCCTGACCGTGTGAAAGAGGCCTTACGCTCGTTGAGCAAAATATTTTCGGACGATTTGACGCCATTTTTTAAACTTGCGTTTCAAATCCGCGTTTGCCTGGCGCGGGATCCCATAGTCCGAATAGAAGCTATTTTGGGTTTTTGTTCTGTGTTGATGATGATTTGGGGAACAGGTAACGTCAAGGACTTGGGAGATGGTGTTACTGATGAAGTTGGCGAGGTTATCTATGTCTTAGGTGGTTTCAAGCATGGGATTTTCTGGAAGGTTTTCCGAGATGGTTCTTTGGAAAAGGGGCCAATTTTCAAGGATCTGATTTAAAATTGGGTTGATCTGGGGTATTGAATTGAAGATAGAGGATTCGACCAGAAGGGTTTGGTGATCAGAGGTTATAGACACCCTAATGAAGCATTTATCCTCGACCTGATTTCTCCCTCCTTAGCTTCGAATGTGACATTTTTATGCCGTATTCGTTTGCTTGTTGTACTGTTGTCAGGTGTTTCAATTTAGGTTTGACGTATCTTGGTTTAGATACCATTAATACTCTGTTTATTAAGGAGTTGATAACAGTCCGTTTTTGTTTGATGATGGTCGATTTGATAAGTTAAAAGCAATTGGTTTCTAATCTGTTTTTGGAGACTCGAGTTGTTTTGTCTGGATTTTGTTGAATTTTCTCTTTTATCTCTCATTGGATAACTGTAAAGTTGTATCCAAGAATTGAATGTTATTCTAACGATCTTTTTCCAATCTTCCTATTCTAGTAAACAATTCATTTCATGTCTGGTCGCTTCTCTCCATTAATAATGCGTTTTTCATACTACCCAAAATTATTCGGGTCTGTGGTGTCTTGATGATCCTTTTTCAATGTAGAAATTTTGTGTCTTACCAACGTGGCAAATATGTTAAGAACATTTTTGCTTTGTTCTTGTGTGAGGCTTCTAGTCTTCTAGCTGACTGCTAAGTTTCCTCCCAGTAGATTCGGCTAATGTAAGAATGTAGACTTTCATTGTCGGTGTGAATGTAATTGTTTTGATCCAGGCTGCTATGTCCGAGGTCGGAGTCTTTTTTGGTTATTACTTCCAAACGTTTCGACTGCAACTGCGGCAGCCATATTCAACAAAAAAAAAGCACCATCTACAACCCAACAAAGAAAATAGGATTCAAACGGCAATAGACCATAGAGATCACATATCAAGAGGAGTCTATAGAATTCCGTGCATTTGTGGAAACAGAATATAAACGATAGAATGGAAAGCACAAGATCGTTTTCAAAAACACCGACCTACTAACAACATCAAGACATTACACGACCATATTGAACTTGGAAGCGACAGAAATATGCAAACATAAAGAGAACTTCAATATAAAGTAAGAAACAACATTATCTAGGATCTAACACAAAGATCTGGAGAACGTGAAAATAAAACCGCCAAATATCAGTCGCGCTAAAAAAGAGCGTGCAGACACGCATATATATGGTACTTACATTCCAAGCAAAGGAGGTTTCACTTTCAATTAATACGTCACGAAGAGTACTTCATCCACGCCACTGAAGATGGCTGCCCCAGTTTCAGTCGAAACGTTTGGAAGTAATATTCAAAGAAGATCACGGCATAACAGCCCGGAAATAAACAATTACACTTTCACTGTTTTTCCATATTTTTTATGTTTTTGCCTATATTTCGCTATTTTCCTATTTTTCCCATTTTTTCTTTTTTTCCTATTTTTCTTTGTTTTTTTTTTGTTTTGTTTCGGTTTTTTCTAATTTTTCTTTTTTTCACTGTTTTCTCATATTTTTACCTCTAGCCATTCAGATAAGAGAGGTATAGGAATCATGCTAAAAATTGGGTAGTGAGTTTTCAATGGATAAACACGTTTTAGGGTCCCTAGAATACGATTTTAATATTTTCGCGATGATGTCTGTGTGTGTGTGTTAGTGTGTGTGTGTGTGTGTGTGTGTTAGTGTGTGTGTTTGGATGGATGTTGTAGTAACGATAACTCAAAAACTGCTGAATAAAAAAATTTGAAATTTTGCATACAGGATTCTGATAGCCTAGATTAGATCTTGGTGCCAATCGCACAACCGGAAGTGGCAGTTGCTATGGGTGATGACGCCATTATTATACAAAACGGCAATAAAGTTTTACACATATATTTTGTATACCCTATAGTTTATTTTCATCTAATTAAAATTTTCGAAACATTTGCCATTGTTGCCAGATTTACAAAAAAAAAAATTTTTTTCATACTTTTTTGTGTCAACCTGTAAATTTTTGATTAAAAAATGGCGAGAGGTCATGTGCTGGCCACATCAGATTTTTTACTATTTTTTCATGTTTTTTTCTATTTTAACTCATTTTTTCCTATTTTTTACTTATCCAAAAATCGTTCAAAGCGCCGAGAGAAGTTTTCACTTCAAAAATAAAATTACAATAAAGAAAAGTTCTAAGACCGGCACTTAGAATCACTCCTACTGTATGTCGGTTCTATTTTATAGCTTTTATGGTTACATTATAGAATTAATTATGCTGTTCATGTAAAAAGCTGTAAATAAATAAATTACTATTATTATTATTAAGTAAAACTAAAAAAATTAAAAAATTTTTGGAATGGTTAGGATGCGTACCCACGCCTTCGAAATTCTGACTTCTTAATATTAGCTTCTAAGCCCTTTTGGCTATTGTACTGATAATTAAAAATAATTTAATGTTTGAGATAAATAATGAATATTATATTGTATTTAATTTAAGTAAAGCATATTATATATTAATTGTGGCTTTCTACACTCCTCCTATATAAACTTTAACTATGCAAAATCTCACACTCCTCCATTCGCGCCTTACTCTTAAAAAGAGGTCTGAAATTTTCTCTTCGCATATTAATATATAGATACTAACGGTAATAGATATAACGACCAAGAGACAACGGCAATCGACTCAGCATCGTTAAAAAACCCTAAAATGATAATAATCTTTGACCTAGACTTCAAGGTCATGTAATTTTCGAAATCTCGAAAAAAATATTGCCTTTTTCACTTGTTTAATATTATCTCAAATTTAAATCTAAAGTGATTTTTTACCTAAGACAGGAAACTCTTTTTAAAATATGATAAGATATCAATTATAAAAACACTTAAGATATTTTTTCTCAAGTGTCTATTTATTTTTTATATATACTAATATTTTTTTTATTTTTAAAAGTAAAAGAGAACTTAGTTATAATGAAAATGAAAATTTTATTTGGTTTAACAGTTATTGTACTTGCTGTTGACTGTCTATCATTACAAGAACAATGGTCATCTTTCAAAGTAAGTATAGTAATCATAATACTGTTATAAAGTGTTCAATATGATCTTTGCAGGAAACCCATGAAAAAACTTACAAAAACATCGTAGAAGAAAAACACCGACTCGACGTTTTCAAGAAGAATCTAAAATTAATCGAAGAACATAATGAAAAATATGAAAAAGGCGAATCCTCTTACTACATGGGAATCAACAAGTTTTCAGATATGACCGCAGAGGAATTTAGTGCCATATTTTCCAGTCACCCACATAGTGAGTCAGAAGCTAAAACTATTTTTAAAGAACTTTCAAATGACCTTAAAGATCATCCCCAATCTTTTGATTGGAGAGAAAAAGGAGCTGTTTTGCCTGTTAAAGATCAAGGATACTGTGATGCTGGTTATGCGTTTAGTACGGTACGAAAAAGAGTGGTTTTGAAAATATAGACTAAAAAAATATTTATTTAAGCACAGTATTTCAGTAAACAAATGAAAATTTTTGGGGCTTCTTTGATAATGTGACTTTTACGCCATTATATATTTTAGTTGCTAAAAATTCTTATAATTAATAAACTTGATTTTATAGATGGGTGCTTTAGAGGCTCTAATCGTTATTCACCAAAACAAAACCATTGCACTTAGCGAACAAGAAATTTTAGATTGTTCACACGAGGAGTATTTTAATAGTGGATGTTTTGGTGGATCCCAAATGGGTACTTACACTTATGTCGCTACCAATGGAATTCGTTCTGACAGTGATTATCCTTATCAAGGTGCAGAATCTGGAGAATGTAGTGTAAAATCCAATGTTAGTCTTGTAAAAGTTGGTGGTTACCAACGAACTGCAAGGTTAGAAGAAGCATTAATGTCTCTTATTGGTAAGTATTTTATTGTAATATCTCCCAAAAGTCTGTTCACGTACAATTGAATGAAAATAGTTTCTACACGTTTTACAGCATTAATTATTATTAATATTAATATTTTATTATAGCAAACATTTGTCCAACGACAGTGTACATCTACGGTAATTACCTGTTACAACATTACAAAGGAGGAATTTTCGACGATATTGAAAGTTGTCCAAATGACGAAGATTTGGCGAGACATGGTGTTCTTGTCGTAGGTTATGGCACTGAAGAAGGAAAAGACTATTGGACTGTCAAAAATTCGTGGGGTGATAAATGGGGTGAAGAAGGATTCGTTAGATTACAAAAAAACCCCAGCGTTTGTGGTATTCTAACTCAGATTATTTTTCCAACTGGTGTAGAATTCTATTGATGAAAATGCTCTTTTTTTTTGTTTATTCAACGTTCTAAAAAATAAAATATTTCTGAGTATACAATTTTTATTCGTTCTTTAGACTTATACTATTATCATTTCGATTGTATTGTTAGAAAAAATATTTTTGTACTTTCTTTTGGTAACATATTATCAAATATTTGACTGTCAGACTAGACCGCAGTAAAGATGGAGTAGCCTGTTAAATTATATGATTAAAATCAAAAAAATCTTAAATAAAATTTTATGTACATGTTTGAATTTACTAGAATGGGGTTTTTTAATAACACTAAATATCAGTGAACTTCTACTCGTACTTATGTAAGTAAAAAGAACATGGGTTAGAATAATGCAATTATATCTGCAAAACAGCATAATTAATCTTAAATTTTCTGTATGGTTTTAGAACTAGTTTGTAATGTAGAATTTTTGTTTAGTAATACATAATGTTGAATCGTCTTCTTATCATTCACAATAATAACTTAATTAGGTATTGGAAGAGTGTCTTAATGACCATTTTTTTTTAATAATAACGTATATAATATTATTATAGTAAACTAGCTTTTACCCGCGACTCCGTCAGTATTGATGTCGGAATAAATAAAGGTTTATTTTCTCTACCCGTTTCCTTTCCTCGATTTTTCAAACTTGTATCCCCATTTCTACCCCTCCAAGTGGAGTTACTATATCAAATAATTAATTCGTACCGATAGATATTTATCTATATTTTACAGGAAAAATAAAATTAGGTATCCAAATTTAATAACTTTTGCGAAAATAAAAATAAAATAATTCATACTCATAGACAATCATCTATATTTTACAGAAGTAACTATTGAAATTTCAGTTTTAACTGGACGAAATTCTCGGTTTTTTTTATAAAGAATAGACCCCCTTGAAGTACATGTTTGTTTTTTTAGCAGAGGAAATCTACATACCAATTTTTAAGCGCATTCCACGAAAATTCTAGCTCTTGTTAATCTTTAATTGAAAATTCTTTTGTTATTATTCAGATGACGCCTTGGATACGGCTTTAATAAATTTTCATTCCGACCAAAAACTTAGTCGCTCAGGATAAACACGATTGCGAAAATTTGGCAGAACTGATGGGTATTAGAAGTTCATTGTTATACAGATTTTTTCCAAGAGTACCATGTCTAAAAATATTGCAATCAGACTTTCTTCCATAAGATCCTACATATATGACTGTGAATCAATAGTTTGCATCAGAAATCGGTATAAGAATGAATGGAAAATATGCACTAAGTTGTGGTGACATTATACGAATATCTATTCCATCGACTGCTCCAACGCAGTGAGAGAAATATTTTTCCCCATATTTCAGCAGTACTTTATACTTCTTACCGTTAAAAATGAATATTGCAAAGCATTCCCATGTCGAGATACTACAATAATATTCTTGTATATTTGTATGGGAACATCTTAAAGTTTAGTTTAATGAGTTTCTTTTTTAGGGACAGAATTTAAAAAAATAGAAATATATTAAAGGCCGTTTTACTAAAGTTTTTAAAAGGGAAATGGGTTATCTTTGATTAAACTGCAGTTTCTAGTTCCACAAACGCAAGGGCGAAGGTAAATTTTAATTGCAGCTGAAAATAACGATACGCATATATTTTTTCTTTTTCAATACCAAATCCAATATGCTCGAGGAATCGAATCAGTGGACAGCCCAGAAAATACTGGAGGATCCGAATACGTTCCGGAATTGTCGACAATTATCACCGCATTTCAAACAAAGAGCAGCAATCCCGAGAACCTCCATAATAATTATTTGAAGAAAAATTGTAGATGCTTTTGGAAAATAGGCTGATTTAAAACCTTAACATGACAACAGAAAATTTCTTTTAAGGTAGAAGTACTGTAAGTTCTCCAAATATTTACAACTCCTTAGCCCTGTTATGAAATTCAGTTCCAACCTGCAACATACAATGCACCTATTCCTTAGCAAGTTTATCACCAAATCGTTCCTTCTGCTTTGCCGTGTTATCCCAGTTTGGTGGAGCCCGCCTTTATATTTTGGCGTTTTCTTGTTAAGACCAACATTACAGTTTTATTATTATTATTATTATTATTATTATTATTATTATATATATAGTCACTATAATGGAGCTTTGGAGCGGTTCGAGCCTAATATCCAAACGGTCTGTAATTTTCTCATAAATCTTTACATTAAGAGCTATTGCCCCAGTGAGTCGGCTAGAAATACCGAAAAACGTATTTTTAATATAAAATTTACAATTTTCAAAATAGGTTTCTGAATTTTTTTATACCAAAAGTGTTTTTTAAGGATTACCTGACAGCATTAAAATATAAACAAAAAAAAACCAATAGGATCCAGAAAAAAAATTAATTTGTATCTGACCACGGGCCGGCGTTTTAAGCATTGTGAGTTTACTATTATATACTATTTACTATATAAAAGAAGTTCAAGCCGTTTGTAGATAATTGGTGTCACATAAATTTTTATTGAAAAAAATTAAATTTTTTTAATGTTTCCAATATATATCAAGAATTAAAAAAAAAATAGAAAAATGGGAGGACCCCTATTTTAAACAAATTTACTTTAATTTTTGCTAACTGTTTGTAATACAAATTGTAGAAGTATGTATTATTTAAAAAATAAAACAAGAAAATTTTGATTTCATTGAACAATAAGTTCCTAGCGTTTAAAATAGGAATCGCGAAATCCTCATTTTTAAAACCAAATAATTTTTTTTTCTGGATCATGTTGAGGTTATTTATTCATATTTTAATGTTGTCAGGTAGTACTTAAAACACCTTTTAGTATAAAAAAAATCAAAGACTCATTTTAAAAATTGTGAATTTTATTTTGAAAAATATCGCAGCGCCCCTATTTCGGTATTTTTACTTTACAACCTGAACCTAATGTGTATAATCATAAAGTAAATACAGCCTATACTTTTATCCACTTGATTCGCAATAGCCTGATTTCAGTGACATTTTAGATTTGTAATGGTACTGTAGACATAAACATTTAACTTTATTTTTTACAAAAATAAAACATAATTTTTATACCTTATACTGTTAATCTTTCTTCCATGGTGATTCAATTTCTGAAGTGACTATTTCACTTTTACAGGTGAGGTCTCATCAAAGTCACTAATTCATCAAAAGACGAAAAGCACATTAAAAAAGTTTTCAGGATGTTCTCTCAACTGATGAAAATGGCAATGAAATTGACCATTCGCCAAGCGAGTTTTATATAAAGAATGGACCCAGTACCTCTTTTTTCGTTTTGATTTCTTAATTTTGAGAGCATAAATTATAGCAATAATTTCTACCAAATCCAAGTTGAAAACTAGACTAACGGATTAGGTTCTGACCACGCGGTAGCAACCGCTGCCGCAACCGAAAATGTGTCGGTGTTATTCCGGTCACAAAACATAAAAACATGTGTTATTTGTTTTGTTCGCCCTAGAGGACTATTGGATGAACAGTCTTAAGTGTACGCCTATGTTTCGGTTATAGATTGGTACGTGGTATTCAGTCAACAAAATAATAAATATATTTCTGTTGCGATGACGCAATATTAGAATGGTCGACTTGAAGTAATGTCAGTACTTTTCGGGGATATACAAGAAGATCTGTTATATTATTTTTAAAACAACGATTTCAAGGACGTAGACAAAACTGGTTATATATCATAAGTAGCACACAAGGTCAATGAGGCGGAGGGTGTTTTTACAAAGGTTAATGTGAGTGTCCGGTTTTATTAAATTTCTAGTCTTTGATATATGTATAGGCTTAACAGATGCTAGCCAAAAATACGATTGGTATGTTAATAATACATTTTTATTTGGTAAAACTAAAACAGAAAACTAACTGCTACTTTACAGATATATTATTAGAACTACCTTACATGTAACTATTAAATCTGATCTAACCTCGTATGACAAAGAATATTTCATGTGTTCCAATGAGAACGTATTTCCGGAGCAAGAAAAAATCTGAATAGGAGGAATTTAATTTTTTTTTTAATAAGTAACATAACTAGTAGTTTTATCTAATGTATAGATATTTACGATATTTTATATCTCAAGTGTCTATTTTCTTAGATATATACTCATATGTATCCTGTAAAAATGGTTTATACCGTTTCAAAATTTCCAAAGTGAATTAGCACATATTAATAACAAAAATGAAATTTATATTTGCTTTAACAGCTATTGTATTAACTGTTGATTGTATATCGGTACATGAACAATGGTCTTCCTTTAAAGTAAGTTATAAATAATTATAGTCTTATCTTGATGTATGCATACGTGTATTGAATCTTAGAATTTATCGGACATTACCACCAAGTGAATTTTATTCCCTAATAACAATTCATTTATATGTTTTCCTTTATTACACATAGTATAGACTGCCACACAGTATTAATATGAGTTTTTTCTTTTAATTGGTCGTTCTTTTGTTCCTTTAATTTTAAAATGACTCATCAAACATTTTCCCTACAGATGTTCGTTAACCAAGTGCTGTTGAAAATTCTATACAGTTCATTTTTAATAAAATAGTTTTTTCGTAAACGTTGATAATATGACAAAGTGCTTTTCTCTTACAATTTTCTGCTTATCCGTTATGTTTCGTTGTTCATATAATATATAACTTATTTAGAACAATTTGACTACCATTTTTATAAAACCAAACTATACTGTCTTCAGAAAAACCCAAGTTGAAGTTGGTGGGCAGCCACAAGATAGAATCACGCCATTTTAACGTTACTTGTCACGTTAAATTCACGTCACTTGTCACGTTAAATTCACGTCATTTTTCACGTTAAATTCACGTCCTCAAATGACGTATCTGCTCTGTGACATACTCACTTCATATTTCACGTGAAAAAAACATATTTTTAGTCGCAAGACGTAACAGGTGCCCTAAAAGTCACGTCATTATGACGTGTGGTTGCTAGCTGGGCGGTTGGTTTGGTGGTTGCTTGTTTGTATGTATGCATCTCGGGCAATACTTGATGTTTATTAACTTTCGATAGCGAAGCAGAAATTTAATAATATCGTAATACCGTCTGTTTATGTGTGTATGTGTCTGTCGACACAATATCTTATATTCTAGATGTCAGATTGACTTCATATTTGGTATACAGACACCTCAGGTCAAGGCATCCAATATCCAATCTATGGTATGGATTTTAAGCCCCAGAGATCACTCCCGGCTAGAAGTACAGGGTGGCGTAAATTTAATTGAACACTATTGGGGTTTCATAAACATTTATAGATACAAAGTGGGTTGAATGGGAAAAAAGATGCATATTTCCAGACGAATTGAATGGTGTTTTTAAAATTAAAATATCAGAACCGGTTTCCTAGATATTTGGGGAAAACCGAAATTGACGATTTTTATTTTATTCAATTAACACCTTAATTTTTAAAGAAAAAATCTTAAGTTTTTATATTGAAGGTCAGATACAGCTTAACATATCCAATTTTTAAAACCACGTTTCGTCTTTAAAGGGCCAAACTCAAATCCTTACACTACTTCAACTACTGCTATCGAAAGTTTTCATTCAGATTTTAATTCTTCTTTCTGAAAATTACCAATAAACGTTTTTTTCTGCTTTCGTCAGAAAAATCGAACTTACGCAAAGATTATTAGAACGAAAGTATAAGTTTACACAAATCGTACCGAAAGTTTTATTTTTAGAATAAATTTGACTTCATTTTTATTTTACCAACACCAAAAAATTGTATAATACTTATTAACAAATACTCACGGACGTGCCCAACTCGTATATCGATGTAATATTTTTTTGCTGAAAAGAGTGAGGAAGATGGTGTACAGGTTAGGTCTAACATTCTAAATATACGATAATGTTTTGAGAAATATAGAGATTGATCGAACCATCGTTTCATCTCTTTCTCTCGAAATAGCAAAATTCTCACCGTTGGGCATGTCCATGAGTATATGACAATGATAATACTATAATATTCCAAAGTTCCGAAAGAGATTTTACGTAACTCGCAGGCTTTCAGGACTCGCCTATGGCTCGTCCTGGAACATGCCTACTTGTTCCTTAAAATTTTACTTTTGGAACTTGTTGTAATAGAAAAACGTCCGTAGGAAGATCATTTTCTGTCTCTATATCCAATAGTTTTTGAATAGTGAAAACTTATCACAATGTTTTTTGTCAATTTTTTTTTTCATAAAACACACTATTTGTTATATTTGTAAAAACATGTCTCAAGTAACGTACATAAAACGTCTTTTTTGATATCTTTTAAGAACATGCCACAAAAAACTTTTATAAAACGTTCTTTTTGATATATTTATTAAAAATATGCGTCAAATATCGTTTATAAAACGTTTTTTTTGGCATCTTTGAAAAACATGCTACAAAATGTTTATAAAATGCCCTTTTTTGTATGTTTTAAAAACGTGCCTGAAATAACGTTTATGAAACATCCTTTTTGTTACCTTTTAAAAACGTGCCACAAAAAACGTTTATAAAATGCCCTTTTTAAAAACGTGCCTCAAATAAAGTTTATAAAATGTCTTTTTTGGTATTTTTAAGAACGTGCCACAAAAAACACCCTTCTTGGAATATTTATTAAAAATGTGTCTCAAATATATTTTATAAAACGTCCTTTTTGGTATGTTTTAAAAACCTTTTTATGGACCTTCTTTTCTACTAGGGAAGTATATTATTATATCAAATTATGAATTTAAAACAAATTTATATTTATGATACTGAATATCATTGAACGTCATATTGAATAAATTTTTAATACAAGTTATATATTTGATTTGTCCCAATTTAGTGTATGTAAAAAGGTATAAAAAATTTAGCATTTTTGTATTTCCTGAGACAGGTCCATATTAAATTGTTTAAAACATGACTTACTTATTATTATTACTATTATTGTGTAAAGATAGTAAAATATAGATGAAAATACGGAATATGGGGAAAATGGAAAAAATGGGAAAAAAACGAAAAAATAGAAAAAATTGAGAAAACATGAAAAATGGAAAAAAAAATGAAGAAAATAAAGAAAATTCGAAAAAAAGGAATATAGGAAAAATGGGGAAAAATAGAAAAAAAATGAGAACAGAAAAAAATAGAAAATGTAATCAAAAATTGAGAAAAATAGAAAAAATGGGAAAAAATAGGCAAAAATAGGAAATATAGACCAAAGTAGGGAAATTTTAAAAAACATCAAAAAATAGGAAAAGCAGGAAAAATAAGAAATAGAAATAAATAGTATAATATAGAAAAAATAGAGAAAAATAGGGAAAAACAAAAAAATTGGAAAAATGGAGAAAAATAGAAGATAGAAAAAATTAGGAAAAAATAGAAAAAAATCTGATGTGGCCAGCACATGACCTCTCGCCATTTTTGAATCAAAAATTTACAGGTTGACACAAAAAAGTATGAAAAAAAATTATATTTTTGTAAATCTGGCAACAATGGCAAAAGTTTAGAAAATTTTAATGAGATGAAAATAAACTGTAGGGTATACAAAATATATGTGTAAAACTTTATTGCCGTTTTCTATAATAATGGCGTCATCACCCATAGCAACTGCCACTTCCGGTTGTGCGATTGGCACCAAAATCTAATCAGATCTAATCTAGGGTATCAGAATCCTGTATGCAAAATTTCAAATTTTTTTATTCAGTAGTTTTTGAGTTATCGTTACTACAACATCCATCCAAACACACACACACACACACACACACACACACTAACACACACACACACTAACACACACACACACACTAACACACACACACACACACACTAACACACACACACACACACACACAGACATCATCGCGAAAATATTAAAATCGTATTCTAGGGACCCCAAAACGTGTTTATCCATTGAAAACTCACTACCCAATTTTTAGCATGATTCCTATACCTCTCTTATCTGAAGGGCGAGAGGTAAAAATAGGGGAACAGAAAAAAATTGAAAATATAAACAAAAATTGAGAAAAATAGGAACAAATAGAAGAAAATATTTACGTATTATCAACCATTATACAATCGAATGGCCATGTAATTTTTTTTTATTTATTAAAAACATTAAAAGAAATAATTAATATTTATACACATGTTCTAATAAAAACTTCCAAGTAATCCCAGTGATCTAAATGAAATTGACAAATATTTCTCACTGCTAATTTCTTCATTATAGAGTAGAGTAATGAAATGTTTATATTTTTGCAGGAAATCCATGAAAAAAATTACAAAAACATAGTGGAAGAAAAATACCGGTTTGAAGTTTTCCAGAACAATCTAAAATTAATCGAAGAACATAATGAAAAATATGAAAAAGGCGAATCCTCTTACTACATGGGAACCAACAAGTTTGCAGATATGACCGCGGAGGAATTTACTGCTGTATTCTCCAGCCAACCACAGACAAGGTCCCAAATTACTTTAAAAGATCTTCCAGAAGGTTTCACCGATGTCCCCGATTCTTTTGATTGGAGAGAAAAAGGGGCGGTTTCGCCTGTTAGGGATCAAGGCTACTGTGCTTCTGGTTACGCATTTAGCACGGTAAGAAAAATAGTTGTTAAAAATATATCTACATCGAACCATTTATTTAGTCAGTTTTGAAACGTTTTTAAAACGTCTTTTTTCGACGTTGAAGAAAAACGTATTCTAAACGTTCTCGGATATTTTAACGAACGTTTTTAAAACGTCCTAACGGTTGGTCGTGTACATTTTTAAAACGTTTTTTAAACGTCTCTGTGCTATTAGGGTAGCGTTAATGAACGTTTTATCTACTGGCAGTGTTTAAAGTGTTATTGTGTTGTACATATTCGTTGAATTTGTCTGTTCGTCTCATATATGTTTTAACGGTTTTAATGTTCTTAAATGTGTGACTCATCTTGATTTCACAGATGGGTGCTCTAGAGGCTCTACTCGTTATTCATCATAACAAAACCATTGCACTCAGCGAACAAGAAATTTTAGATTGTTCATATGAATTTGGTAATAACGGGTGTTTGGGCGGATTCCAAACTGCTACTTACAATTATGTATCTACCAATGGAATTCGTTCTGACAGCGATTATCCTTATCAAGCCGCAGAATCTGGAGAATGTAATGTAAAAACGAATGAAAGTCTGATAAAAATTTACGGCTCCGGACGAACTGCAATGGCAGATGAAGCGTTAATGTCAATTACTGGTAAGCATACTGCCGCAACCTCTCTTTCTTAAATTTGACGGCTTAACAATATCAAAAAATATATCAAAAAATGTATCAAAAAATATCTAATTTTTCGGGGATACTATTCATGCTTTTTTCCGGGTTTTTCTTACAAATTTTATTGAATATAACAATTTTTTTAATCTACATAATTTAATGCAATTTGTCCTTTTACGTTTAATTTTTTGATGATTATTATACTACAGGTCTTTATCGATAAAGTCCAAAAATATTTCAGCTGTAACTAAAAACAAAATGTGATCTTACGGATTATAGATTTTTAAATGATGAACTACCCTAATAACACAAAGTAGTCCTACAGATATCCATAGGACGTCCTCTTCGGACATTCCGGACATCCTTAGGACATCCTTTTCTGGTACACTGGACGTTCTATGGACGTCCGAGGGACGCACTAATGTCACAACTTTGAACTGAATTCGAACGTCCGCCGCGGACATCCATTGGATATCCCCCTGGGACATTCACAGAACGTCCTATTTTGGTACAGTGGACGTCAGAGAAAGTGATTTTTTTTGTTATATTATTCACACCAGTTTAATTGTAATTGTGAAATTTTTATTTCAACACCTGCTCGTGACTGAAACTTCATCTACGTGAATAATAGCCACCGTTTATACTCGTTGAGCGAGCTCGGAGCAGACTTAATAGGATGTTTTAAATCTCGATATACCATACTATTCGTGGTGTCTAAGAAGCATCAGCGCAAGTGTCTCCATCTTTCAGGCGGAGCTTTACTTTTGGTCCATATTATGTCGAGTGAGGACCACTCTTAGGTGTCTGTCCCGGACATGTTTTGGACATTGCCTGTATTAAGTCGGCGAGGGACTGTTTTAAGACTATGGTATGGATATGTTATATTATATCCATCACGGACAACTACTGGATATCCGGTATGGACATTGTACATAAATTGTACAAATAATGGATATATATCGTGGACGTCTTAATACTGTCCAAAAACAAACATCCACAGGACATACATATTAAGTCCATGGACGTTCCGACATTAAATGGACATAAATTGTACGTCCCAAGGATGTTGTGTGCTATTAGGGTATAGTCGCCGTTTCCTAAAAAAATTTACTAATCATATTAATGTGGTACATGACTTCGAGTTTTATTTCATTTATTGAACACTGGACCACATTTGAGATATGGATTTCAAATTCTGTCAATTCGCTTGGTGCGACTTGACAAGTAGCGACACCTAGGGTGAAATGTAAAACTTTGTCCCGAACAATCAAAATCAAATATAGAAATTTTGACATTTAAAAGATGAGAAGTGGTTGTCGATAAAATGCTCGCTACAAATTCAGTAACGATTATTTGGTTTCTATAGCCAGAACCGTCGATGCTAAAAAAAATATTCGAAAAAATTAAACAAGATACCTAATTCACCTTTTCTTTGTTTACTTTTGTACAGGCCTATTTCTGCCGGACTTTGTAGTCTAAGATCCGGTTTAAAAAAATACCCCCCCTTTTTGTTCGATGATGAAGTAATTTTTTTTAAATAAAATATATAAATAAATACAAATCGAGGTGATTGACAGCATCCGATGGGTCCAGTAAATGAATTCCAAAGTATAATTTTAAATATTGTCCGATTTTCGATTCTTTACATTTATACTTTGCCGTTAAACTTAAAGATTTGAATTTTTTGAACCGCTTTGTGTCAGATGAAACCGACAACCCACAATTTTAGAGTTGGACCAACAATTTCATTAGAAGCTAAAAATAAACCCAAATCTTTACATTTTTACCTCTCGCCCTTCAGATAAGAGAGGTATAGTAATCATGCTAAAAATTGGGTTGTGAGTTTTCAATGGATACACGTTTTAGGGTCCCTAGAATACGATTTTAATATTTTCTCGATGATGTCTGTGTGTTAGAAATTTTGCATACACGATTCTTATACCCTAGATTAGATCTGATTAGATTTTGGTGTCAATCGGACAACCGGAAGTGGCAGTTGCTATGAGTCATGGCGCCATTACTAAACAAAATGGCCATAAGGTTTTATACATATATTTTGGATACAGTATAGTTTATTTTCGTAACATTCAAATTTTCAAATCTTTTGCCATTGTTGCCAGATTTACAAAAAACTAAATTTTTTTCATACTTTTTTGTGCCAACGTGTAAATTTTTGATTCAAAAAAAGTGAGAGGTCATGTGCTGGCCACATCAGATTTTTTAAATAAAAAGAGTAAATAATTTTACATAAGTTGTCGTTTTTTATCAGGTAGACAGGCGAAGACAATGCGTACATCTCCAACTTAAAATTATCCACTATTAACAACTCTTTGCCGTTTTGGCTATACATTGAATTTGCCATATTCACACATTGTCTTAAATCAAATCAACTAATACTGAAAAATATTCAAATCCAGCTATTTCTAATATTCGTCGGTTATCTAATAACAATTTAACAACTATTATCACTATAATTTTGTTTACAGCTTTAAATACTTGTAAAGAGCTTAAAAGTATGAATCTCCTTATATTTAGTGGCGCTCTTTACTGGTGAGTTTAATCCCTAAAATTCAACCATGCTGTGGCATTTTCTATATATTTTTTTGTTTCGATTGAGACGAATTTAATCCAGGAAAAGAATTACCGTAACGGGTAAAAAAATTATTTAAAATTGCCAAAACATGGTCTGTCAGTCACCCCGATTTGTATTTATATATTTTATTATAAAAAAAAAATTTCATCATGGAAAAGAATGGGTCTACTATTGGCGAGTTTTCCGGATTGTTATTGACATTTTATAAAGGGTTAGATCACTTTCGTCGTTTCACACTTTACCGCGTACAGAAAACACATAACTCGCTCGAGATGTTTCCACTGCATGGCTCATTAATAAACAATCATTCCGGAAAATGCTGCAATTGACCCATTCTAATATTTAATAACGATTTTCGTAATAATTTCAACAATTGTACCATCGACAATTGTTCGGGACAAAAGTTCAGGTGCTAATCACGACAAGCCCTATCAAAATGCTCCTCTTCTGGTGAATATGAAATTATACAATAAATAACATTAATATTGTGCGATTTTATTACAGCAAACATATGTCCAACTGCAGTCTTAATCTACGGTAATCCCCTTTTACAACACTATGAAGGAGGCATTTACGACGACGCTGAACGTTGTTCTAATGACGGAAATATGGCAAACCATGGGGTTCTTGTCGTAGGTTATGGCAGTGAAGCAGGAAAAGATTATTGGATTATCAAAAATTCGTGGGGTGATAAATGGGGTGAAGAAGGTTTTTTTAGATTACAAAGAAACCCCAGCATTTGTGGTATTCTTAATTTCATTGTTTTTCCATATTTGCAGTAAAATAAAGAGGATAAAATAAATATTTATGAGTATTCGATTTTTATTCGTGCTTTGAACTTAAATTACAATTTCGATTGTACTAAATTATTGGTAGCAAAAATATTTTTTGGATCTAGTTCTTTCTTAGCTGCAAAATACAGTCCTACTCCCACATCTGATACTGTGGCCGGGTACCATTTCTGACGTACCTTACCAACGCCGTGATGATGAGAAATACTGCCTCCACACGAAACTATTTCGTCCCTTGCTCTTGTTTCTAACCTATAACAATAAATACTAAATACTATCAGTAGATAAAACGTTCACAGACGATAATGATTCAGTAAGTAAAGTCAATGACGTCCATTTCTTTTAACAATTGTTACAATCTAAACACGTCAGTGCCTTTACTTACTCATTGGTTAACATTTAGCTGGCACACTATGTAGTTATTAGAAATGTTAAATTCTTACTTGTTATGTAACTGCACCGGATCTCCTAATCCGCAATGGTTAAATCCCAAATAGAAGTAAACGACGCAACCTGCATCGTAAGTTTGAGTAACGCGGCAATTTATTAAAAAATGCGTTATTCTAAGTTTGCGACATTCATCCGAAATGACAAATTTGACGTTTTTGACAAGTGTGACAACTCTATCCCAAGGAACTGACGTTTCGAAGGATTCTGCAACAACTTCGTATTGTAGACCAAGGTCCTAGAAAAAAAGGTTCGATTTTAGGGCCGGTTTATCAATGTACTGTTAAATCTGCCTAATAGCTAGGCTTAACTGACAGCCAAAGTGCCTGATATCTTTGAAATCGTTTTTATTACGCTGTTGACTAACAGCTACGTAACTTCTAGCTATTATTAAATTTTGGTAGGTTGGCTATTTTGACTATTTCCGCAAATATTTTTAATAATGTTCAGAAATCCCTCAAAAATCATTGAAACTGTTTTGAAAAATTCATAAAATATCTTTTTAAATCTCTGAAAATTCCTTGAAACATCCGTAAAATATACTTGAAAGATCTTTGAAAAGTCATTGAAAAAATTCTTAAAAAATGCCTTCGAAAGTACTTGAATTTTTTTTAAAAAATCATTGAAAAATACATAAAATATCAATCTTTAAAAATCATAAAAATTTTTGAAACATAACATTGAACAATCACTAACAAATCCTTGATAAATCCGCAAAAAAGTTGTAAAAAAATCAACGAAAAATCTGTAAAGAATCCTTAAAAACCCATAGACTAGGTAGATAGTTGCCTATATGATTCGTCTGTTGGATATAATAACTTGTAACACCTGTTTTTTGTAAGATGGCGAAGGTGCAGAGACAACAATACACCCGCTTTGATTTTGAACGTTTTATTAGGCGTAGGAATTTTTTTTCAATGGAAAAACCTCAACACTTAACCAAGCGAAGCAGAACGAGTCTTTGATGCTTGGAAACATTGCACAGTCACATATTTAAAATTAAACAAAAAAATGTAAGGATGTGTGGAGACTTGCCCAGAAAAATGAAAATTTATTACTTGCGACTAAAATGAGATTCCTATAATTTGACTCAATATCTTCCCCAGGCATGGAATCCTCTCCAAATACTTCAAACTTCCCAATTCTTGTGAGATGAATTCATCAAACAAATGGTAATATACCACGGTAATTTCTGTTTTACGACAATTTGTATATACTATTTGTGAATATATTATTGATTTCACGCTCAAATCACTTTAGATATTAATTTTTGACTTTTTTGTGCTTGTTCCTCTGTCTAATATCAAAATGGAGTCCCTTATTGATTTTTTTCAATGTTTATTTGTTTCAAAGTGTCTATATGGAAATTACTACAAAAACACCGAACATATCCAACAACCAATAAGAATTTATAAATCTTTACATTTTATGAAATTTCGGATTATAATTATAACTGCAATCAAATTTTATACTTAATTTTGGACATAACTATACCTGAAAAATGTATATTTCTTAATAAGTACTAATTTACTTTGATGACATTTAAAATAAAAAACTAATATACCATATGACATTTTTTTATCTGACATTAAATAATTTTTGAATAATTTAAATTTGATATCATTTTTGTTTTTAAATTTTGCCTATTCTTATATATTATTACAGTACGTTTTCTTTACTCCCTTTTCCAAGAATAATAATAATACTCGACCTACATTTCACCTCCTTATGAGTGAACCCCAGAAGCCAAAGACTTGTGCGGGGAAGGGACGGCTATTATTATTATTTTCCGTGGCGCTCCGGGGCGATTTACTGAGGATTGATGTCGCCATTTGGCTATAGGTGTAGGAAAACCCGGGAAACCTCACCACCATCATCGGCACAGTGACATAGGGGGATTGAAAATCTAGGCTCCGCATTAGACATTAATTAAATTAATATTCAATGCGGTCCAACACTGAAAATTTTAAATTAAAATTTCACAATAGAACAATACCTATTCATATTTATATCTATTATATCTATTTGAAAATGAATGAGCACAATTTTTATGACCCAGTAGGTGAACCCCAATATAACATCATAAATCAGAGACGGAAAATTTCTAAAATAAAATGTTCAGCATTATTTGTTCTAAAATAAAATCTTTGGGTTTCTTCCTAAAATTTTTAAAAATACCAATTTATTTCAATTCTTGTCTTAAATTTTCTGTTTGTATAGTTCTGTGATTGTAACGTGCAGAATTGTTAGTTCAGTAATAATAGCCGATAAAAGCCATATTGATCAAGAGAATTTGTGCCATTAAAATGGCACAAACGTCTGGGTGTTGTTCAATTGAGCAAAGCGGTCAATTTTGTCAACGGTGTTCCGTATTCCTATTGGTCCGTTGGTCTCCAGTTTTAAAAGTAGGTGGGTCTCTCGAGTTATTAACTAGTAACTTATCCGATTGATTCAAAGTAATATTTTTAAGAAAAAATAATAGGAATAAGTTCAGTGATTTTTTTAATTTTTTTTCGAAATAAATATCCTTTATTTGATTTGTATAGTAAAGATTTTTTTCTAAAAATAAATAACCTCGGTTTCATTTGTATAGTAAATATTTTTTTTCCAAATAAAACCAATAATTTGTATGTAAAACAAATTGAAAAAAAACTCATACTTAATAGAAAACAATATGAAAAATCACAAGAAATATACCATTACAATAATACAACACTAAGAAAAATACATTAATAAATAGAATGTTGTCAGCTAGATTGCAGAAAATCTAATTAAAATTAGTTGCATTTTTATTATGGTTTACCTAATTGCTTAAGGAAGAGAATTTCCGGTCCTACTCACATCATAAACCGATTAGAGTATTACAATCATTTCACAATAATTTTATTTAATTTGTATCTAGGAATAATCCAAAATTCAAGAGATTACAAAAAAATTATTTAATATTTAAATAATCCTATTTCATTTTCTTAGAACCCTTAATTAAGCTTTTGCGCCAAGAAAGGCTACACCTTTATAAGCGACAAAGGATTAAATTCGGGTATAAACGACTGGCGCTGTTCCCAAATGGGTTCCACCCAAACGTCTAATTATATTCCTGTGAATTTAAAGTGAAATTTAACCGTGCATATGGAAACTTTAAGTGTTAAATGTACACGACGCTCTTATATACAGATCTGGTAAAATTTTTAGGGAACATAGGTAATTTGTAAAGAGAGGAAGAATGTGCTTATGCAACGATTCAAATGGTAAAAATAAGACGGAACATTGCCTCCACCCTATTTCCACTACTCTTAGGTAACGTGTGGTTGTAGCGATGTGCTCGTGGCTGGCTTCACTTTAAATTATATTTATTTAGTAATTTATAAACTGCTGAAGAGGGTATTAGTGGCAGATCTAAATAGCTACATTTATACGTCTTTATATGGTTAGTTTTAAAAAAAGAAAATATTTGTTAGGGCGAAATATTTTCTAATTTTTAGAATTATTGGATATGCTTACATTTTCAGTCTTAATGGCTTTGAAAATAAAATAAATATTCCGGATAAATATAATAATAAACATTCAAAAAATTCTCAAAAAAAAGTAGATTCTAAAAAATAATATTGTAATAAAAAGAAACTTAAATAAACCACCTTCTTGTACCAATAAACAATAGCCAAATCTCTTGTAGAGATAATCAGAAGTCGGCTAAAGCTGAATTCGATCTGGCACGATAAACTCTCAGAGACTGTCCGTGTATTTCCCCAAACGCCGACCTAGATCCGATGCGCTACGATAAATTACGATTGTTTTTAGAAAGGCGTATACCAAAATATTTTGTTCTTATTCCTCGCATATCGTTTATTAGGCTTCTTGTCTGATATATGAAATACCCTATGTTCCGCAAAGCTTTTTCCAAACCTGTATGAATATTTTAATAGTACTGTTTGGAGTATAGTTTCTAAGTGTTCAAATAACAACCATTTATAGGCTTTTGAAGCAACGAAAGGATGGAAGTATTACACTAGCACCTAAAACGTCAACTGGGAGAAAACCCATTCAAATAGACGGTACTATGATACAACTGATCCGAAGAAGTGCATTCATTTTATTTACAAAAAAGATACCTACTTTGGATAAACTTTTAGTAGACATTAATGGAGACGAAACTTTGTCCAACGTTAAAAGAGGCAAATTGTGGAAAACTTAACGTGAAATAGACTTCGTTTGGGAGAAGAACGATAGAAAATCTGCGCTCATAGAGAAAGATGAAATTAAATTATTTGTTGTAGGAGACAATATTTCAGGGAAATTATAAAATTTAGAAGAGAAGACAAAAATATTTTTTATTTTGATGAAACATGGATAAATGAAGGACATTTTGTATATTTATAAGGTCGGTCACGATTTCGGCAACAAACTACCTGCGCCTTTAATCCGGTTACGGATTAAGACTAATGACATCTTCTTAGTATTATCCGTTGCAAATTAAAGGGGTAGGAAAAACGCAAATTTTGTAATAGTTCTATCAACGCAGCGATTCGAATTTGAATAAACCCTTATATTAACCACAAGGATGAATAGGGTTAAACTATTTTGTAACTAAATGAAGATTTAATAGTAACTTATATAGACCTACCAAACATCTTCACATATTTTTCTTTATAGAAATTGTTAAATAATTTCAAATAAAAATATACATTAAACTTCAAAGCTTGAACGAGGAGGTAAGAATACGCGATCTTGCAGTGCGGAAAAGAGTAGATTTAGTAAAAAGTTATATAGAACGTCTTAACTCAGAGCAAATCTCTCGTTTTCATTTTGTAAAATGTGTCTCGTACATGTACTACAACAAATATGTATATATATAATACTTTGTAATATCGAAAATATTTAAACATGTAGTAGGTTTTTTGTCTAGTGTAAATATATTAAATAATGTAAATTCTGAATTATTTTTAATAAAAAAAAATGGTACTATTAGAGTAGTTTTAGTCTGTGTGTTCTATCTATATAGATATATTATCATATGCATAAATAAGTAGTGCTTATAATAATAATTTCAAACTAATTAGTGTTTTTCTGAAGTTTTATTAAATATTGTTTGCAGCAATATTTCATTTGAAATAAAATCAAATTTATAAATTTAAATAGATTAATTCGTGTATGCCCCGCGCCAAGTGGTTTAGCATCGGAGTCTGATTCATGTTCTCATTGTCGAAATCGTGTACACCCATTTATATTAATTATAATAATAATAAATTTATATGACGCTAGAACCCAAAATACAAATAAACAAATGTATATGGAATCATCCCGTATTTGTAAAAACGAAATATGAGTGTTTTATGAGAAGATTTTTTTGCTAGATTTTTTTTAGTAATACGATGTGATTCCGTATAAATTTGGTTGTGTGTATATTTATTATTAAATTTTAAGGAAATGTGGGTACTTAATATTGACAGTTTACAATTTTTTATATTAAAATAATTTCGTGTTCCCCGTCACTGAGGTACAGAATTATTGGTTAATCCCTTAGGGTTTGCTCATTTACATTTTATGATGTATTGTATTCGACGTTTTTCGGGGTGGTCATACTAAAATCTAGTGAAAATTCAGATAAGAAGGTATCAATATTTAATTTTTTTCTGCTTTGAACAATCCTGTATATAGACCTTTGCCACAAAAACTGTGCTATCACGCATTTTCAAATAGACATAATAATATTGTTAATTTGCGATTCAGGTATTAGCCTTGTGCAGTTCATTAAACAAATACATTCAGAGAACCAATGAACTAATGAACTGTACGAGGCGATATTTGAATATTGTATTTTAATAGAATATGTTGAAAAAATATTCCTCGTGACAATATGTCAAAGGTATAATGTCATTTGCATAATATTTTATTAATGAAATTGGAATGTCATCATCCATCACTGCTTTGTTTGTTTTTCAAATTTTACAGACAAAACTTCATTTCCTGTAATTGGCCTATAACATAGATAACATATCAACTTGTACGTGAGATTTGTGATTTCTTTCATAATTAAGGAAATAGTTATTAAAACTGTTTGCAACTGTCTCGATAGCTCCAGGTACTTGGAACATTCCTCTAACAGCCTGAATCGCTCTTTATAATATTTATTATTGACCACACTGATTTTTATTTGTTAACTGAGGTTTCTATTTTATGTTGAAGTTGTTCAGTCTTTTATTGTGCTAGCATATTTTCATACGTCTTTTATGCGTTTTTATACTGTGTGTTTTATCTACAGAGCTCATAACATAAAGATCGTCCAGTTGTCGCCGCTTACATATGTCTATTTCTTGGTCCAATTTTTTTTTTGCTACTTTTTATTATGTCATAAATTTTTAATAGAGATTAAAATAATGCATGAAATATATTCCATAATTCATTTGCATCCTCGCCGTCTCGTACGTTCTTCCAGTCTGCTTGTTTAATCATATTTCGAAGCTGTATTTTATTTGCATCATTGAAAATTCTTTTGAAAACAAAAGTATCTTGTTTCTGGATGTTAAAACTAAGATTCAAAAATCGAATTGTAATGTACTTTTACCAATTAACAATTTTGTATATGTTTATTATAGGAATATACTTTTGAATTGAATAAGAACTACACAAGAAGCTCAATTTTTGGTCTGACAAATACCAAAAATAATAAATTATAAAATTATTTTTGCTTGTGAATAAACAAGGAAACAATCTTACCTACCCGAATGTAAGCTATGACAAACGTCAACATATAACCCCGTTCTCCGTTGGTTTCGCCTGCCGGGAATCCCCCGTATCGTTTCGACAAGTTATAAAGATTCTTCTCGTTGATCTTAACCTCATTCTCGTCTGCTTCGAATAGCAACGTCATGACGCACATGTGATCGGGATCGAAGCCTTTGATAGTGGTGATGTAAAATTTTTTGATCGCATCCAAAGCCAAAACAAAATACGACGGTTCTGGTTTGAGTATTAAAGCGAATTTGAATTGATCGTTGTCCATCAGTCGAATTGAGGCCGGTTGCCATCTTTTTTTGGCTACCTGGAAATTAATTTATTAGTTCCAAGTTACGAACTCTAAAAATATATATATTTACCTCTCTCATGAACTGTACTCCTTTCTCAAAAGACGGAAACACTATAGACCCGTACTTTTTGCACTTCGGTAACGGTCGAATTTTTAAAACAACTTCTGTTATCACACCGAGAGATCCTTCAGAACCAAGTATAATGTGGTTGAAGTCGGGACCGCAACTGAGACGTGGGACTTGACAATTTTTTGACAGAGTCCCTTTTGCAGTCACCATTTTAACGTGAACTAGGAGATCTTCTATATTGCCATAGACGTTCTTTTTCATACCTGTAAAAAAGGTTGATAATAACATGTATTTATTCCAAAAAGCAGATTATATACAGGAACTAGTACTAGAAATATAATAAATGTCATTTTAAACAGAAGATGAAAATTAAGAAATTGTAGTAATTCTACTGTTATTCGCTCGGTTTCTTAATAAATTTTACTTGCTGAAAAATGCCAAATGTTTAGTGAACATGAGGACCAATAATTTTGCTGTTTAAATATCAAAGTGAGAATTAGACAGGAAAATTAGTATTTTCTGTAAATCGGCGAATAGAATTACCTGATGCTCTGGTGGCAACCCAACCACCCAAACTTGAAAATTCGTAACTATCTGGTTCATGTCCTGTTGTGTATCCCAACTTTTTCAACTCCCTTTCCAAATCTTGTCCCAATATGCCACTTTCAAAACTGGCGACCAAATTTTCTTTATCCAACCAGAGGATCCTATTCATCTAAAATGTATAAAAAGCATCACTTGAATTTTATTTCAATTTTCCAGTAATTTCAAAATACCTGCGAAGTATCCAGCGATATGATTGTTCTATCTTCATTATTAGGGCACTCCGGTGCTCCAGAGACAGCTGTGCCCCCTCCATAAGGTAAAACAACGATGTTATGTTCGTGTGATAAGGTAACAATTTTGACAACGTCATTGTGACATGTGGGCCAAAGGACAACGTCCGGTATTCGGGGGAATACAGAATTTTGTAATGTGTAAATTTCGTGTAACGTTTGACCATGCGCCCTTATTAACCTGTCTATGACCTGAAACGAATAAGAACATATTGTAATTTTGCCGATTTATGAAATATGTTGGTTTACTAACTTTTGTGGAATAAGATATTCCATAATTAGAGATCTTATCTAGAATTTCTGTTGTGATTTTGGGTTTGGGATAGAGATCTTCGCTGGGTAGTCCCTGAATTTTTTTCGGCTTAGCCACTCCCAAATCAATGTTTAAAATATCCTTTGCCCACTTAACTACATGAGGTAAACGTAATTCTCCTATTGCATATCTGAACATTAAAGATCAATGACAATTTAATATCTTTTTTTTATATTTTTTTTTATTCTTTAATAGCTAGATGCTTACCTTTTTCCTGTAAAATAGACTTCAGGTCCTTCTTTGACTACAAATCTTGAATCATTATATCCCCAACCATTCCATTTAATTAGATCCTGCCTAAAAATATAATAATAAACTTAATACATTATGAAAGTACACGTTTCTAAAAATAAGGAATGTTAGAATAGTAAATTGTGCGAGAAGTACAGAAAGTAGAATATAAAAGAATATTAAAAAACGATTTTCATTTTTTTTTAAACCGATCCATTCATAGTTCTAATACCTTAATGGTGATGGTGGTGAGGTTTTCCTACACCTGTAGATAAATGGCGCCATCAATCCTCAGTAAGTCGCCCAGAGAGTATTATTAATTATTATATATGTAGTACTTAAAGATAAGCATCAAAAGAAAAATGTTTGGATTTATTTTGACAATTATTATGTATTTAAGATTTAGAGCGTGCGTTAAAATTTGTTTTTGAAATATAAAAAAAATAGAAAGTTGCGAGTCATCATAGTGATACGTGTTTTGGACAATTTGCGGTTCATTATGAACGCCAAATAGAAAAAAATAATTTAACTTTCCAACCTTCCTAATGTTGCAAATTGTATTCTGTATATGTATAAGTGCATCATATTGAATAACAATTTTAAATGTGTAGGTGCATTTTTTCAAGTTATATAAATAAGAATGATCATAAAATACTTAGATATATGAATACATTTTATAATCAGTTTTTTTATATTTTATGGTATAATAAATATTGATTATATATTTTTTTAATTCAACAACTTTAATAAATCATTAAAGGTTTTTATGTTATACGTATTGAAAAAGGATTTTATGGTTTAAGCATAATTTAGATTATTTTCTATTTACTTTAAATAAAAGAATTTATTATCCTGGAAATCTTTTTTCAAGCAAGTGTAGAAAAAATATAAAAATGTACAAGATTAATTAAAAAAAAAATACCAATAATCTTCTGAATGGAGACATTTTGTAAAAAAATGAGTACTTATTTGATTAAATATACCCGACGTCCCAGATTTATTTTCTAACTCGGATATATCCTAGTTATATATAATTTACAGAAATACTCAAATAAAAAAAAAACACATAATGTTTCATTTATTGACTAAACCAATTATTCTTGAATAGCTAAATTCATTCATCTTAAAAGCACTCGATGCTGACTCATAATTTCATAAAGATTCCCTTAGTGATGCCAACGATATAGACAAAAATGTTTCCGTTTAACACTCTGTAGATTGAAAATAAAACAGCTTAGACCTAAACAAAGTTATATCGAGCTAATTTAATTTCAGCACAGAAATCTGCAGCTCATTCTTTTTGTACTCATTCTATATAGAGAAAAAGAAAAACAATACAGAGAATATGAACCATTAAAAGTAGAATGGAGAAAAGTAGTTAATAAGATAAATTACACCAGGATCTACAGAAGAAGAAAAAGGGCACGGTTTCGGGACTTCGGCCCATCGAGTATCCAAATGGCTAATGTGATCCTGGCTAAACTTCTCACATACTTGTAGGTATTATTATAATTGATGTAACGTAAAAAACGTTCTAAAAATTTAAACTGGAAAAAATATTCTTATACAAAACACCTAATTTGTATGGCGGGTATCGGAAGGGCCAATCCGATCCTGCTCAAATTCACTAGTGTACTTTCGTTTGAGAATTATAGTGTTTACATCCAGACAGACGTCCGGACAGGATTTTTTTTGCATTTTCGGATTCAGAAACGTCGAGAAATGTAATAAAAAGTGGAAGTTAAGAAATTATTTTCGCATTATGAAATTAATACTGACGCTTTTGGGCCTCAGTAAAATAGGGACTACAAATCAATTATAATAAATGAATAAGCGTTTTTATGAAGGTCTTGGAATTAATAGATTTCGGTTTGGAAAATTTATTTTTAATAAATGGGTAACTGAAGGTTACGTCTTGGTGCGTACACACTTATTTTTGAAGAAAGAAAGCCAATTTGCCAAAGAAAGCCAAACCTATCATGACTGAGTTCCTCTCGTGATTTTTTCTACTAACGTTTTATATTTTAAAATTTTGTTCTGCTTTAAACCATCATGTACTGTTAATTTCTTTTTTGCTCTGTTCAAGTGAGTTAAATTTTTGTGTTGAAGATGGCACTGCGTGCCGAAAGCGCTCGACAAGTTATAGAGATTTATATATATACATCTCTCAAATAAATACTTTTACACACTTGAAAATACAAATTGGCTTTCTTTCTTCAAAGGAGGGTATCGTTTTTTGTGTTTTTTGCGACCCCGTACGAAATTTTTCTCACTAAAAGATATTTTAAAAAAAATGAATTTCCCAAATTTTTTTTCTTTAAAACGTCCCGGAACATACTTTTTTTACCTCTCGCCCTTCAGATAAGAGAGGTATAGGAATCATGCTAAAAATTGGGTAGTGAGTTTTCAATGGATAAACACGTTTTGGGGTCCCTAGAATACGATTTTAATATTTTCGCGATGATGTCTGTGTGTGTGTGTTAGTGTGTGTGTGTTAGTGTGTGTGTGTTAGTGTGTGTGTGTGTGTTTGGATGGATGTTGTAGTAACGATAACTCAAAAACCACTGAATAAAAAAATTTGAAATTTTGCATACAGGATTCTGATACTCTAGATTAGATCTGATTAGATTTTGGTGCCAATCGCACAACCGGAAGTGGCAGTTGCTATGGGTGATGACGCCATTATTATAGAAAACGGCAATAAAGTTTTACACATATATTTTGTATACCCTACAGTTTATTTTCATCTCATTAAAATTTTCTAAACTTTTGCCATTGTTGCCAGATTTACAAAAATATAATTTTTTTTCATACTTTTTTGTGTCAACCTGTAAATTTTTGATTCAAAAATGGCGAGAGGTCATGTGCTGGCCACATCAGATTTTTTTTATTGTTACACTTTAAAACCATAAATACTGGTATTATTACTACAAAAAATGGAAATAAAGAACTAATAATGTAAAATGGTTGAATTCGTGATGTCATCAGTTGTCATCGAATGATAAATACAAAAATTAATTTGCAATCTGTCACATAAGATGAATTGTTGTCACCACAGTTGTTATTGGTTGTATATTGCTTAAAAATAAGTTCTAACATTGGATCGCGGTTAATACAGCAAAAATCGGAAGAAGCTTATAAAAAAGAATACGACAAGTTCATCACATGGATGGAAGAGCAAAAGGTATTAATTTGAATAGCATTTCCTCTAATTTAAAATACCGAAGTTTTAATATTTCAAACAATACTAACTATACTTTTCACGTTAAATTAAAAAATTATGATTGTTAAATATTTGAATAAAGCTTTTAAAAAATGTGTTGGTAATATTTTATTTGACGTTACAAGGTACTCCTGTCAGAACAATAATAAAAAGGTTATTTCTGCCACAGTATAAGACTACTATAGTAGCTGAATTTTATTTGCAGTCTGATCAGTTCACTTCTGATCTAGATTACTTCAGATACAGTTTTCTTTGTAAAATAATCGGAATTTATCCGATCTGGATCACTTCCCATTTACCGATGCTGCTCCACCCGCAAAAATTGTTCAAAAGTGAACTATAGAAATGTTAAGTACAAGGGGTAATTAAAATGACATATATTATCATCTATAGACCAATCCAAGATGCTGTCAGATGAAATTCAAGATGGCTGCTGGTAGGCACACAAACCGTTAAGTACAAGGTGTAATTAAATTGACATAGATAATCATCTATAGACCAATCCAAGATGCTGTCAGATGAAATTCAAGATGGCCGCTGGTAGGCACACAAATCCATGTCTTTCACGTAGTTAACATGAAAAGAGCAGTTTATTTTAACATATGAAACGATTGGAGCTTAAAACGGACATTTTAAATTAGAATAGTTGTGTGACTAACTACTCGGGATGCATTATTGATATTTAATGAAGTGAAAATGTACAGAAAAAATATTGTTTGTTAGAAAGAACTAAACATGCACACTACTTGTTCTGTTGTCAATTGTGGGAGTCGAAGAGGTCGTGAAACTGTTAGATTTTATAGAATACCTAGTGAACTACATTTTTCACATAAACCAGAACGGAATGATCTCTCAAAAACCATGAAAAATATTTATATCCTGACAAACTCTTGTAGACCTTGACTTGTTCTTTGCTGTAAAAACTATGTGTAAGGACCAAATATTAGATTATGTGGAAAGCAGTAAAGCAGTCACTGATGATGGAAAGTCATCTTCTCGAGTTTTACATCAATTCCAGGAGTATTGTATATGTATTTTTTTATACTCTCATTATGTATGTAATAAGCTGTTATCTTTTTTTCTTATTTGTTTATTATTTGAAACAGCAATTATTTTTATTTCAAACACTTTCTAAAAGCACAAAATACATCAAATAAACATAAAACACATACAAAATGATGTTTGGTCACGTGTTCTGGATTGCCTTATCTAAACGTTGTTTAGGTTTAAAGTATAACCTAAAAAAAATATTTACATCTATTTGGAGAAATATTTATTTCTTATTACGAATGCTTATTCTTCTTGTTCCATATACTGTGGTTCTGTGTTAAGACATGCGTTGTTGCCATATTTACAAATTGGCTTAACAATTGAGATTTTAATAATAAATGTCAAACTTCTCCAATTCTTGGATTTTTTAGTTTACAATTGTTAAATATTAGAGCCATTTCAGGCAGATGTAATATTTTTAAAAATATTAGTGATTTATTTTTTTCCATTACAAAGAGATTTCTTGCATTAAATATGTTTAATTTATTAATAATTTTAGCCGTCGCGTATACACCCTAAATATCAGGTAATTTAGAATTTCACAAAATGGAAATTCATTTTAAGCTCATAGTTTTAATATAAAAACAAATTTTCATTTTCCTCTTTGATTTTCAAGTTTTTGAAACATAAAAATTGTTTTTATGAGAAACCCAAAACATCCATTTAAAACGATACCCTCCTTTATTTTTTCATATTCACAACTAGTGAAGATATTTCTTTCAATTTGTAGAAAAACCACACTTTTACTTTTTACAAAAAACAGTATGCAAATCGGTTGTTCCATTTCCGAGAAATGCCCAAAAACACTTTCTATTAAGCAAACAAGTTAGTCCGCACGATAACTCAAAAAACTAAATTGAATAATGGACTCGGGGTGTTTTGCATTTATTTTGTATTAGTTCAAGGAAGAAATTCAAGTAAGGAAAAAAATCGTTTTTTTTTACATAATATGAAATAATACATATTAATAAAGAAGCGAATGCTACGGTATTTGCATGGAACAAAATTGTAGGTGTATATGTGAGTTTATACGTCAATGTCAATACGGTCAAAGCCATTATATTTTTTGAATAAATTTTGAGAAAGAGAAATTTTTTGTAAGTTCTATAAAGTGTGTCCCAAGTTGAGATTTTCGACAAAAAATCTTGTAATGTGTATACTGTATGCTCCAAAAATGAAATTTTTTGTAAGCTGTATACGTGTGTCCCAAGCTAAGTTTTTTGAGAAAAATTCTTTTAATGTGTACAGTATTCCCCAGTAAGTTGTATACAGTAGGTATGTCCCAAAAATGAAAATTCTTGTTTGCATTTAGTTTTTATCAGTTCAAAGAAGAACTTTAGATTTTGGGATATAGTTGTTTAAATAATTAACGAGAACAAAGCAATTTTTTTTTATTTTTCCATAAAAAACATAAATACGTTGTGAATATGACCGTGAATCGTGATCTGCTTTATTACTAGTTATTTTTTCTATGCCCACATGGATATTGTCGATTCTACACACACTTTACAGAATGTATATGTTAGGCAATAGCAATCTACTGTACGGTTATAATTTCATTAGCGTGATATATGGAAAGCCACCAATCAGAGTTTACATTTAGTAACCTGCTACCATTTTTTTTTAATTTTAAATAACCTGTCAAAACAACTGTTAGAATTTTTTGTAAACTTTGTCCAACTACTAAACCGACCGCTTGGTTAAAAATTAGAGAAGTGGGGAACGAAAGAACAAAGGGAAAAATTGAGAAGTGGGGACATCGGAGGTGTCGTTTTAGTTGTTGGACATTATACAGAACCATATTTGTAAAAATGAGTAATTTCAGCGATGACTTAATAAATGGTACTTTACCAGATATTCATTTAGCCGCAAAGATGTAATAATAATAATATTATTACCCCAAAAATCAAAAACTAAATGTGAATATGAGATACTTAAAAATAGAAGATGCCTTTTAGTTTTATATGATTTTATAACAAATTCGTGGGTTGTAGAAAAAATGTACTGTTCAACTCGTGTGGATTGTCCATATCGCACTCGGACGATATGGTCATTATATTCACACTTGTTGCACTAACTACTATTTTTATTTTATTCATTCTACGAGGATACACCCTCAATAATATTATTTATAGTAATAAAAGTACTAAATATAGATTTTAAAAAACAACAGATAGCAAAATGAAAACTACTAAAAGAATTACAATTTTTATTCCAAATATACATAAGTTTGACATATTCAAAATAAATATATTGTTATAAAAAAAAATTCACCCTGTATAGGGAATTTTATAAAAAAAAATTTAGTTGAAATAGGAATTAGTAGCTGTTTATAAACTTAATACACAAGTTAATAATTAATTTTATATATGAGTTTCTTTTTAATTATCACAACAAATTCGACAGCAAATAAGCACTTTCTATTGAATTCCTATCATTTCCAGTGAATTTTTGACCTAATCAGATAAAACAGTTGCGAACTAAAGTTGCGAAATCAATAAAAATCTAGTGGTAAAAAAAATTTGAAAGGCAAGAAAAATAATAAACAGAAGGTCAATGTTTTTGAATTTTTTTAAAAAATAAGGTTTGTCAATGAAATATAAAAAAAGGTTTTATTGAAAATTTCACACCGCCATTTTTAAGCCAATCAGAGTCTATTTTTTGTTTGGTTACCATGGTAACCCAAAAAATTTCCGGAAATTTGCATCCTCCAGGGTCCCCTGGACGAAATTAATAAATAGAAATTTTTATGTCAAAATAATGACACTTCGCGACTCGGGATAATTTTCAAAAAATCGTGTACTCGAAAAAAATTTCCGGTAATAATTCAAGCTCTAGGGAGATTACTAGTGAAAATTGTATGGAAATATATAATGGATATTATAAGTATACCAATTAAATAATGATAATGTTTGAAATATTTTAAATAATATCATAAAGAAGATATTATTTTATATTAATGTTGATAAAGTTATATCATAAATTTAATCGATTAAAAGATTATTAGTAGTTAAATGTTATGTTTATTAAATGTGATAGAAGAGTTGATACATAAGTAGAGAAAAGGAAACGAAAATATAGATAATTTAGCAATAAATTTGAAAAAGTAAAAGAATCTTAAAATTTGTTAAGATAATGAAAGATGATATAATAAAAAAGAAATTTTGGAATCATAATAGATTAAATTTAAATAATCAAAGTCAGATAGTAAACAGGGAATATAGAGTGTTAATAAAACTAAACTAAGGTTGCGAAATCAATAAAAATCTAGTGGTAACAAAATTTGAAAGGCAAGAAAAATAATAAACAGAAGGTCAATTTTTTTGAATTTTTAAAAAAAATAAGGTTTGTCAATGAAATATAAAAAAAAGTTTTATTGAAAGTTGTATGAACATATAGAATGGATATTATACCAATAAAATACATGGATGGATTTGATTTCTTTAAAATAAAAATTATAAAATTTAATATACTAATGAAGAAAAATTTAAGTTAAGATTATTATTGGAAGAAATTGGGTTATATGAAAGTATTTGAGAAGCAATAAATAGATGAAAGTAGGAAGAGATAATAAAAATTTTTGAATTTTTAAGGTTTAAATCCAGGTTTAGAAGGAAAGAAAGGGGAACAAGAGGCAAATAACAGGATAAACAAAATTTATATTTTTTTTATAATTTTTGTAATGTTTATTATTTTTCTACAGAACAAAAGCCAAAATTGGGATAGTGTAAATAACTTTAAAATGTATAAAAATGGAAATATATAATAATCCTACAAAACACCACTTGTTTGTCCATATCGAATATTATTGACCAAAGATTTCTTGAAATTATTAAAAAAATCCACATTAGTATTATTTGCATTTCGCCTGGTAACCAAATCGGGCCGAAATATTTCAGCGAATATTCGCGTAACGAACTCCGAACTACCTCAGTTCCTTCAGAAGTTTAATTCGTCTGTGTGTGGTTTGTCCAGGGTTGGCAAATATCATGATATTTATATAAATATCAAAATATCATAATATCGGATATATATCCGATATATATCAGAAATTTTGTTCTTTAGCTATAATGCAAAAAACCATTCATTAAACACATAAAATAAAGACCATTATTCTGGTAAAAACAAAAATCAAATTTTAATTCAAAATAAGTAACAAAAAGAAGAAACAAGACAAATAAAACAGAACATTTTTCCTAAATATATAATATAAATAACTTGTCAATTGCCACTTCTTTCAAATACTCTGCAGTGCGTGGATGTTCCGATGTATCGATGGTTGACATGAAGCATGAATCTCCACTTATAAATGTCGCTCAAGAAAATTTAAATAAAATGCACTTTCGTAAGACCCCAATCGGCCTAGTGAGTATAGATTGTCCAACAACTAAACCAACACCTTCCAAATCCCCATTTCTCTAATTTTCCCTTTGTTCTTTCGCTCCCCACATCTGTAATTTTTAACCAAGCGGTTGGTTTAGTAGTTGGACAAAGTTTAGTGGGTTTTTAATTCATAATCAAAGATTTACTTTAAACTTTTGATCTTAGATTCTCTGATAAAGAAAACAAAAAAAAAACCTAATTGCCTCTGTATGGCCTTTACATACTTTTGAGTGGTTCATCATTCTTGATGGTATACCCTGCATTTCCTTTTTGCATTTTTTACACACAGCCCAATTCCCGGAATTGCCTTGTTTAATTTTACACTAAAAATTAACCCACACGGGATGCTTGTTTTTCGGCATTTTTTTTTTCGTAAAAACACTCACGTTATAACACAATTAAAACTTGAAAGTGAATGAATATACGACTAATACCAATTTGATTTCATGAGTACGTGTGCACGATTCACTTACAAACAGTAACTGAACCTTCTGAACCCGCGGAATATCCTAATCAACCAAGGAACAACGTTTCAATTTTACGCAAATTATATATCATGATATATATCAATCAATAAATATCAGATATATATCATGATATAAATCATGATATATATCACTTGATATATATCGGCCAACCCTGGGTTTGTCTGAAGATTTAATTCGTTGCGATATATCAGTTTTTATAATGAACGTTTCGTGCTATATCACCGAAATATTTCGGGCTGATCTGGTCAGAGAAACCAGGCCTTTACGTATTCTCAGTAAACGAGCCAGCAAAGGAAGCATTTATGGACATAAATCCTAGGGCAAAAGTTTGAAACTTGGGTAACATCTTCAAAAGTAACCAATATAAATATATATAAAAATTTTCAGCGCGTCCCACATTTTCCAACGCTTTCCGGGAGTGCAGAAAGGAGTTATTCGGCCATAACTCCCAGCGGAAACAACGAAACACAAACACAATAAATTTTCACCATTAAATCAGATAATCACCATCACTCATCCATTAAATTTTTAGATATTTTTGCACAAATATTTCACGAATTAGAAAATTTATTCTTCAGGGTAATATGCACTAATAACTTACGACCTAAATTTGGTCTTTAATAATGTATATAGTGATAGTACTTAATGATATGAGTGCTTCCTTTTTTCTTCCTTCGAGGGTTTTTTTTAGTGTATAGCTTATATAGAAAAACGGTTTATTTTCATTTTCTTTTTCACTGTGTTTACCTATACTTGGGCTTGACCGATGTTATTGTAATTATAAATAAATAAATAAATAAATAAATAAATAAATAAATAAATAAATAAATAAATAAATAAATAAATAAATAAATAAATAAATAAATAAATAAATAAATATATAAATAAATATTATTAACAACTCTTTTTGTGTTTTAATTTCATGGATTATGTTCGGTTTCGTGGTTTGCTTAGTTTGTAATCAAATAATTAAAAATTTAAAAATATGAATTTTTTTGTACTATTTTTATATTTTTTCAAGGTGATCTTAGTTTTACGCAAGGTTACTTACAAATGTATGATCTAATACAAATCAGAAGATATTTTGAATATTTTATGGTACCATAAATATTGATTTTTCTAATTGAATGCTATAAAGTATTGAGAGAGTGGATTAATTTCTGCATAATTAATTAATATTTTTTCTATCAAAAGATTTATTGAAGTTTTAACTTAATATGTAAGAATCTACAAGGTTAATTAAAAACCAGTAATTTCAAAAAACATTTTTTGAGGACACGCACTTTACTTTTACTACGTATATGAAATTTTTAGTCGTTACTAGCATCGAGTTAGATAAAACTATGACCTATTTTTTTAATTTATTTAAAAATTAATTATATATCTCAATTTAACAAAAAAAATGCATAGGGCGAGACTCAGCCTTGGGAAAGGCAAAAGCGATATCTCCCAAATACCCTAAAATCCGTATGTTTATTTTTGTGACATTGTGGCATAAAAATGCATTATTTGGAAATTAAACTATTTACTTTAATAGAAATCCAATTTTATTTTTACACCAACGTTTTTAAGTGCCACACATTTTATGGTGTCAAAATTTCTAATTTTGAAAAAGGTGTAAATTGTGAAATATGGATTAAAAAATGGGTGATCTCAATTTATTTATTCAAACAAATTTTAGCATATTAGTCTGACCTACTCTATATACCTATTATTAATATTTTATGAAAGATAGTAAATCAATATATCGATGAGAAACTAATTAACAAATAATATTTTATTGAATTTTTACATAATTTAGATCAGGAAATTGGGTATTTAGCAAATAAATGAAACACGCCCGAATTGATAATTACCATAAAATGGATTTATAATTGTTTTTTTTTAATTGTTAAAATGACCATTACAAAAAAAACAATTATAATTGGTTTTTCTTTTAATTTTTTTAAAAAACACTTCTTATAATACATTTTAATTCACAGTGTGAAAAGTTTATCCCTTGAGAACTTGATTTTTATGGATCGTTGTGGTGCGGATACTGGAATGAATTGCAAACCAATAATTTGAATGGCGGGTACCGGAAGGACCGGTCCGATCCTGCTTAAATTCAATAGGGTTCTTCCTTGGACAAAACTAACTCGGTAAAGTCAAAACCGAAACTCGATCGGAGCTTTCGTTCAAAAGTTACAGTTACAGACAGGCAGACAGACATCCAGACGTCCGGACAGGATTTTTTGCAAGTGGTGGTAAGAATTTTTTTCGCCATCAAGTAACTAATACTAAGGCTTTTGGGCCTCAGTAATATGTTAAAGAAACATGGTTACATGGGCGCACTAAAAATTTAAGGGAGGAAATTTGGAATTTAGGTGTAGTACTGGAAAAGAAAGGAGATGTTAAGAAACATTAAAAAATTGGTGGTAAAGATATAGCATGTTGGTGTGTACCCAACATTAATGAAACCATTTTAGGAAAGGAAAATTTGTGGTATCTGATCTTGGTCATAGTGTGGAAATACCGGGTCTACGTCGGGACCCAGATAGCACAAAGATTTTAAAAACGTTGACTTAAGATGTTCAAGACGTCTTAAAGACGTATGTTTGACGCCTGTTGATATTTTAAAGATATCCTTATGACGTCCTTAAAACGACATTTGTGAACAAAATGAACACTCTTAAAGATGTCTTTGTTAGGTCGTAAATAGGCATAAAAAAGACATTATTACTGAAGGAAAATGTAAAAAAAACTATCATTATATATTTCATATAGGCCATAAACCTATTTTTCTTTGTTTAACTTTTTCTGTCTGTCCCTCTTCTTAGGACTATATTTTTCACCACCTCCATTTGATTTTCAGAAATTTTGCCTCTTTCTGCACATTCGAAAATAAAAAAACCATTATTAATAACAATTATTATTCTATCTCAGTGAATATTTAATAAAAATCCACAAAATTCACTCACTACTCACCACACCATCAAATTACAAAAAAAAAATTATCAGGATGAGATGGTATTTAAAATTAACCCGGTTTTTACTTTAATTACTGTTAAACTTAAACGAAATTGGCAATTAGTTTCATTTCGGAAAATACTCGTCTCGATTTTAACACGTAACTCCGAGTTCTATCAATGAATAAATTTTCCCGAGAAAATTTCTCAACGTCTTGACTGAAAGAGTACAGAAAACAAACAGTGTTAATTTTAAACAGTTGAAACAGATAAAAGAACATTAGCTCGTGAATAATTTTGATCTTGAACTTCTTTAAAATTGTTCACAATCTTTTTATATCAAATCCGTTAAAATCGTTTAAAAAATCATTCAAAAATCATGTCAACTATACTTCAAAATGTTTTAAAAAATACTTGAAAATCATTCAAAAGGATTTAAAATCGTTCAAAATCATGTCAACCGTTAAAATTCTTTAACAATTTTTCAAAATTCTTTAAAATCATTCAAAATACTTGAAAGTCATTGGAAATATTTAAAAACCTTTCAAAATTCTTTAAATTCATTGAAATTATTTAAAATGTTTGAAAATTCTTCAGAATCATTTAACACACTTTGAAGTCCTTAAAACTCCTTCCAATTTTTTTAAAATTCTGAAAGCTTCCAAATTCTTTCAAGATAAAAATTTGGAGCTATATACAAAATTTCTTCCTTAACATTTTCCACCAAAACGCATACTGTCTCAAAAGTTGGTTACTGAGAAAAAAAACGCATATTGTCTCAAAAGTTCGTTTCTGAGAAAAAAAAACATTTAATTATGGAGTGGGGGTACTTTTGTTCTATGATTCCGATATTTCAGGAAGTTGAAAATTGGGAGGTGTATACAATATTCCTTCCTCAGCATTTTTCACTCAATCGCATACTGTCTCAAAAGTTGGTTTCTGAGAAAAAAAACATCTAAATTATAGAGTGGGGGTACTTTTTTTCTATGATGCCGATATTTCAGGGAGATGAAAATTTGGAATATTCCTTCCTCAGCATTTTCCACCAAACTTTATTCGATCTCAAAAGTTTGTGAGAAAAAAATTATTGAAAATTTATGGGGGGGGATACCTTGTTTAAACTATTTAGGAACAACAAGACTTACTTAAAAATATTTTATATTTATTAAGGATGCCACTTATTTACAGTTATGACTTTTGAACCAGAGATAGGAATTTTCTTTAATTATTAATGTTGTTTTCTCCTTGATTACACTCACTTTTACATTTTAGTTTTTACCTTTAGATAGTTATGTATATCAGTTTTTTTTTGCAATATCAGATGGTGTTAAACACTTCGATTTGAAAGAAAAAATAATGTGTTCATATATATAATATAATAATCTTATGATTTAAGATACAGAGTGTTGAAGTTACCTATTAGATGGAATTTGGTGAACAAAATTAATACTATGTTGAAATATTGTAAAGTAAACTAAATATATGGCTAGAGCATTTTAAATTGGTTGAATGTATGTAAGCATGCTATTAAAATAAGTATACCTTTTTTGTTCTTTACAGGGTGTATAAAGACATGAAAAAAATCAAAAAACCAAATTTTAAGTCAATATGTTAAATAGTAAAGAAATTATTGCAAAAAAAACGAAAAATAAATTTTAACATCAACACCCCTGTATCTTAGTAGTAGACAACATTCGACTCAAGAGTTATTTAGTAAAATATTAATATTTATAGGTATTGAACCTATGATTAAAATATTGACCATTCCTTATCAAACACCCTGTATATTATTTTTCTAATTTATTAATAATAATAGTAATAAATACGTAAAACAAGAATAGATTCAAACGGCATTACCATAATCAATATAGAATGTTGCATTATTAAATTTAATTATATTTAATAATATGTAGAAAAATAAAAACCTGCCCTATTTTAAAATCATAATAACGACATAATTTGTTATCCATGATAACATATTTTATAACTAGGTATGTATATAGTTATGTACCTATAAGATAACTTTTCCAAGAAATAATATAAGTATGTATATATTTACTTAATGAATATATAAAGTATTAGAACACACCTAGATTTTATTGTTTGGCCAAATTTTCAAGATAATTTTGATTTTTTAACAGAAATAATAAAATAAGGAACATTTTAAATAATAGTTTTATTCATTAATAAACGAAAATTTGTAATGAAATAAAACCAACAGGCGGTATCACCGTAATCAATATAATTACGTTCATCAAATTTAAAAATTAGCGTCAATGATTATGCGCCCACTAATAATTTTTAAATATTTAAAAAAATATTATCCAATTTTATATTTTATATAAAAGTATACACAGGAGAATATAATGTTCAATGAAATGTAAGTAAATATAGCTAATAGAAAAACAAGTACATATTAAAGAAAACGGTAGCAAAAAGTAAAATTTTCTATAAATACTCACCGGTTTTTAGGTACAACACTTTTAACTATGATCGGCCCTTTTAATTGATTACTTTGGTTATTTTCGCTCATTTTTCTAAATATCTACTACTGAAAAATCACAATACTGTGGTAACTTAACGAAGTTATATATAAAACGTTTTTTAATAGTTTATATATTGACTAGATTATAGGTTTTAATACATTATTTATCAACCGGTCGACACCCACAAAATATAACACACCCAACAATACATCTCTAGTGTTACTTCCTATCCTAGCTACAGACAGCGAATAAAATGATTTTCTAGGTGACAGTTTTAGCTGGGATAAAATTGTAAACAATAGAATCGTTTTAAATATCGATATCATGAATCGAATATTAAAAATCGATAAATCGTATTATCTTATCAATTGATAATAATGTTTAATATTTTTTAAATCAATTGTTGACAATAATGTTACTATTCGTGTTTCGTATTTTATAGGGAAAATCACTTCCGCGAGATAGCGCAGATGACAAAATGTCGGATTGAGGTGTGAACAACAAACATTCTAAAACTATGGAGCGGTTAATTCTAACCCCACTTGCATATTCAGACGACATTTCATCACATTGAATTTTCTCTTGAGCCTGAAATAAATGTAATAATATCTAATGAGAGTGATAAGGTATTTTTTTTAGTTCATGCTTAATAGTTTAGGTCACTTCTATCTTATTTCTTAATTTTTGAATATTGATAATTAGACACTGGATAGTTCTGTCTAGGAAAGGATCCGTTTTTCAAACGTTTTCTCTGTGTTGTTGAAGTCACTATATTAATAATAACAAATAAATTAGTATGAATGGAAAACTTATTTAAACTATGGAACTTCCCAGCTGGCAACCACACGTCATAATGACGTGTCTTTTAAAGCACTTGATACGTCTTGCGGCTAAAAATAAGGTGAAATACGAAATACGACGCAGTATGTCAGAGACATATGATTTGAGGACATGAATTTAACATGACAAATGACGTCAATTTAACGTGACAAGTGACGTGAATTTAACGTGACAAGTGACGTTAATTGACGTGTGGTATCTAATCAAAATAATGTGTGGTATTAGAAAAAGATAGATATATCCATCACTTTTGTACTTTTAAAAATCTAGACAAATTTGACGAATATTCGAATAGTAGGGTATATTTTTAATTATAATATTAACACTTCTGGCGGCCCATTTCAGTGGTAATTACCATTAAAAAACGCATAATTTACAACGTGTTTGCTGCAAACAAACATATACTTTTAGATAGGTTTTTTTATCTTCAACATATTCTTCCATTTCTTATAAACAAACACAATACATATAAACAAACGCAATTTGTTTATTGATCACACCTCGAGTCGTTCAAATTGTTGAAGACAGATGTCGTCCACTCCGTAATTTTTTTCGGAAATCCTGTACTTTCGATTTTATATCGAAATCTTTTGAATAGAAACCCAAGTCTTATTAATTGATTCTTAGATGGCAGCACGTATTCTAAAATAATTAATTTTAATAATATTTTTAAATAATCTTTAAATATTTATAATTATTATTCTGTGTATTTAGCAACTAATAGTTCGATTTTTTTAAGTCTAATGATATTGAAAATAATTATAATGAATATATTTTTTAAATTTGAGGTCAGTTTAAAATTTTTGGTTGGCAGTAATGAAAATTAATGACGTGACGTTTCGAAAATGGTGAATAACTGTCACAATTGATACATTACATTAATTTTCGTGTTTTTTCCTTTAAACATCATGACTTTTATTTATAGTTTAATGAAAACTTTAATTTATTAACTAATGCGATGGGCACATCCAATCACAATTTAGACACTTTCAATATAGCTGGTAAGTAGGCGATAATTCTTATCTCTTATATGTACCTTGTTATGGTGATACAAATAATTATTATTGTCTTATATATGAGTAATATTGATGATATAGTAGATAAAAGTGTAGCTTATATATCCACAGAGAGTGGTAAAATTGTGTATGAAATATGTCTTATTACAGTAAGTTTTGTCAAATAATTTAACTTCTAGATCTAGATAAATAATGTCTCATAGCTTTTGGAATTAACAGTTATTTTTTAGAAATTGGACAATAATTTATATTAAATGAATCATTCAATTTTCTCTGATTCATTTTGATAGAATACAAACTTTTTGTTTTTCTTAATGTTCTGTTTTTATTTTACTATAATTGGTATTTATTAAGACTTTCACAATAATTGTATTGAAAGTGGCATAAGAAAACTAGCAATGAAAATAATGATTTTTTGGTAAAGTGTTTCAATCATGAAAGACCTTTGGCTGTTCTCCAAGTTTTATTTAGCACAAAAGATAGTCATAGGTGAATATATTTCTTTAAATGCAGTGTTAAATATTTTCATTAATTTTGTCATTTATAAAGATTTATTTATCTCCATGGTACTAATTTTGTATTTAATTAATTAAACATTGAAAATATAAAAAATTTAATTACTTTAATTTTTAGATTTGTCTGCAGAACAACAACGAATCTTGATAGAAATTAGAAGAAGAAAAACCGAATTACTTCTTGAAATACAGGTGAGTGAAAATTAGAGTTTTAGTTCTGAGAGATTGTGTACTTAAATAATTTATATGTTAAATCTTGGTCATAAAAAGCTCCATGAAGCTGGCAGTGACAGGTTAGCAAAACCAACAAAAAAAATACACTCGAATTAGTTGCCAATGAAACGTTTCTGTTGCTCATACCGATTACGAAAAATCGCGAAAATTTGAACCAAATAAAGCGAAATAAATAAAAAACACTTGAATTAGTTGCCAAAGAAACGATTTAGTTGCTCATTCCGGTCATGAGAAATCGTGAATATCGTCAGCTTTTTACGTGTACTTAAGTTGGACTCGTATGGGAAACTTTTTATTATTGGTTTTAGGAAAAAGTTATTCTTCATATCTCTCTCATCTGTTAAAAATATGATAACCTTTCCATTTGTTAATGTTTTTGAACAATCTTGCATTTAAATATGTTATGCATACTTAATAATTAATTATTTTACGTTAAATTTATTAACACCAACTAGTTCTGTCAAATATTTCATATCTGTGCATCCTAGATTACGTTAAATTGTACGAAGACAGAATAATTAATATGGAATTAATAGTAAATAATCACCAAATCTTAATTTTCATGCTAAATAGCTGTAATTGCATATTTGAATATAACTTTTAATTTTAAATAACTTTACTTTATAACATTCTTCTGTATTATAAAAATAAAGGTACTTTACTCTTGAGTAAGATTCATATTTTTTGACAAACCTCTTATACAGCTTAAAAAAATTAAAATCTGATGGTTTCAATAAAAGTTTTGGACCATGCAGAGATTATTATGAAGAATAACTTTTTTCCTAAAACGGATAATAAAAAAGTTTCCCATATGAGTCCAACTTAAGTAAACACACTGTTTAATAAACTGATAACAATTTTTTTGCTCCTGCCATCTTAACACCCGGTTTCTTAGTGTTCAGCACGTGAATAGGATTTGTTGCTACTCGGGATATTGATACATAAAAGGTCCACTGTGTCAGCAGCAAAATTGCAATTGAAAATTGGTCAGTTTTTTAACCTTCTACGATTTTTCTCGTTACTGCTCTCTAAACATACGGTTTCTCTGTCTTAAGAGGGTGAGTGGTATTTGCTGCTGTTCAGTATAATAATAAAGAGGTTACAACGAGTTAGCAACAAAATGGCCGTCCAAAATTGATACTCGATGTTACCGTCTTCAATGAGTGGATGGACATTGATGTTGTCTGATGTACAATTAAAAGGATATAAAAAATCAACAAAAAAATACAATAAATAAGTAATCGGCGGTTTTTCTAACCGACAAATTTTTTTGGCCAGTACACTATTTGGTCGTGGAGACGAGATTTCATCCCTTACCACAAAAGGCTGCCAAAAATATAAGTTGTAGTTAACTGGCACAACTGTTAAAGATTTTGCTCAAAAAAACACCAATTCTAGATTTTCAATACTATAGACAATCCTCATTTTTCCAATGCACACCAATCAAAATAAACTGTAATTGAGCGCGATTGGATTTAACAAATTCAATTCATTACTAGTGTAATGTATTGATTACTTCTGCGGACCGTGAAGTTTTTGAAAAAGGTGACAAAAAATGGACAAAAATCGTTTCAAATATTAACTCAATAATTGAAAGTGTTCAAGAAAGTGTGCCGTCAAACGTTAAATTCTACTTAAAAGTTCTGTTCATATTGTTCAATAATCTTTCCAAATACCACGCCAGGAAAGAATTTTTTTGAGAACATTTTGTTATTTTCGTGGGGTCAACCACTCTGCAGTACTGTACGTTTTTTTTCTGCAGTATATATGCAGTATGTATGAAGTATTATGCAGTACTCTACAGTACACGTTATATCCCTTCTTATTTACGTACAGTTAATAGGTGCAACATCCAACTCTACATTATTTCTAACATCTTTCTTTTATTCGATATTCGGTTCGAGTGAGTTTTAGTGACTGTGATGATTAAAACAACCCTTTCTAAATTTTAATTCTTTAGTGTATTCGCATGGTTTCTATATACTATTGACGACTTTAACATCCATCACAAGGTAATGTCAAATTTTAGAAAAAGTAAATATAAATAATGGAAATCAGTTAAAAGCATGCAAATGTGTTTCCTTTGAAAGATCAATGGTCAAATAACCTATTAGTGTCTATATTTGCTGATTACTGTTATCCTAAACAGAAAACAATAATAATGAAAATAACTGTAAGCTAAAGGAAATTTTACAAAATCAAAGATGTCCACAGCACTCATGTTAATATAAATCAAACTAATTTTAACATAAATGTTTTTAATAATAATAAGTAATATTTTGTCTGTTTTGTGACAAATATACCCAAAGTTATTTATTTATTTTTAATTTTTTAAGACTCGTAGGAAAATATTATTCCTAGCACTTGCGTAAAGTGTCTTTGCTATACTTTATAAAGACAGTAATGAGCTAGTATAATTTGAAATTTGTGTCCCATATTTTCATAAATCCGTAGAGATAACCTAATTTTGCGCGAAGGCTGAAGTAAAAAGAAAAAATACCTCTAAATGACTTAAAATTGAAAGAATTCTATATACTTTATTTATATTATTCTAGTGTGAGAGAGCTTAGAGATTCCGAATTAAACGAGATGCTGTCATACTCTGGCTAAAACTTATTTCGAAGCATTTTTTTACCATAGGCCCTACGTGAAGAATTAAGTTGATATCTTTACAGATTTATGAAAATATCGGATATAAATTACAAAATATAGCAGCCCATTATGCGAAATGGGTACGCAAAGTGTTTCTATTGCGCAAAGATCAACTTTACGAACGCAAAAGAATGGTGTTTTAAATTTAAATCGTTCAGTCCTATTTTTTATAATTATAAATTCATTATTTATTGTTAGATGCCAGAACACTTTGTTCTCTTTATTTGTGCAGTCCTAAAATATTTTAAATATGTACGTAAATTCATAATTGTGAATGCTTTTACAAAAATCCTTACCTTATTGATGAAGTTAAAGAGTTTGAAGAAGATGCTATAGAATCAGCAAGTTATGATGCTTAATTCCAGTAACGCACTGACAAATCTTCATTTCAGTATGAGGCCAAATTGAAAGAGGAGGCCTGTATAACCATTTTAATTAAATATTCTCGCAAAGAAGAAGAAGAAAACAAAAGTACCGATGATGAAATAGACTTTCGAGATGATATCGGAACACAATAAATATCTGTTACAGAGGAAGATTCTCTAATAAAGAAGGAAATCAGAAGAAAAATAATTTAAATTTAAAAATTATTTGTTAACCAGACAGTATATCTAAACTTTCCAATAAAAAAATCAGTGCAAATGATCAGAAAATGTTCTCTTTGCTGGTACTACTCTGATAATATAAATAAACTTTCATCTGATCGAATTTATAGAGTTATAGGAATGGCATCTACAAGTAGCAAAGGAAAGCAAAAAAATTGTAAATTAACTGTCAAGACAAAGAAGGTAATCATATAAAAGATGATTTAGATGAGACGGATTTATCTGATGACCACATCAGCTATTAAGATTCCAGCTCAGAAGACTTGGAAGAAAATGAAACAAACAAGACCGTTGTTCATAATTATAAGTATTCACTAATAAAGATTAGTAAATAATATTTTATTTTTGAACTTACTAAATGAAATATAAGAGAAAGTTAAACAATTTTTGTTTCTTTGCGTGCAGTACGTTTGCAATACATGTGCAGTACGTGTGCAGTACACTTCAGTACGTATGCAGTGCTCTGCAGTACCTCATTCAAGTACAAATTTCTACAGTACATGTACAAATTAAGCTCAGTGATTGGGCCCCTCGGTTGTTTTCTTACAAATTATGCAAATTGCACTGAACAAAATCGACCCGAAATACCACTCGACCAAAGTCTCGTGGTATTTTAAGGAGGATTTTGTTTCTTGAAATTTAGACGCATAATTTCCAAGGGAACTATAAAAAATTCTGATCATTTGTGGTACTACGCTTGAATTATTAATTAACGAGCATTGAATACTCAAAACACTGAGCAGCGGCAGAGTCTATAAACCAGTTAAAGACAAAATAATTAAATCCATAAGGCTATCCATATCTCAAATGTTGTTCAGTGTTCAATAAATGAAATAAAACTCGTCATGTACTACATAAAATACAATTATCAAAATTAGGGAACTGAAACTAGTTTCGGCTTACAAGCCATTTTCAGGCCTAAAATATATACATTTAGATAACGTGGGTTAATCAATATTAAAAACAAAGCGCTTACCATAAATTGGTTGATAACATTTGGAAATTTTAAACAATTAACATAATCATGTAAATAGTAGGTTTAATGCTAAGGAGATGGTTTTAAGTATTAGTGACATATTGGGAAGCTTAATTGTTGAACATGAAATATAACTTAATGAAATTAATATTGATATGAAATAATTGATTTTGAACGAAAATTAGAAATCTCCAGTATTGGAGAATCCACACAAGGGAATCGTCAGGAAATATAAAGGATCTTAGTGAGAACAGAATCCTTAGGACATCTGGAGGACATCTCCAGGATCAGCACATAACTTAGAGTTTTATTTCATTTATTGAACAACATAATTAGATGGCAGGATAGCAATAATAGTACAAAAAAATTGTCGGTTAGAAAAAACGCCCATTAATTATTTATTGCCATTTTTTTGTTGATTTTTACCTCTCGCCCTTCAGATAAGAGAGGAAGAGTAATAAATATAAACACGTTTTAAGGTCCCTAGGATACGATTTTGATATATTTCGCGACGATGTTTGTATGTGTTAGGATAGATGTTGTAGTAACGATAACTCAATAAATACTGAATTAAAAATTTTTAAATTTTACATACAAAATTCTGATTAGATTAGATTGATTAGATTTTGGTTTCAATCGGACAGCCGCAAGTGGCAGTTGCTATGAGTGTTGACGTCATTACTAAAGAAAATGGCAATAAAGTTTTACACATATATTAAAATTTTCAAAACTTGCCTTTGCTGCTAGATTTGCAATAAAGTCAACTTTTTTGTGTTAACGTGTAAATGTTTGATTCAAAAATGACGATACATCATGTGCTGACCACATCAGATTTTTTATATCTTTATTGTACTTCTGACAACATCATTGTCCATCCACTCATTGAAGACGATAACATCGAGTATCAATTTCCAATCACCATTGTGTTGCTAATTCGTGACCTATTTATCAATATTCCGAACAGTAACGAATACCATTCACCTTCTTAAGACAGAGAAACCGTGTGTCAAGAGAGCAGTAACGAGAAAAATCGTAGAAGGTTAAAAAAAACTGGAGGATTTTCAATTGCAATTTTGCTACTGACTCAGTGGACCTTATGTATCAATATCCCAAGCAGCAACAAATTCTATTCACGTGTTGAACACTAAGAAACCGGGTGTCAAGATGGCAGGAACAAAAAATTTTTATCGGTTTATTATATAAAATTTGCAACTAATTAGCAACCAATTCGAGGGAATTTTTTTTTGATTCCGCTAACCTTTCATTGCCAGCTTGATGGAGCTATCATAATACCGATTTTTTATCTGGTTATATTGGGCTATTCTAACATATTTTTTAGTTTATTAAGAGTTATTGCTTCATAATAAAAGTTTATAATGCATACAGTATCCATAAATTTCAAACTATTTTAATAGCGAGAAATGTGTTTAGTTAGAAATTCATTTGGGAAAAAAATTGTTATATTTTGATTATTACAGTGTTATTTCACATCCATTTTGTTGATATATGATAAAACTACAATCTGAGATAATGTACACAATTATTATTTTTAATTTGTGTATTTCATATTGTAGTCTTATTGATTCTTAAGAAATATTAAATTTTGAAATAAACTATTAATAACATGGATTTGTAGCACATCTTGTTATTTTTTTTAAAGTCTTAAATTTCTGACGTTTATATAATAAGTAAAATGATTCTAATACAATTTCTTAAGTGTAAAATTTCTATATACGCAGTTTATTTGTACAACACTGTAAAATTCCTATTTTGTGAATCAATACAGGAAATATAGTGGCGAAACAGATAAACTTGTATCAAGGGAGTTTTGAGTTTATCACTTTCAAGCGGAACTTCTAATCTATAAAAAGCAGCAACACATTTTAAATGGAACTAAACCTTATTTTTATTTACTTTTTGTTTCATTTTCTGTATTTGTAAACTACAAGAATAACATTGCAATTACCAGATTTGTATATTTTAACTAGGGTCAAAAATCCACCCATAATAGTTTCAAAACAATAACATAACATTTTTCTCCCTACTACATATTACTGCCAACTTAAAAGTAAAAATATTTTTTGTTAAGTGCCACAGAAATATATTTTCCAGAAAATGTTTTTGTAGTAAATAAATTAACTATCTCTTAAAATATTTTAAGCAATTCATGGGTTAAAGATCTTTCAGGGTATTATAATTACTCACTTGTGAACTTAAAAATAGTTGATGACATAAATCCTTTAAAAAATAGATTTTCATTAGAATTGGTTGATTTTCTATCATATTATATATCCACCACTTCCTTTACTTCAGTGGTTACAAAACTAGTGCTTAATCTACCTAATTTTAATTTTATGAATCGGATATTTACAGGAAGTAGCTAGTAGATATAATTAAGCACTAGACCATAGTTTTATATATTATAAAATTAACAATAATAAAGATATGGTGTTTTTTTTTAAACAAATACAAATTCAGTTATAGCGTAGTTATATTTATATACAAAAAAAGGATTTGCTGTAGTACAGTAATATTTATAGGTGTAGGAGCAGTATAAACAATACGAATTGCGCAAATGTATTTCTAAAATACAGTAGCAGGAAGTTCCGTCTTGGCAAACCGTCAAATTGAATAACTAAACGGTCGAATCGTTTTTCATCGGTGAACAATGCACGTAAAAGCGACGTTCCCACAAAACGGTTCTATTTTTCGCTAAAATGCCCACACCAAATAAAATAGAATAGAAATGGAATGTCCGCAGCGGAATTGTGCAACCGAAAACAGAAAACACCGGTCTATTACACCAATTTTTGTCGAAAAATCGCGTCAAGAAAAAAATGGAATGTCCCTTAGATTATTAAAATTAAAAACACTAATCTTCAATAAATGTTTTAAGAAATTCAAATACCTACGTCAGTACTTAATACTTCCTTAATTTTGTTCCATCAAAGCACAAAAGCAAAATTCGGGTAATTTGTATTAGTTTTATATAATGAAACCAAAATTCAATTATATTTTTTAGTAAAATAAATAGAAATTACATTACTAAAAAGGTAAAACTGAAAAGAGGAAATAACAAGCCAACTTGTCACTTCCTTGAGGCAGTAAAAACAGTTTAACCTGGCGTTTATAAGTTTAAGCCAGCTTAACATTTTTTCTTATTTGTCGAAATTAACTTTCTTATTATTTTCTATGAAGGAAGAATTCTGCTTCAGCCGTTATACCATAATATGAATGCTTATTCTTGAGAAAATTTTATTAAAATGTAGTTTTGCGTTTATAAGTTATAAGCCAGTTTAACATTTTTTTCTTTGTCGAAATTAACTTTCTTATTATTTTCTATGAAGGAAGAATTCAGGTTCAGCCGCTATATCATCGTAATAGTCGAAAATGCGAACTAGAAACGACCTTCACCCATCTGAAAAGTATTTTATATCAAATTTAATATATTAGAAAATATATCTCGAGTGGGTTGTCTAACAAATTCCTGGCTAGACTATGAATAAATAAAAATTAAAAAATGACTTTGCACTCATAAGTGTAACGAATAAATTTAATACCAACCGAAAGTATGATTGTCTATAGAATATACAAACTTTGGGTTGTCTATTTTTTTCCTGGCGTTACTACTGGGTTGGCAGGTATAAACAGGTAAATCGATAATAGTTATTTTCACCTATTTGTTTAATAAGTAAACCTTATATCAAAATGAGTGCTATTTAATTGCGAATATGATGATATAGGGTTGTCTGTAAAAAATCTGGCCTGATTGACGGTTGTCCATTTTTGAAAGGTGGAAATTTTTTGTGTGTGGAAACTTGTGACAAAGAGGTCCGAGCTAAATATCCCGTGCGATAGAAGAGGACGCAGCATTTGTAGCTGAGCGAGACGTGACCGCCAGATGAAAGAGAGCGCACATGCTATTTATTCGTGCAACAGAGAAGGATAGCGATATATTAGTAAATACTGAGCATTATTTTGGAGTCGATAATGACCTAAAATATTGAAAACACCTGTTACTACGTATCGTTGTTTATTGACAATATATTGTATTGAAAAATCTGAAATCTGAAACTGAGGGGTCGAATTCCCGCAAATGTCCAATTAGTTCGGTGCCCGGCCATTTGAGGTTCACTCGAAATTAAAAAAAAACTGCACGTGGAAGTTCAAATTATCAGATTTTCTTTAAAACAAATCACTTCTCGTCGTCAATGTAATATCTTGGGGGTTTTTTCATCCCTGTCTATAATTTAATAGATCGGAAAAGAAACACTACTTGTTATTTTAAACAACTTCGGTATATTTATTGTTTATCTTATAATTACATTTTTAACACTGACTTTCGTCGACGATCAATACCCAAAAATCCCGACTTAGTAAAAAAGCAGATATCAGTGGCATAGTACACCTCAGTTTAAAAAGTGTTTTTTGTGTGACTTAGATGATTCGTTGATTGATTTTAATAATGAAACTTTTAAAAATTGTGCATTAAAGTTAGCTTTTCGTAAAAAAACAATTTTAAATAGAACGAAGTTGAGGTAACTAAAGCATCACTCGATTTTATTGGTTTACCATACCACGTGTTATAAGAAGGTGACTATTTTTGGTAAATAAATATAATTAAGAATTTAGAATTTTTAGTACGCAGAATACAGTAATTATATAATATATGATTCTTCAAAATTATTATATAATATTAAATATTTCTTCTATATTTACTTTACAATGAAAAAATATAACAATGGAAAATGTGATATTTTTACGTTGATTAAATTATTATCAATTAAAGTAATTATTACCAAAATAAATTGTATTTTTTTTGCACCTACGGTTTTTTTAATAATTTCTTTAAAGAATTTTTAGTTAGCAAATAAGCCAAAGAAATTGTAATTTTTGCAACAGTATTAAGGACAATATTTTCATTTAACGATTTAAATGAAACAAAAATTATATCTCAAACATGAGCATTTCATAATAAAAAATTACTTCTAGGAGCACGTTCAAAACTCGACAACCGTCATTCAGGCCAGATTTTCTACAGACAACCCTATATCATCATATTCGCAATTAAATAGCGCTCAATTTGATATAAGATTAATTTATTAAACAAATAGGTGACAATAACTATTATCGATTTACCTGTTTATACCTGCCAACCCAGTAGTAACGCCAGGAGAAAAATAGACAATCATACTTTCGGTTGGTATTAAATTGATATATGAGTGCAATATTTATTAAAAAGTCATTTTTCAATTTTTAAATAATCATAGTCTTTCCAGGAATTTTTTAGATAACCCACTTGAGATATATTTTCTAATATATTAAATTTGATATAAAATACTTTTCATCTATTAAACAGATGGATGAAGGTCATTTCTAGTGCGGATCCTGTACTCTAAGCTAGATGAACACTTATTGCCACCAAAATTTTATTAAAATATAGTGTATAATTTTCTATTTATATATAATATAATAATATAAATATTTATTAGAAGTAAGGTTTATTTTGTATTTTTTTATATACTTAATCTTCTTAAATATTACCAAAATCACATTGTATTGGGATAAAATTGTTTTAAATAACTTGTTTTTTTTTTATTAAAACTTTTTGCAGGCCAGTCCAGTACTGCGCTGCCGCTAGACTAGGCCGCCGGCTTTAGGTTTATTTTATATTATTATATTATATATAAAAATTCCACAATATATTTTACTGGTAAATTAATTTTACCTTTAAAGAATAATAACATTGCTCCGAAATACTATATTATTTTTTTTTCAATATTCTTGCCTAGTGATACTGGTATACAATATTTTACCATTAATATATATTGGTGCTTATTCTATTATTCTTATTTTTATTTAATACCGAGTGTACATTAAGCCAACACAGTCCTGCGCCTCGGCCAACTTCAGGTTCATTCATTATTGATCTATTTTTATTGCGTAAATTTGTTCTTCACTTTTTTTGTATACCTGTGCTTAACAGATTGCCATAGGCGGCGAGCCAGATTTTTTGGAATTAAAAAAAGGTTATTAATCTGTTTTCTTGTCCGCTTCTGATAAATGAGCAAAAATCGATGTCTCTTTTGTACCTCTTGCCTACGAGACTAATTTCGTTTCTCGCTCCTTTTGGGTCCAACTAAAAAACTAACATTGTGGCGCCTTTATCAACCTGAATTTCGAACAGTAATTTACCTTTATTTATCATTGTTTTGTTCTTTTTGGATCAATGTACTAGAAAAGTGGTTTTCGAAAATAAAATTTTTACGAAGAAAATCGTAATTTTTCTAGAGTTTTTGTTACCATAAACTTCTTCCTGAGATACAAACATACACACATTTATGTGTTTTTATATTTTTGTATTAAAATCATAAAATAATTAAAACAGGTCATCATATCATATCCTAATTACTTCGGTCCGCACCAGTAACACTGAGCAGCCGGAAGTATTATTAAAAAAAATAGAATTTTTTTGCTTAAAATGACTTTTCTCGACGTTTTAATCCACCCACAACACTATTAAGTCAAAAAAATTTCATGTCGGTCTGGATTGATGGATGGATTTATGTGGAGATGATAATTCTGTAAGGGGGGTGAAATTTCTAAGAAATTCGTATCTCCGCCATTTTTTAAAATCTTGAAATGGGTCATGAGACTTTTTTCATATCCCAATTATTATAAAATCAATTTGCTTGAAACTTTCTTCGATTTGATCTTCACGGGTGGAACTGGAGGGGGTTGAAATTTCAATAAAGTCATACCTCCGCCATTTTTTAAAATATTTAAACAGGTCGTCTTTTTTTTTCATATTCTAATTACTTCGGTTCACCAATCCACCGTGCTTAAAATGACTTTGCTCGACGATTTAAGCCATCTACAACACGATTAAATAAGAAAAAATTTCATGTCCGCGTGTATGTGGAGGCGATAATTCAAGAACCAGTCGTCCGATTTCAAAAATTCTTTAGCCAATCGCCTTCTCGTGTCTAGGAGATGAATCCTATTGTTTTTGGGGTCTGCGTACATCCATTATTTCTGGTAATTCCAGTCTTGGAATATTATAAAAAGCAAAACTATTTTGTGCAATTTCGCCAAACCCCGGTTTGAAAAGAGATATCAAGTCACGTATAAAAAAAGTCACATATAAAAACCATGAATAATGTCATTTTGATTACGTCTGTTTAAAAGACCAAAATGTCAACATAGCGTTATGTCCATATAGATTTCGTGTTGCGTATAGTTCTTATGTTTAATAAAGAATAATGAAACTGCAAGTCATACCATAAATATTTAATAGAAATATATTGTCAAGGCAACATGTTTCGGTCTATAAACAAACATCAGGCCTATAAACAAAAATTGTTGAAATAACATCACCAATGAATTATATACCAAAAATTACTTACAAAATATATTTGGATCCAATAAAACAGTAAATTAGTTAAAAAAGATTTATGAAAAAACTACACTTATAAAAAAACATTCAAAATTATTTTTAAAAGACAAAGAACCTTTAAATATTAATTAATAACTCCAATGGAGGAGGAAAGGAAAGGTTGACATTAAAAAATATTTTTTTTAAAGTTAATTAATATGATAAAACGAAGACACGATATCAAACAAAGGCAAGACTCTTATCATAAGCAAGAGGCCTTAAAGATATTAAATTAATGAAAAAAAGAATGAAAGAACCAAAATGATAGAATGTGGCCAAAATAGTTTTAGAATTAATTAAAATTTATGTTTAATGTTAAATTGAATTTCTCGGGCCGAGGTACTAAAAACATCATGTGTTTTTAACCAATGTAATATTTTTACAATAAAATGTTAAAAAACTCACGCTTATAGAATTTTGGGGGCAGTTGTAAAAGAAATTTTATAAACAAAACCTAACGGTAAATGGAGTTTTATTTCACATAATAATTAAAAATCTTTTTACTCATATTTTTTTTTTAAAGAGGAGTTAGAAGTCAGTTTTTAAAGGTTCAAAAATTGTATAATTTTGAATACAATATATTAAATTGGTATTTTTTTTTACTATTTTCTCAGGGTGAGTTCAATCCAAAAAAATGTATTTCAATAATAAATAAAATTAAATATATCTTTCGCACTCCTTTAATGTCAACTTAATTATGATTCCAAAACAATATCACAAATTATTTTTTTTTAATCACAGAAAATATTGGAGAATTTTTTTGACCAATAAAAATCCTAGATCTGTTTTTTTCTGTTTACAAAAATAGTAAGCCAAATATATAAAAAAAAAACTTTTCTTATTATAACTCCTTCTTAAATTTTGATAAATAAAATAATATTTTATTCCATAAATCTTTAATATTCCTTTTTCAATGCTCTATTCCACTTCCAAAATTAAATATCTCTTTCAACCATTGTGTATATTTTTTTTATCCTTTTAACTTTTATACATCCATTTTATAAAACTTTATATTCTTCTCTCAAAATTCTATTAAATTTCTATTGTTCTTTATTACTTTCCAACCCTTTTTTGAAATATTTATTTGAGATATGTCTCAAATCAATAATACTTAATCAAAAAACAAAAAAAACCATTTTTTTTTCCTTTTTTTACACCCACTTTACCTTTTTTGTCCAAACAAATTAAAATCTATTCACATCATCAAGCATACACACTTTAAATTTTCTATATAATCTTATTTTCATTCCTGTCATACTTACATATGACAATCATCTTTCATGTTTATTTAATAATCATACCATTTTGTAAATCATTTGTACGAGCTTAAGCTTTTTGCCTGATGATGGCCATTGTTTGCCCGAAACATGTTGCCCATGTTCAACTAATTTACAATAGATTTTATGTGGTATGACTGAGTATATTATTATTTGAATAATTTTACCACATTTGAGAATGGATAATCTTCTGTTTTTGAGAATGGATAATCTTCTGTTTTTATTTTATTAAATATTGTTTTTTTTTATTAATATTTATTTAGTACCATTTGCGTAATTGATCATTTCCCAACTCACCAATTTTAACGACAGCCGAGTCAAATTGACTCGTCGAAAATTGATTTTTTTTACGCATGGAATATCTCGAGAGGATAAATCAATTGATGAATTCAATCTAAATAATTGAATTTTTTAATCTGTTAAGTGATATGCTTAATAAACATATTGAAGTTTCTATTAGAGTGTCTTTATCTTACGTAAAAGACCATCGACTTAAAACGTAGTAAATTTGATTAAAATGAAAAATGAACCATATAAAAATGAAAGTTTTAATATTTAGAAATTTATAGTTTTTTTGTTATGAATTTAAGTTAAGTTAAATTTCAAAATTATTTGTCTTATCCAAATAATTTTATAGTGACAATAAATATTTTTTTTTGGTGATGATCTTTTTGCACATTTATTGTTTTGTAATTATTTATACAGATATGTTAAATATTAATTTTTGTTGACTAAAAAAAAATATTGGGGAATTATAATCGGCATAGTCGGCAACACTGCTAAAGAAAAATTAAGAAACGAGCAAAAGCTGCACGAGGCCGACGAAGGTCGGATAACATCAATTCCAACGATCTGATCAAAATTTTTACGATCGTAATTTCGAAGAACGACTGGTAACCGGGCAGAAACCAGCAATTGACCAGCAAATTACCGGCGATTCCAGTAATACTACGGGATCGAGCTATTATATAATACAATAATTCATTCTTTGAATGGTAGATGAAATCATGAATTATATTGTTCTAACGGAAATTCTTCATTTAGAAAACGGGGATATATTGGCTATAGCGGTGCTGTTGACTTATAACGAAATTTATGGAAAATCAAATCCCATGCAGATTCGTATTACTGAAATGGACAGAAAAGGATATGGCCTTGGACGGCACGTTAAGAGGGACTGCGGCAAAAATGTTAATTTATTTTTTTTATTTTTTAAAATAACATTGTAATCATGAAGATGATGATTTTATTCTGTAGTTCTTCGTTCTTATCAAAGTTATTTTTCGTCTCTCAAATTATTAAGGTCAACGATACACTATCGAGGCCTTTGCCAAACGTAAAACACGGTGCAAAAAATTCTGATATTTATTTGTTTCATGTTATATTAACACTGCTTTTAAATTAACCACCTGATTATTTATAACATATTTAATAAAAGCAACCGCGGAAGCGCGGTATTCTCGGCTTTAGGTTATTTTCCATTTCGAACGATTTTTTTCGCATGCGAGTTATCGTATTCGAAATATATCCGGTCATCTCCTTAGTTAGTTGATTTTAAACGGTAATTGAGTCTTAATTTTTCGGGAACTTGTTGATATGGCAACGTTCAATTATAACAATTCTGTGGTTTTCACTGTTGATTTGAAATAGTGAGGTTTACGGTAAGTTTAAACAGCAAATAAAATAAAATAAGGATTAAAAGAAAATAAGAAAGTTAAACGTGCACATCTCTATGAGAGCGTTTATTCATGAAATAACCTAAAATAAGAAATAGTGCAAAAGATGACCAAACTTTTATCTTTTACCTTATTTTATTTTATTTTGAAATGGATACTGCGCATGACCCAAATCTTTTCTTATGGCTGGGATAGGTTTATTACATATAAAGCTGTGATTTGATTGGTTTTATTTTTTATTCAACTTCTTATGTTGTAATAAGTTGGTGGTAGGTTGATATCTTGTTAGATACGAATTCCCTTTGTTGTTATGCAACTTCTATTACTGTATTTATGATTCAGAGGTTTCCTTAGCCGTATTTATGTATTCTAAATTCCAAAATTAGATCGACTTGCTGCAGTTTGATAATTCAGTTCTGGAACATTTACCGTAGTATAAAGTATTGTAGTTTTCGAGGGTAATATGTGAATGTATTTAAAACTTTCTTTTTTTTTCTATTTTTTTAAAAATAAGTGCGTAGTTAAACTTGGAAAGCCAATGTTACCAGCAGGTATTGAGTGGTACTGCGGCATTTCTAGATTTTCAGAGAAGTTTTTTCTTTGACTTTGACAAAGATGGCTCCCAATGGAAAATCTCTGAGCGAGGCTGAACTATATGAACTTTTAACGAGAAGTGACAGTGAGGAGGAGTTTATTCTACACGAATCTGATGCAGAAATTGATGAATCCGATGCAGAATTAATGAATCTGATAGTGAACTAGAAAATGAAGAAATTGTAGCTTCCTCATCAACTATCAATCAAAATGAACAAATTGTAGCTTCTTCATCATCTGTCACTAAAAATAGACCTTCCATTTCAAAAGCTAAAAGAAGTAAACGTCAAAATAAACCGTTATATAAATGGGAACAGGGAAATTTGCAACAAATCATTCATGATTTTGTATACGACGAATCAGGGTGTCTAGATGAAAGATATCATTGTATTTAAAATTTCTGATTTTTCATTATAGTTTTTACTTCATTTTTAGTTACATTATCTATTTTTTTATTATTTTATGATTTAATTATTATATGATAAAAATTTTGTTTTTGTATATTCTTTAGTGTAGTTTCTTATTATAATTTGTTCAGAATACTTTTAGTTACTTTATTATGATTATTAAATAAAAATATTTTTTTAACATAATCATTTGAGTGTAGTTAGGAATTTTTATTTATTTTCGACGAAAATAGTTAAATTCAGAGTTGCCCCTATATAATTAATTGTAAATACGGCCCTGAATACAATTTATTGATACACTGCGGGAACCGTATGCGTACGCGACAGTACTTCTTCGAATGACTGACTGCGGGAACCGTGTTGATCAGCACCAGTGACAACAGCCGTACTGGAGACAAAAATGTTTTAAACGCTAGCCGCAGTGAAAAGGTTAATTCCTATTTTATTTTATTTCTTATTTTATTTTATTTGCTGTTTAAACTCGCCCTTTGTTTCGTTTGTTTTTTGTCTTTATTTGGAAAAGGAAAAATGAATAAACGTATCAGAAATTTTTTAAGTGCTATTAGTTAAGGCGAATCTACCGTAATGTAAATTCTTGTTATTAAAAGATAGCCTTTATATTTAATTTTATGAAAAAACTATTTTCAGAAACATATTCTGAATAAAAATGAGTAAAGGTTGATAGTGCTAGATTTTTATGTTTCCATCTGTTTTTTGAGTAAAAAATTAAAATTGAAAATAGGTAAAAACTCTAATTTAATAAATATTTCGCATAATCTACTTGTTGGAGGATTTATTTCCAACTTATTAAGATTTTCAATTTTTTTATTTTTATGAGTAAATAAGAAAAATTAATAAGTAACTCTGAAAAATTCCACACCAGACATGAATCGATTTGCGGCCTGATTTTTTACTTGATTTAGTTTTGTTTTTTCTTTGATTTTTTTCGTTTCCAATAACAAATATTTTTCCTGTTAAAAACTCCCGAGGTAGAGAAACTTGATTCATCCATCCAAATAATATGTTAAAAGTAATTCTCGTTATCGTTTAAATTTCTTATCAGTTGTCGACAGAATTCCAGTCTTTTTCGCTTATGTTCTTCATTAATTTCCTGTACTGGTAAAATTTTGTAAGCGTGATAGTTATTACTTTTTAGTGTTTTTTAACTTTATAACTTGTCTGTAATTCGTTGGAAGCATTATTTATACCACTTTCTGAATTCTCTAAAATAAAAATATTCCATGTTTTAATGTGTCTTATTCTATGATAATTATTGAGCATGGTAGTTTTTTAGGTAATTTAATAGTAATTAAATAATAATTTTAATTTCCCTTCGAAGTGTAACAATATATTCAACTATTGTTCTTTATTTAATCTGGCAATACGTTTCTTTCTCAAAAAATTATGATTGGCATTGACATAGTGATGTGAATTACCTGGGCAATTCGGGGCAAATCTTTCGGCGGGGGTTTACAACTGGTACGGCTGGCCTTACAACTGGTAAGACTGGCCTTATACTCGAAGCATCTCACATTTCCATAATTTTAAGTTAATTCTACCTTTGTTACACAATCTTCAGGTACCTTTGATTAATGGTATTTATGACGTTTAAGAAACTAGTAAGAACCACAAGCAGTAAAAAGTTAAAACCATACTTTTTTTTTAATAGCCCAGATTTTGGTCGCCAAAATTTGCTTCGGAGGTACCTTTGATTAATGGTATTTATGACGTTTAAGAAACTAGTAAGAACCACAAGCAGTAAAAAGTTAAAACCATACTTTTTTTTTAATAGCCCAGATTTTGGTCGCCAAAATTTGCTTCGGAGGTACCTTTGATTAATGGTATTTATGACGTTTAAGAAACTAGTAAGAACCACAAGCAGTAAAAAGTTAAAACCATACTTTTTTTTTAATAGCCCAGATTTTGATCGCCAAAATTTGCTTCGGAGGTACCTTTGATTAATGGTATTTATGACGTTTAAGAAACTAGTAAGAACCACAAGCAGTAAAAAGTTAAAACCATACTTTTTTTTTAATAGCCCAGATTTTGATCGCCAAATTTTGCTTCGGGCAAATGCCCGGGGAAAAATCTATTTTTAAATGTCAAGATTGAAGATAGCTATAAGCAAGATACCTTTATACTGTTTTTGTTTTTGAAAATGTATTTAATGAAATCTTTGCTTTTGTAAGTGCTAATTATATTGTAAAAAATATGTATGGATGTAATTAGGCGAATACCCCTGTTTAGATACAAATAAATAAACTACTGAAGTCAAAACAGAAAACAATGATTTTTCCCTTATGTTCATGATTCTTTTCGTACTTACGCTGTGGTAATTCAGACGCATCACAGTCGTTTGACATTCAATATATGCCACAGGTTTTATTTCATTTTCCATGGTAAGAGTACCGATGAAATGAATATCAATTCATCAATATTATGGGGTCTATTCTGTATTTATTCCTTTAAAATGTAAAGGTCGTTAAGAATGTATATTTTAAAGGCCCTTTAAAGAATGATATTGAAAGTGTTATTCTATATACATGTATTTTAAAGGACACCGTTAAAAAAGAGCCTACAAAACTTGCCAACATTGATATTGGTAACAGTATTGTAGTAGTTCAACATCCATCTTAAATAAAATGAAAAAGAAGACAATATTCTACTACTTAACCTCAAAAAATATTGAAACTAAACTACTGATTAAAATGTTTTATTTTGCAATGGGGACGTATTATGTATTTTTTTTAAATTAGGACCTTAAAAGTATGTTATCAAATATGCCTGCAAAAATTTTTATATTTTTTTTAAACTTGTATTATATTTAAAAAAAATTAAATTAAAAATATCTACATTAATTGATGTCAGTATATACGAATTGAATTCCTTATTAAATAGAGGCCAGATGTAAATATGGGAAAAGAAGAAAATTGCATTGTTTTTATTTTCGCCGTGACTATCAGTACATCGGATGTGCTTGTTTATATTGTACATCGGAAAATAAACTACCTAATTTTTACATCTCGAACTTTGAGAAAAAAAGACACTTTACTGTATAAATCAAACTAGTTACCAGGTCAGTATCTTTATGTAGATATTAAGAAGTTAAGGCGTGAAATCTAATAATCATTAATTTTGGAGAAAAAAACTCTACTATACAAATCAAACCAGTTAACAATCACTATTTTATGAAGCTAAAAAAATATTAAAACATAAAAAAATGGCCGTACTAGGATGAAACTCCGGCCCTTTTAAGGCATGTTCATGCTCATACGAATTTCGCAAAATTTATGCGAATAAAATGGCGCCTGAAAATTTCGCAATAAAGTTGAAATATTTGAACTTTTTTGCGGATTCAGATGATGACGTGTCACAGAATGTGACAAATATCAATAGTGGTAAATGTTCGTAATATAATCTATAAAAGTTTAATATATTTAGTTTTGTTTCTGTTTCTGAATCCATTATTTTTATAGTTAAGTTTGTTTACAAAATTCACGAACACAACACCATAATTTCACATATTTTGACTTATCTGACTTGACCGTTGGCAGAAACCGTCAAATTATATCGCCCAAGTACGAACATCAAATTTTGGGGACAGCAAAACATTTTCCGATTCGCATAAATTATGCGAAATTCGTATGAGCATGAAGATGCCTTTACACCGAAACTATATACTATACAACGACGTTACAAAAATAATATCAAACTTATCAAGCAAATGCGCCAACATACTTCTATACTTTGTAAACCTTAAAACGCAATGAACGGCCGAAGTACAAAATAAATGCGTACATCCGATGTACTGCTAGGCACAACGTTTTATTTTTGACTTTTCAGTGTAACATAACCTATTATTTTTAAGGCTATTTGGTTTAGTAATACTCGACAGATAACTGTAAATTATACCTTGTCGTGCCATCTACATTACTTTAAACAAATTAATGTAGCTGACGTCACTTGGAAATTTTGAAAATTTATTTCTTAGTAATCGTAGTGTTTCAAAATTAACCAAGCTTATTTTTATGAATAATTTTAAGTAGATTTTCATATACTACAAATGAATTTGCTGTAGCTGCCGCACACACGTCCCCAAAATTTGTAAAATTGTGATGCACAACCATGGTTCTCATTTGATGCCATCATCTGAATCTACAACTTCTTCAAGAATATTATAACAACGTGATATGTTGTGTAAAATGCAGCAAGTATAAATTATTTTCCCACTTTTATTGGGTCATAATGTAAAACACGATGTTTTGAAAGAAATTACCTAAATCTTGACTTTTAAAGTTCGTTTACTTTTTCTACAATATTCCTGGCTCTTATAAAATGATAATTATAATTAGTCTCTGAGGTATCTTCTTCTGGAATTTCAAAAAGAGTTAACATAAATGGCTGTAGAGGATATTATTTGGCAATTAATACTATATCCCTTTCTGCACTAAGGGCATTCTTCAGGTGGTGATATGATTGCAATGTGGGTATAGTCTATAGCTTCTAAACATTGTAGGAAATTATACTTTTCCGCAAATCCAGTCATAATTATATTTCTTTTATTTATTGTATCTGTAAATACAATCCACTTTGGCAAAATCACATTCGTAACTTCATTAATAGATCTGCTCATACTTGGTTTGTAATAACTCCATTAATAGCTTATTTTTGCGGAGGTATTATTGATTAAAAAACTTGTTTTTTCTTCAGTGTCTTTATTCTAATTAATTAATGGTTTAGAGTATTTCGCTTATTCCAATGACCCGCGATATTTGCTGCGTCATTAGAATAAGTGCCGAAATGTACATATTATATTAATAAAACAATAATTCTTACTGACTACGATATAAATAACTAGGTTAAACTAAATCTACAGGATGTTAAACTAAAATATAATTAATTACTAATAATTAAATAGGATGCATCCTTATCTTACCACTACAGGTTGAATTATCGCAAAATTATTTATTTATTTATTTATTTATTTATTTATTTATTTATCTTCACTTTACATACACCAAAGGTAATTACATGCAAAGGTTTTCAACTATAGACTAATTTTACAATCTAAAAATATAAGATATATAAGAAAAAGTAACAAAAACAATAAGACAAACAAGTAAAATAAAAGATGATAAAAATAGAGGTATAAAGTAGCAAATAGCATATCACATTAAATATGGTTTTCATCTTGATGCAACAACAAATTGAGCCTCATTTCCCCCATGCCAGTGTTAAAGAAATCAAGAACTATACCATCCGACAACACCCCATTGCAAATGCCCAACAGGTGGGTGAGAGGTGACGGACTCTTGCTGTCAGTGCAAAATACGCTATGTGATAATACCCTTAGATTGGTTTTTGGCACTTTAAATTTAATGAACTTAATAAGATGACAATCACAATACTTTAGCTTATTTATAATATTATACACAAATATCACAGCTTGGGCTCTTCTCTGGACACCAAGAGGGCAGAGGTGAAATTCTGACAACATAGAATGATAAGAAACCATGAATGGGTAACTGCCATTTCTTTTAACCGCAGGAACCGCTTCTGCAGTATATTCAAGATGGGGTCTCACAAGGGTTGTATAAAGTTTTTTAGTTGTGTCAACATTAAAGTCTTTACTGTTCCATATAACAAATCTGTGTATTTTATAGGCCTTATTTATGATGTTATTGTAATGATTATTAAACTTAGAGTTGTTCTGAAACAAGACCCCTAAATCTTTAACCTCATCACACGTCCTAATTTTAACATTATACACATGGTAATGGTATTTTTCGGGAAAAAGACACAATACAACACTTTTCCCCATTAACGATCATTTTGTTCTTCTTGAACCATTCCAGTGCCAAATTCAAATCTTCCTGAAGGGCAGCAGCATCACTCCGTCCACTAACTGATCGAAATAATTTAAAGTCATCAGTAAAGAGCAACTCAACAGACTTTCAGGCAGATCATTGATGAAAATCAGGAAAAGGAGAAGGCCCAAGTTACTACCTTGAGGCACTCCCGATGTTGCAAAATACAAAAAGGATAAAATATTACTGACTTTGACCCTCTGGCTTCGGCCGGACAAGTAAGAAACTGATAGCTTCAGTGATCTACCCGAGAAGCCCGAATCCTTCCGAATCACAATACCATGGTCGACTCTGTCAAATGCCTTAGCACAGTCAGTATAGATGACATCCAGTTGTTGCTTATTTAAAATCGCAAAGGTTTTACCTAAATTATTTAGTAGACTGATCGGCCGATAATCCATTGTATTATGTCCCTGTCCAGTAGATAGTTGATATCCTCCTGTACCGGATAAGTGCAATGTGGCAAGCATTTTTAAATATATTGGTATTGAAGTTATTCTCTATCCTTCACTCACGTGTGGTTCAATGAGATCAGTTATAAAATTCTCATTACTTTTTTAAATAAATTATTAGGCAATTCAAAGGGGTTACTCATATCCTTGATATTCCTTTGATGCGATCTAAATTCAGCTCTAAAATAAAATAAATTTTTACGTAACACCAAACTTAAAAATTTTATCTATAGAAACTACCTGTCTTTACTTTCCATTAATTCTTCAATTAAAACCTCATCAGCAATATCAAAATACGCCATTTTTAATACATTTTAATCCTTGCTTATAACTTCCCTTTAATTCTTTTAGTTTTAAACGGAGAGATAGATAGCGAATACTGAAATAATATTAGCGGCCTTTAAAATTTAAAGAAATAGTTACAAAATAGACCCCTATATCTATTAAAAGTATTTATAACGTTTTTTATATTTTTCTTAATTAAGAAGTTATAGAACTTGGAGTTTTTGACAGTTTTCAATACAGGGAGCTACTAAAGATTTAATTAGGCTATCGTTACTTTAACAAAAGAAGAAGTCCTAACTTCTTAACTGCTTTTTTTCTATCTCTTCTAATTTACGACATACCTCGCAAAACACACCAATAGGGGACACCCTGTACATGCCATCAAAGGCAATTTTTTTGAAAATTTAATGATTTGCGTTAAAATAAGTGACCGCCTGGAAATTTTTAATTATTTTGTTGATACGCGGATTGACCTAAACTGCATTTATACCTAAATTGTTCAATATATTCTTACTTACTGAAATTCGCTTCAGTCCGGCAACGTCGCTAAATGTGCAAATTTCTCATGTTTCGTGTTTTGTAGTCTCGCCGCTCATGCATCGCCGCTTTCTGTGTATGTTTAGTCGCGTTAGTTGCGGATCACACGCAGCGGTGACTGGAGCGACTATTTTTTTGACTTTCTCGTATTCTTTGACAGAAATCGCGTTGTTTTGGTAACCAAGCCGCTCGCTTAGATACCGATAAATAAATCAAGAAGTGAACATTTTTTTTTAGTGATTATATGTTAGAATATGTAACATTGTTATTGTGATTCAGTGGTAACATTCCCGGTATTTTGTTTTGTGTTAATTGTGTTTTTACTTATGCAGTAAGTTTCATGAAACAGAGCAATACAATTTTATTCCTTTTAAATTTACATCAGGAGTTCTTGGGATTTTATTCAACAAATATATATCTTCTTTATATAAGATAATACTTAAATAAAGCAGTAATCTTTCTTTTTCTGTATAAACCTTGTTATATATTATCATATTTTTGCGCAAATTTAACTTTTTATCAGTGCTTTCATTATTTTTATCGCAGTATTTATTTTTTGTATTATTTTAATATAATCATTAGAATGTTATCTGAACATAATATTTTTTCAATTTTAAATTATTCCAAATATGTACTGTTATTGAAGAAATAGTTAAGTTACTTTTAATAAAAATATCCCAAGTATCTCCGAGTTAAATTTTATTAATAATTTGAACCGTTGTATCACAAGCAAATATGTAACAAACTCCTAAAAATGTATTTACTTACTTTATCACAAGAATTATTTGTACTGAAGAGGACGTTATAAAGTTCGAAAAATCAACAGTATTTTCTAGATGTATCATCTAGTTTATTTTTAAACCGATCAGCTGCTAGTATAATAAACTTAAACGTGGCTATTTTTGTTGTACATATTATTAAAACCGTTAAATTAGAGATCGTTTTAGACAGGGATGATTCTAGGGGGTTCTACAATGTCATGTTATCTTGCCCGAAATGGTTTTGGACGGACGCTCCCCTAATTTTACAGATAGGAATCTGCTGTTTTCACTAATCGATTCTGTATTTAATTCTTGAGAGGGCACCTGTGGCACTTTTTTTAAATTATTTTTAGTAAAAGTTATACCACTGTCAACGATAATTATGTTTTGTAGCGTTCTACCATATTCTGCTTAGTAAAAATTGGACTGGATGGTAGGATTACAATTTATTAGAATACAAGCACATTTTCTTTGAGTAATTCTCCAAACGGCAACCTCGCAAGTCACGTGGCTTGCGAGCCTTTTAAAAAATATATTTTTCGATAACCGCAACTTATTGGTTTAAAAATTGCTAACAATTATGATAAATTGTGGAAAAAACTTTGGTACCTTATTTCAATTTCACAGTATACAGGATGGACCGGATTTAATTTGCGTATACAGATATCTCGTAAAGATGTGTATTTTCGAGAAGAATTTAATGGTTTTTTCAAAATTAAAATATCAGGTCCGGTTTATGAGAAATTTGGGAAAAACCGAAATTGACGATTTTCCTTTTAATTAATTACCGCCTTAATTTTTAATGATAGAAAAAAACTTTGTATAACTTTTTTATTGAAGGCCAAATATGACTTAACGTAGTGTATCCAATTTTTTAAAACGACGTTTCGTCTTTGAAGGGCCACCTTTATCTATTTTTTTGTAAATACGAATCTGTACTTTTTATTTAATTTTTAAAATCTCCAGTTTTTCCTTTATCCAACCATGTAGAATATTTAATTTTTTTATTATGTTTTGACAATGAACTGTACTTTGAGAAGTTTTCTAAGTACAGTCCTGTTCCATTTTCACTGTAAATATTTATAAATCTTTTTAAATAAAATTAATTAAAAATTGAGTCTACTTTGAGCTTAACGCACTAAATACTTAATACTTAATTTGTATTAAATATCTCTATTTCAATTTTCTTAAATAATTACAATCGAAAAGTAAAGAAAATTTATTTAAACAATTATTGAATGATAAAAAATAACTAGAAATTTCAATTATTAAATTCTCATTGTGAATTATTTTAATTATGTAAGAATTGCTCAAATTGTCTTCTTCCTTAATCAAGATATTTTATAATTCTTGTACTCATATTTTCAGGATAAAAATGAACAGGACCGTACTTAAAAATTTATAAGTACAGTTCATTCGAAATCTAATAAAAAAATTAAGTCTTCTACATGGTTAAATCTAGAAAAATATGAGGATTTCAAAGATGAAATAAAAAGTATTGGTCCGTATTTAAAAAAAATAGTGGTCATATTTGGCCTTTAAAAAAAAGTTACATACATTTTTTCGGTCAATACTAACTGCCCCACGGAACTACCTGGACACATTAATCCCAAGTACTTACTGCCCCACCTCCAAGAAAGTTGGGGATTAAGTTTTAATGACCGCAATTTTTAGTTGTTTCTCAAATCTTCACTTTTGTGTAATGTAGATTCTTTGTATGTAGATGGAACTTTTCAATACTGTTCTAAATATTTTTGTTAGATGTTTACTATACAAAAATGGTTTTTATGTTCCTCTAGTATTTTGTTTGTCAACAAATAAATCACAGCAATCGTACAAAAGATTTGAATTTCAAAACGAAGCGAATAAATTCTGATTTTGAAATAGCAATTTAAAATGCAGCCAAGTTAGTGTGGCTCGACATTATTATTTTTTTGTTGCAAAAGTATATGTGAAAATTAGAACTGCACATAGAATAGAAAAAAAACTGGATAAAACGGCAAAAAGAAAAGTTGATTTTATTGAAAATAGGCTAATTGAATATTCCGTTAATCAAAACATTACTAATTATTTTATATAAGTTAATGTAGATTTATAAATAAACTTTATTGTTGTAATAAATTGTAATAGTTTCATTATTTAATAGTTTCAAATTTTCGCTCTTAGGTAGCGTGAGGCAGTTCGTAGTCGCTCTTAATCTTACTTTAAAACTGATCCCAATAAAATCTAGGTATCGTGGGGCAGTTCGTAGTCGCCCCATTTTTTTCTATCTTTAAAAATTCAGGTGGTAATTAATTAAAACGAAAATCGTCAATTTCAGTTTTTCCCAAATACCTCAGAAGCTGGACCTGATATTTTAATTTTGAAAAAACCATTAAATTCGTCTGGAAAATACACATCTTTTTCCCCATTTAACTGATATTGTATCTATTGCGGTTTACGAGATCTCTGTATACGCAAATTAAATCCGGTCCACCCTGTATACCCTAATTTGTGGTATGACAATTCATTTATATTCGCCCAACTTTCATTAGAATCCTATTTATAAAATTATGTTGTTAATATAAATACAGAATAAGTTGTTTAAGACCCTTCAGTTTTGAATATTTCCATTCACGCGAATTCTAACCATCATAGAATATATAGATGAAATGGACTATAAAACAATACCTGTTCCATAATTAAATTTTCAATAGGTTATGGGCCCAGCACGCTTCCACTGCGCACCTGTTCTATACCTAAATTTTCAATCAATCTATTGAACATTATTTAATACAATTGATCTAATTAGCTGACACAGTCTGTTATCCGTCTTTGATCATGTTTAGGCTTGCTTTCCGTGTTTTTAGACAAGTTTACCGTTTATTTTTATTACTTAAACTGAAAATTTAAGCAAAACTGAACAAAAGTGTGAAAGTGAAATTCAGATATCTCAAAAACTAACAAAGTTATAACATTTTAAAGTTGCGCAATGCATTCCATCCGAATCAGTAGCCTGACGTCAACTCTCCTAGTTAATGTACGAGATGGAATTGTAAACAAAGCGACGTACCGCTCTTCTTTATTCTGGTTGTTTGTTAGGTTTTTTGGACATGTGCAATATACCCTTACCGACTTTTTATATGTAATAGGGGACTATCGGCGAAGCTTATATCCTGATTTTCGGATTGCTATATGGTGACTTCCGGTTGCCATATTGGAAAACGGGATGACTCCATATCCGAAATTATTGACTTTTGCAGAAAAGTTCAAAGGACCAAAAATGTAGAGGTTTTAATCTTCACTACTAGCACGCTATCAAATATAAAAAATCGGCGAGGGTTGTTTTCTATTTCATTGACGAATATAGTTTTTTTTTACTAATTGTATTTTATTGGACTATTTTGTTGTGCGAGAGTTATGACGATGGCTGAAATAAAAAACAAGTCAGAAGCGACTGAGCGTCAGCAGGCACGTGACGACTTCTAGCAGGTACATGACGACTTCTAAACACGCATTATCTCATAAACCATAAAAGATATTTCAAATCTGTTTTCAAATATCGATTCAGCGTTAAATTTACGTAGTATTACTTCCGGTTCTAGTTTTTAAAACTAGTTTTGAATCCGGAAGTCATAAAAATCTGAAAATCTATTTGGGAGCTATTCAAAGTGTGTTGAGTTTATTACCGTTGGTCGTTTGTCTCTGTCTCTTTTCGTTTTTGAGTTATAAATGCGGACAGACAGACAGAGCTTCTCCTTTACGGTTTAGAAGTCTAAAAAGTCAGACATGCCTCAATCGTCTAATGGCATGAGGTACGTTCGGCATTACTTCTTGCAGAGCAGAGAGATCAGATCTGATTTGTAGTCACGTGAGTTACAAGAACAAAGATTCATTTCGGTTTTACCGAACGTTTAACAAAACAGTCACTGTCACTTGTCAACTTTTTATTATCTATGGACGTATTTTCTGAATATAAAATTCATTATGTGTCTAAATCATTAATTTACACCAAAATAGTAAAACCCTGAAAAAGGTGTATGTAGTACCATTTTTGTCGTTAATAACGGCAACAACTATTAAATTATTCTATCTACATCTATCTACAAACAAAAACAACAATTTGAAATAACTGTCTGTGTCAGTTGTCATTTCAGTTTGCTCTGTCTTAAAGCCGAAGCGGATAGATAAATTCACTTTTCTCTGTATAAGCAAACATCGAATGCAGAATCTAACTTTCAGAGTGATAGTGCAATTACGAACGGATTTCGAGAACTTTGAGCATGTAGATTTACTATATCGAACGTACCTATAGAATAACGCTCCTTTCACAGTATGCGATTTTGCTCGTACGATTAATTTTATATCATGTGCAATGTGGTTTCACATTGGTACAATTTTTTTCTGTTAATCGCGTTGCACATCAGTTCTCTGGAGACTAAGTGTTGTTTTGAACGTGAACAAATCATTGCCTCATTATTACTTTATAGACGCCGAAAAAGGCAAAGAAGGCTTCGTCTTTAATGGGTACATCTAATCAATTAGAGACGAGAGGAAGTGGGGTTGCTTTATACGTTATTTAATGACCTGAGAAACGGTGACCGAAAGTTTATCAACTACTTCGGAATGTTAGTTGGATGGATTCAGTGCCAAACAAACTTCCCTTCAGGCATTCAGTGTCGCGATTCGGTCTTTGTAAATATACAAAGTTTTGTCCCACAATACAGGTTTGCCTTGAATAATCCAAATTAAAAGTTCACCGTCAATTTCTTCCATTTAAACATTAAAATAACAAAAAGAAATAAAACAAATCGTTGAGAACTTGGTACTATATGCACACTCCAAAGTAGCTCCCATATGACTAAAAACCGTATAGTATGAAAGCGCTTATTTAGTTACGTGTACCACTGAGACAGACGAACGGTACGGTAGTCGTACGATTCAGTGATGGACATTTTAGCCCGATGGGACTAGATTTAACACTGCTTTAGTCCCATAGTCCGCCTGAGAAAATTTTAGTCCCCTAGTCCGCCTAATAAAATTTTAGTCCCCTAATCCGCCTGGTTAAATTTTTATCTTTTCTTTTATCGTATTGTTCTGTCACGACATTTCGAATATTTATCTACTTGTCACTTTTGGGGAATAATAATTATGGATCAAATCATGATCTTCATAGTAAAGCCTTAAAAAGAAAAAGAAGATTTGAGTTAATTTGTTGATAATTGTCAACATAAACATGTCATCTGTCAACGAAAATGACATAAAATAACCATATAGGTAAACTATTTATTCTTAAAAAAATAAATAATTCTCAATTCTTCTTTTTCAATAGAGTTAGCGTCCACCGTGAAATGCGAAGTAATTACATATAAAAATTGAGTTTCTTCTTCTTTTCGAAATATTTTCTGGTTTTTTATTTATTCAAAAAATTTATTTGTGTGAATCTAGCCCTCAGACGAGTTATTTAGTCCTCAACGTGTTACTATTTCAGTCCAATCGAACACTGGTACGATTCCAGCGGCACTGGACGGCTGCATCACGACAAAAATGGTACCGTGTTGAAATCATGAAATGAGAAAGAGCTAATTGCTCTTCTTCATTCGACTGAAAATATTTTCTCGTACGATTTATTCGGGTGAAATCGTATAATGTAAAAGGAGCGTAAGGGTTTGTAGTACAGTGTATTGGCTATGCGGAGACGTGACGTCACACGCACTACAATCCAAAAAGTCACAACTTTAATATATTTCTCCTTTATTTATTGACCGATTTCGAAATTTTTTTTAGCGATTTATTAGTTTTTGTCTATATTTGAGTTAAACGAAATAATATTATGCATAACGAGTTTGGAAAGTCATATATTCCGCACGAGTTACTGCAGAAACGTAACGAGTGTGGAATACACTTTCCAACGAGTTGTGTACATTATTTTTCCTACGACCACGTACAAAATCCTTGAAAAAACGTCTTTTTCAAATAAATTCAATTAAACAATATCACACATGTGTTGAAAACTATATCAACACGTGTGTTGAACATTTTTACTTGATATTTTTTTACTTTTCAATACATGTATGTTTTGTTAATGTTTAATACACGTGTGATATAATATTTCATTACATATGTGATATAAGCTACTTTTTTCGGTACAAATTAGTGCAAACTGTCATTTTCATATGTGATGGTAGGATAAAACATATTAGAGTTTGTTTAACCATTCTCTGCCGTTAAAAAATAATCTGTGACGTATTCTTCTGTTTTACACTTAACCTCACAATTAAAAGATAAATAATGACATATAATAAGGATTCTTTTCAATGGCGCATGTTAAGGTGTGTTTGTATAAATAAATCGCTAATGCCAAAAATTGTATTTTGCTTTATGAGTTGCGTACCCTTTTACATAATTTAGTAATTTTGTTTAACTTGGATTGGGTTAGGTTTTTTTTAACGGATTTGTTTCAAATTTCTAGCTTATGGATGCGATCGTGATTAAATGGCGAATTATATAATATATATTAAAAATGTATTATCCGATTATAATTTTGGGGTGAACCCAAACGTTGTAGACTGCATTTAACGGTAAAAGCGGTATTCCAGCATCGCTTTCTCTTGAAAAGGAAATAATCAACTTTAAAATTAAACTTTGCTCTTTCTCATTTTGACAATGAAAAATTAATTGAACTGTCAAAAGTAATAAATAACATTTACGTCGACATTAGTTAAAAATACGTTAATGACGTCATAATTGCGTCTCATTCATTTAATAATTGAGAGATCAAGTTATATAATGTATGACATAACGACAGAGGATGGTTAAATAAACTATCACTACCATGAAGCTTTTCCATTTCGCTTATTAAATTATTTAGCAAAACTTCTGTACGTCTAACACCTCATGGTATTTAATAAAGAACCTAAATTTTTAAAAATATTAAAAACCTTTTTAGAGAAAACGACAACCAAGTGGCTCTTTTAAAAACCCATATGTTTCAATTCAATGTCGCCCATCTGGCGGGAACCACCTTCTTGTTTTTTCGTTCTAAGTTCATTCTTATTTTTGTTTTTATTGTATAACTCGATTTTTTTTAACCTGTTGATTTTGTTTGTTCGAAAACAGCTAACCACATTTCTATTAATAAACATTGCTCCATCAAAGAAAACATACCGAAGGTATGCAAATATTTATAGAATTTATGAGTATAATTATGAATGTAAGTAGCAAACTCTAATTTTATTACCTTACGTCAATGGGGTAATTAAAAATGAGTTACAAAAATATAAATATGAATATTTATTGGAAAATTTATGCGTACAAGAGTGAAATTAATTTTTCTCAGAATAATCAAAACAATAAAGCCATTTTAAAATTAGACAATATCTGCCTGAAATGAAGTATTCGTCTGTCAACACTAAAATTGGTCCCGGTAAATTTTTTCAAAAATTCCATCTGTATGAAATTTTAACCTACGACAATTCGAGTAATTCTATATTCACAAAATGTTTATTTCCCAAATATTTTCTGATTTTTCGATTCAATTTTTTTTTTCATTTTTCTGATTTGTTCAATTTTTTCTAATCTCTCCTCATTTTTTTCTCAGTGTTGTGTTTTTTTTTTGGATTTTTTCAATTTTTGTTTTTTTCGATTTTTTCAATTTTTAGTTTTTTTTTATTTGTCTGATTTTTTCTGTTGTTTTTTGATTTGTTTCTGTTAGTTTTTAATTTTTTCAAATTTTTTATTATTCTTCGATTTTTCTAAGTTTTTTCTCATTTTACAATTTCAAAAAGAAAAGGAACTTCTGTTGCTTTTTTTTGCTATTTTATATTTCATTTGTCCCCAATATTTTCATGTTTTTTTTTCACTTTTTATTATTATTTTTAATCTTCTGTTTTTTCGATTTGTGTCGAATTCTTTCGCTTTCTCTCTATTTTTGTCGGTTTCTTTCGCTTTTTTTATTTCTTTCAGTTTTTCCGATTTTTTCTCATTATAAAATTTCAAAATGTAAAAAAATAACGTTAAGGAACTTCTTTTTGTTTTTTTTCATTAAGCGTTTTTTTTTTTTGTTTTTTTTACCATTTTTTTAGTTTTTTCACCATTTCACAATTTGATTTTTCATTTTTTCTTCAATATTTTCTGATTTTTCTATAAATTTTTTCCAAAGTTTTTTTTCTTGACGATTTTATCTTACATTGAATCTTCATTATATTAAAATCAGTAAGAAGTTTTGAAAACTTAAAAAAAAATAAAAGTAATCATACCCACAAATAACTTTTGTGTAAATACAGTTATTTGGTCAATTATGATCAAAAAGAACTAACTTCACACGTATAAATTACTAAAGATTAATCAATAATACAAATTGTTTCCAGATTTATGCTTTAGATTTTACCGTGTTTGTCGGCACACCTTCTTTAACACTTTGATTTATTGAGTTAATATTTGAACTGAATTTTTGAAATAAAATCGCCATCTAGTGAAAATACTGCGACACTCAATTTTTTTTCAGATACAGTTTGTTTTATTTCAAAAAAATATTTTTGTCATTGGTTGATGTATTATAGTTTTGAAATAATCCTATTAATTCACTATTAGGTTTCGAATATTATTTTTTTTTATCGGTTTAATTATTCCAAAACCCATAAAGGCATAATACATTTTTCTTTCTTGATCTTTTTATTAGAAATGCAAACAACCGGAACTGATGGTCTCGTTGTGTTCCAATTTAAAATTTACAGCCGACTACTGAAGTATGAATGGACCGTCGGGGGCGTGTCGTTAGCCCATTATTACGAACCATTGGCGTACGTCAAATAAATTTTAATGATATCCGTACAATTTAATTGGTTTCCTCAAAGGATTTTTTTTAATATTAATATTTATTAAAATGAAATAATATTTTAAAACCGCGCTTATTTCAGCAACAGCAACAAGATCCACATGTTTGTAAACCGATCTTGCAAAAAAAACAGCTAACAGTATTATATTCCTCATGGGAAACAGAAATATTTAAAATTACCTTTTTATACGGTTTTAATCCGAGCACTTTTACAACTTTACATGACAATAGCGATTCGCGAACTTGGTTTTTTTTTATTCTCACTAGTCAATTTGAATTTAAATGTTGGGAAATTTCGTTCATGTGTAAAATAGAAATTTTTGTGGGAATACCTGATTGTTAAACTAAAAGTTGTTAATGCTTTAAAAGATATTTTGTTTTATTAAATCATTTGTGGCACGTTTTCACATAGTAATTGCTAAAATGCGTCAACCAATTTTTGAATTTTCTAAATAAGAGAGAGCACTGATTTACGCGTTGTTGAATAGAGAAAATGACGCATACTTTATCAGAGTTTTAGTTAATTACATAATTGATAAAGAAATCCAATCCTACCCAACATTCCGAACACTTTGAGTTTTCATAAGAGTTCAAATATTTATTTAAAAATTATATAAATTTTTTTCTTTTTAATGAATGTGTCAACGGTGGTAAAGGTTTTTGAAATATTAAATGAAAATGACTTTATTTTAACGAAACTTAATTCGAATAAAATTTTATAATTAAAGTTTGATATATGGAGGGTGGCCCTGCAAGTGCGAAACGTCAGATTAAAATTTTAATCAAAGTAATTTCAAATTTGATTTAGATAAGAAATATCTTGTATATGGAATTTCTTTTATATTATTGTTTTATTTACAATTTGAATACAATTAGTTTCTAGAGATGGAAAGGATAAAACTAAAATAGTAAAATGACCTTCAAAGAACTAAAAATAAACGCAAAAGCAAAAACGAGAGTTTGAACTTACATACCTGGGATCTGCTCAACAATTTGTATTTTTTAAATGAACGTTAATAGAAATTACCTTACAAAAACAGTAAAAAAAATTCCCCTTCGAACTTCTTTTCGACGAACTTTATAAAAAAGTTTGTTACTGAGTTCTGTCTGTATTCCGTGGAATTTTAAAATTCTGATTTTGGATTTGGATTCAGTATAAAAAATAAACAAACAATTATATAACGAAAAATTTGTGATTTTATTTTCTTATTTGTAAAAAAATATTGAAAGTTACTAATAGGAACTAAACATATAGAAGACATACAAAAATGTCGTCGACTATAACATAAAAATGAAAAGTTTCACAAAATTTCATCAAAATCGAATCATTTTTGTGGAAGTTAAAAATGAAGAACGGCAAAAAAAATTAACTACGAATTTCCTCATTTTTCTCGGGACATTTTGAGGTTATGGTAAAAAGTAACTTATACAATGTTTTTCATAAAGGCGCGTTCTGGCCTTTGTTACAATATGTTTGAACAACTTTTTAGTTGATCAAAAGTTTGATGCAGTCATAGTTTTTCGTTCAAGTTATACCAATTGCCTTCCAAGGTCAAACCTGTCTTGATACGTGTGAACGTATACAGCTGATACTACAGTTGAACTTCAGTTTCTTTTTAACCAGTCATTCATGCATATGTATTTTGTTGTTTGTATTTTTTTAAATTTAAATTGTCTGATACTTCCAATCGATTTCTTCTTAATATACATTGTCTGACCCAAAAACGACTGTACGATTTTTACACATATTAACTCAAATTATATTTTTTTTTAACAAAACACTTACTGTACTTACAATTTCAGGCATAACTGCTGTCGACGATATTTTCACTTATAATCTCCCTAGGGCATGAATTATTGCCGGAAAATTTTTGAGTACATGAATTTTCTTTAAAAATCCATGTACGGGACAAATTTTCCGCAATTAATTCAAGCACGTGGGGAATTCGGTAAGAAAATTTCACACCGAAATGTTACGTTTTTTGTGCCACCCTGTATTTTTATTATGCCTTTACTCGGTCTATCTGATTTCAGCTCGCTTCATATCCCTTCTCTAGATCTCCCTCTCTTTTAGGTATTTCTATAAAATGTCTTTCCCATGTTACCAACTCTCTCTCTTTTTGCCTCTTCAGTCAAAACAATTGATATAGGTATATATTGTCTGTGCTGTAAATTGAAAATTTTCTTTCTTCCCCTTTTTATATAGGGTGTTTTCCTCTGGACTTCGTTTTTTTTCCCTTGGAATACATTTTTTCCTTTGGGACTACGTTCTTTTTGGACCAAGCTTGTGTTTCTTGGACTACATTTTTCCTGGACCTCGTTTTCTTGGACTTTTTTGGACCAAGCTATCCAAGTTTCCTTTGGAGAAGGAAGATAAGAAAAACCTCAAGAAAAGCTAACTTTTTTTTTTAAGAAAAAGAAAAAATCACTGAAATTTTCGTTTCTCGTAAAATAAACAAATATAACGTTTAATTTGAATTTAATTTCCTTAAACCCACAAAAAGAAAGAAAGGACGGATTTTGAAATATATCATAGTTTTTTTGTGAATTTTTTCTAATTACTTAAAAAATCAATTAGACTGACGTCCAAAATTTTTTTTTATTTAATAATTTACTTCTGATATATTTCAAATTCTATTCGTGGAACGGACCCTTAATAAAAAGATTTGAGCTTAAATCACATTCATTATTTATTATCAACAAAATAAAATAACGTTTCAGAAATATTAAAAAATTACTAGGGCAATGACAGTTTTTGATGGTAAATGTACCTAAATTCCATTTTACTATAAACGTCATAAAATTTCCAGTGTAATTTCATGCTCCTTTACTCCAAGGAGGAGAAAAATTTCCGGAATTTTTTTTAGTTGCTATGATAACGATACAAAATACAGGCTTTTAATTGGTCGAAAATGTTAGATGTGAAATTTTCAACTGAATTAAATTAATGAGTTGAAAATGAAATGAATTGAAAGAGTTTCTATTGAAAAAACTGGCTCAAGTCATATTCCACTTCTGCTGATCAACTATAATCGGTCAACTAAAGTTGACTCGTGAGAACGCGCATTTAAGCTAAAACTTTACTGTTTTTTGATATGACGTTGTTTCGCGAGAAATTGCTAAAAATCGCAAAAATTATAATTATACAAGTACAGGCATTACTTAAATCCAAAAGGTTATCAATTTTCTACTGATGAGGTAATGAAACCAATTAAATCCTTAAATGAAACTTCTACACAGCAATTCCTGCTGATATAATGTATTGCCCATTATTTTAACTATTTTATTAGTTCACTTTTCCAGTACCATGACTTTCGCTCCTTTAACACCACCTTTTTATCGTTTACATACTATTTTACCAACCATGGTTTTAAATTTTAAAATATTTTAAAAAGTAAAATCACTCTTGACACAATTTTGGCCTGATGATTAAAGTTTTCCGAAACTAGTTGCCAGTCCTTCTTCATTAAAATAAATTTCTTGTGCTATTCGACTTTTATTACCTCACGAGTTATGTATAAAAAACGATAAAATTTAATAGTATTTTTTTTTAATAATTTACAGTATACAGAAGGTCCCAAATTGATTGTATTACATGACTATCTTTTTATTACTAAAGTTAACTTTATAGTAATCGAAATAATCAACTTAAAAAAAAAACGCAGTTTATCGTTTTTTCTCCATTTATCTTTAAAACGGCGAAATGTTTGATAACTTTGAATACCATCTAATTGAATATAAAAAACTGTATTGCTCATTTAACCGAATCTCTAATTTTATCAATAACGAAGCAATCCATGTTATACAACTCAAATTGAGACACTCTGTAGTGTGCTGTAAAATTCGTGAACCAATGCAATGGGGCGATGTTGAGGCAGATTCAGTGGACATGCAAAAAATTATTTAAAAAATATTTTTGGCTTTATCTGAATATATATACGTGTTTAAAACATCCTAAATTTGGCAAATTTGTGTTAATTTTGGTAGTTGTGCTATATTTAAGTTAACATATGAAATCAGAATGAAGATTTTGTGTAAATAGTCTATGATGTTTATGTGAGACGTTTGTTTTGGGTTTTAAGACTTAATTTTTCGACCCATGTTTTGGTCCAGTAATAATTCGATGCGGCAATATTTCGGTCGAACGATATTTCGACCCAGTAAACTTTTGAACAGACAATGTTTCGAACGAGCGACGTTCGGTCCGTATGTTCAATAGTTAGGGTGCTGCTTGTAGACCCAATTGAATATTGATGATAAAGAACCACAAAGTGATAGTAAGAAAAGTTACCCACTTATTTAGGAAGGTTAAATCTTTTGGTTGTTCTTACTAGTGTTTACTTACCTCGTTAAACACTGATTACTTACAATGGTGAATTTGTAAAAGTTTACTAGTGAATAGGTCAAATTTTACTTGCTACATGTGTTGTTAATTTAGTTTTTGAAACATTTTTGTAACTCAATAAAGTTACAAGTTTCTTAAAATTTACTGGTGAATATGTAATTTATAACTTTCGTGAAACGGGCCCCAGGTGTTCGGATATCAAATAAATCAACAATCTGGCCTTCACTAAAAGTGGAAAATATGCAAAATAATATATTTTTAGATTTGATATTTTATTGAATTTAGTACCTTTGTTGTATTTCTAATATTATTAGTAGGTATAAATGATTCGTGTGAGTTATTTTTAACATTTTTAATAAAAATCTTTTTTTAATTTACTTTTATAGTGTGCAAATAATGATCATCTGTTACGATCTAGCTCCTTACAAAAATACCGGAATGGTGTGGAGTTAGCAACCAAAATATATCCGGAACTGCACGATCGAAGGATCCAGTGGCGCACATATTTTATATATGAATTTTCACTCATTCTAATGTATCTAACAAATGGCAACAAGAAGACAGAAGATACATATTAACATATAATCTTTATACTTTTTAGAAAAATTGCTTCCAAAGGGTTAAAATGCTACTTGGAATAATTTAAATTTTTATAACTTCTAACCGCAACGCATAGCCAACTTAATATTTGGACAGGAGATTCATATTGTAATACACTACATACAATTTTAACCAAAGAACCCCGCAGTTTTTAAAGGGGAATTGGGTTTTACTCAATCTCTATCAAAGGAAGCTTTAATCAATATGCCTTACAACCCACAATATATATAGCAGATTGGAAGTCGGTTTTTTCCATAAAACTAAATCGAGTTCTTCGGATTCCACGCCAACCAAAAGGTTTCCATTTTCGACGCGCTGCAGTTTTTTAAGTGGACCTTCGCGAATAGCCATACACGTCAATGTTTGCAATACTTTTATTTCACAATCTCCTGTCATCAAGTTCCCGAACGTCCCGTACGATATCTAATAATATTGTTGGTGCCATTTGATATGAGCTTGATGACGCGTGAAACCGACGTACCAGATAACGACAGTTACGTGACAACAAGTACCGAGTGTTCTCGAACCAGTCTGACATGTACAATATGTACCCAGAATTGGGGAACCTTCATTCTCTGGGATATCTCAATCAAAAGCAATCCACAATTGGTGTCTGACAGCGATTCTGTATCTTAGCATTCTGATCCGGATAAGTTCCTCTTTGTGATCTCGGTCCAATTGGAATTCAGCTGCTCGCTCATCGATGCCATTGTCCATTATAATTGGTTAGCATTGATTTGACACATTAAGTTCGTATCATCTGTCACTTATCGTCAAAGACAATTGACAAGTTGACATTAATTTTTTAACCGGTTTCAGAATCTAGAGTGGTCCAATGAAGAGCACGGATTCAATCGAACGTTTCTCGAAATCCTTGCATTATTTTTGTGCCCGTGGAGACATTTGATCAGAATGATTTAACTGATATTTTTCACTAGGTTTGAGTGAGATTGAGTGAAACCCAATTTCCTTTAAAAACTGCTGGGTTTTTTGATTCCGAAGGGGAAGAGGGATTGAAATGCTAACCCAAATACTTCAAAATTTTATAACTTCTAACCGCAACGCAAAGCCATCTTAATATTTAGACAGAAGATGCATATTGCAACATAGGTACTACATACAATTTTAATGGGTTAGAAGTTATTATTTCAACCTCTTTACCCCTTCGGAAGCAAATTTGGTTAAAATTGCATATAGTATGTTGCAATATGCTTCACCTGTCCAAATATTAAGTTGGCTTTGTTTTGCGGTTAGAAGTTATAAAATTTTAAATTATTCTAAGTGGCATTTTAACCCTTTGGAAGCAATTTTATAAATATTTTATGTCAATATGTATCTTCTGTCTTCTTGTTGCCAAGATCTATTGTATCAAATTTGTATGTAATTGGAATGTGTGAAAATTCATATATACAATGTGTGCGCCACTGGATGCCACGAGCAGTTCCGGATATTTTGGCTGCTAACTTACAACCGGTTACAAAAATACATATTTGTGTACTCAAATTATGAAATATCCTTCTGTATAATATACGCTATCCAGTATCCATTATTTTATTAACATTATAGTACGAGATGTTAGTTTTTTTAGAGGTAATTTTTTGTTATTAATTTTGTGAACAGTAACAATTTTTAGATATATTTTTTTAAGTATTTGTCTACTGAAAAACAGTCACGACTTATTGTAATAAAATTTATTTTAAGGTAATTCGTTAAATCTGGTATATATAAAAAATAAAAAATCAAGACAGTGATATAAAATATTGGTCGTCAATTTGACAATTTTTGAAAATTAATGGTAATATCAGGATAATAAAAAAGTTTTTGGATTAAAAAAATACATTCTATAGAGAAAGTTTTATAAAGAAGCGGAAATTAATAAAGCAAATTTACATAAAAAAAAGAGAGTGTCTAGAGGTCCGTCTAGTCGGACCTGGTAAAAACCCAATAGGTCCGTCCGAGCGCTCGGTCCGACTGCCTAATAGTTGTACGTTAACTTGAAAGTTTGATTAATTAGCACTATGATTCGGTGTGGTCTAATGGTAACGTGTGTGCGTTACATATAGAAGCTCCTGGTTCGATTCCTGAGGATTTCTTTTTTTTTAATACACAGGCTAGTTTTAGAAAGTCAAGACTTCTTTTAATAAAATATATTAAAATGCACGGGTTAATTACACTGGCTCTCTAGACTCTTGTTTTATTTTTGCATCTTTTTTAATTAGACACCGGGTCCGACTAGACGGACCTCTAGACACTATCTAAAAAAATTGTTTGTTAGAAGTATTATAGGGTTTGATATTTTTTAAAGACTGAGTGATGGTTATGATCAACATGTTATGAAAGAGCCAAAAGAAGGACTTTGAAAAGATGTGAAAGTAAGAGATAGATAGAAGAATTATAAATGTATTGCCATCTGCAGCATGTGTCCATATTCTACTGGTAAAATAATTTAAACAATTTAATTAGTATTATTGTGATTAGGCATATTTTGGTATTAAAAGGAATCATAAATTGTTTATGTAGAAAAAAATTAATTTGTAGGTTAAGGTATGAATGTTAGTTTAGTTTATTATGGATTTTAAAAATACCAACAATTAATAAAAATTAAAAAAAATATTGTTGAGAATTAAAATATGTTTATTTAATCCTATAAATTTAATGAAAAAAATCTGTTTTGAACCCAAACTACCTTTAAATTGAGGGACCAGAATTTCATAATAATATATTGTAATGTTACTTACACAATCTCAACTTTGGGGTAGGGTTCTATCAAAATAGGTAAAAAAAAGCAAATTAATTTGAACAATATTAAATCACTAAATAAAATTAATCTTCCAGTAGCTCAAATTCTCCAAACTTCTTCTTATCTGCTTAATTCCATAAACTGTTTGATTTATACTTTCTTTTCTTCTATAAATTCTCTTGACTTAATTCTTTATTCCATAACTCGTTCTTGATTAGTTTTCTTTTAATTCCAAAATTTTTTAACCTTTTCTCACTAGATTTTATTGATATCGTAACTATCAGTTTATTTTTTATTAACACTATATTTCCGTCAAAATATCTGACTTCGATGACTTAAATTTAATGCATTATGTTTCCAAAATTTCAATTTTATTTTATAATCTTTCATTATCTTAAGAAATTTTAAGATTCGTTCATTTTTTTTAAATTTATTGCCAATTTATCTGTAATACCCCTTTACTTTTCTCTACTTACATATCAACTTATTTAAAAACTCATACAAAATGTATCATATATATCTTCAGCACACTGCCAGTGTTCGACAGATTTAGAACCAGCCGCTAGGACTAATATTAAAACGCAGTACTAATTTGAGCTCAAAAGGTCCCTTGAGGCATCGAGAATACCCTCGGGGTTTATTATATCGGTTTCAAAAGGAGTATGGGCTGGGTTTTTGTTATTTTTCTGTCGGCTTCCAGATATATAAATCTTAAGTTATGCCTTTTATAACAGTTGTTGACGTTTACCAGGTCTAAAAGTAAAGAGCAATGTGTTCTTTATTTTCTTGGTTCAAATTTCTTTCTTGTAGTACAGGAAACAAAGTAAAATGTATTTCATCTCTCATTATGATCATTTTCCGTGTGAGCAAATAAGCTAATACGTTAAGTTAGATGAAGATCAAAGATTGTTTGTTATTTTCGAGAAGTAATTTAAATTGAAATTTGTTTTGACTGAAACGTGAAACAAAGAAGAATATAATTAATTTGTTCTTTCCCTTTTGAGTCGAGTATCACAAATTATCTTAACGACGATAACAACATATTTTTTGTTTTTTGAAAGTCGACATTAAGTCTGATTGAATACAAAGGCCACTAAGATACTTTTGTTTGTTGTATGTCTTTAGAAAACCGAGAAAAATGAATAAAGTTTTGTTTGATTTTGGACCGTTCTTCATCAAACTGCATCTGATATAGTGTATTAATATTAAAATTCATCTTTGATACGGTGTCATCCTTTCCCGGAAATAATGATTTCTCGTTATCTCGCAACATTCTGCTTCCTGATGTCGATTCAAAAGAACCTCATTTGGACTACAAACATCCTGTGCGACTTACGTAATAGATGTCTGTTTTTCACAGTGTATGGAAATAATTGTGAATGGAATTTTTTTTGATAATTAACCTTATTGAGCGTGAAGGCGAAGAGTTCTGTGCCCCCGGGAAATTTCTTGCCTAGTCATTCTGGGAAAACGGACTCAATTATATGTAGAAACGTTATAGTATAAATAAGATGTTTTATTTATTTATTCGCTTTCGTGAAATTCAGTATTACTTAAAAACGATGACATAAAAAGTATAGAAGGTGAGCGAGTTTGTACTCTTGACCATTTTGGTTGATTATGAAATCACACATACATTATAATATCGACGAATTCATGAAATGTGACTCATTACTTGTTTTGATTAATCCGTAGTTTTCTAAATAATTTTATTTGTTTTAAGAATTAAATTTAAACAATAATTTAATGTTTATAATTAATGTCGCCGTGAATCATTATCATAATAAAGCTGTTAATATTTTAGTAAAAATACTTTTTTTGTACTATATTAATCCTATAAAATACATAGATATATGGACCTGGAATAATATATTATACACCAAGGTCGAGAAGATATTTTTCTCATACGAGGGTTATTATAATAAGTTGCGAGGCTGAGAAAAATCTTCTCAACCGTGGTTTATATACTATTTTTTCCACTACTAGAACATTTTTATAATATTTTTTGGGTATTTGAATAGAAAAACGAAAAGAAGCAGTTTGTGAAAACAATAGAATGAGAATATTCAATAAATTAAATTGACATTTCATTATGTTAACCCTTTAACTGCGGCTGTCGTATATAAATGATTCGTAAAAACTTTTACTTCTTACATATTTTTGTTTAAAATTTCGAGTTATTTTAAAAATCTTTTCAATTTTTAAAAATTTCTAACAAAAATATTTTGATATTTTTTGAATTTCTTTTTAATTTTTGAATTTCTTTTTTAATTTTTGAATTTTTTAAAAATGTTTTGGAAATTCTTAAAATTATGAAGTTTTGAAATTTTTCATATTTTCTATATATTGTCGAAATTTTTTAATTTTATTTTTTTAAATTTTCGAATTTTTTGATATACTTTTGAAATTTTCAAAATTGTAAATTTAGTTTTTTTTTTTTTATTTTCGAAAATTAATTTAATCATGTTTATTGCTGCGTATTATTTAAATTAACGCAACATTTTTAGTATATTTTTCAAAAAAAATTAGTCCCCATAGAGCGTTCAGCGCTGCAAAATTTTGCCAGCAGTTAAAGGGTTAATTGCACTGTGGGTTTTAAAACTTTCAAGTAGCGATGAAGACATGAAGAATTTGTTTCATTTGATACTTAGATTTGAAAAATATTAAATTGATTATTAAGTTACTTTTATAATAGGTATTACATATATACTACTAATAAATATTAAAATATTTAAAAACAAAATATTATCCATACTCAATGATGAATAAAACAACTCCAAGTCATACTACAATAAAATTGTTAATATAAAGATATATAATCAAAAAGGCGACATGTTTCGGTCTATGAGAACATCATACAATCCTATAAGCAAAAAAAGAAATTGTGAAGAAACATCACTAATGAAAGATTATACAAAAATTACTTACAGATCCAATTGGATCCAAACAATAAATTTAAAAATTTAGCTATGAAAAATTAACAGCATAAAAATTTTGATAAAAAAACAACGAAAATTCTTAAATTACTCCATTGGAGTTATTTAAATTTTAACAATATATTACATCGAGGTGCATAATATGCACTATTAAAGAGAAAAGTTTAAAAAAAATTCAAACTACTGCGTATAACGTGCCATCCGCTAATGGCGGACTCTAAAATAAATAATAATCAGGTGTGACAAGAGAGCTTTCTTTAAATCGCTAAATAGTATATTACACAACAAGTGTGGTAAAAATCCTATTACACACGATGTCGAAGTTTAGTGCAATAAATTATAATCAAGAGTGACAATTGAAATTTTGAAAATAAAAAAAAAATATACGAGACCAAAAGAAAAACGAAGACCAGATATCAGACAGCGGTAAGACAAATTCTTATAAGTAAGAGGCCTTAGAGAAATTTCAGTTAATCAAAAAGAAGAATAAAAGAAACAAACTAATAAAATTACCAAATAAACAAAATAGTATTAAAAATTAAATTAAAATCAAAGTTGTAAATTTTTGCGGGACCAAAGTGCCACTTTTACTCCCTTGGGACTAAAAACAATTGAGACCAGCCACCTTGTTTATTCTAATTTAATTCAGAACTGTCAAATACTTCCACAATGGAGTATAGGAACCAATTTTTGGTAGTACAGCCTTCAATTTTCTTTTCTCCGACACCATTTTACGAGATTGTCGTAAGCTTTATTATATATTTTTTACGATTTTATTCTAAAATATTTTAAAAGAGACAAGTCGCAATCTTCTGTCATCATTGATTTGAATGCGGATCGAAATTGGTCTGAGTTCGAGCCCCATCGGGAACCCCGTTTTTTTATAACTTTTTTAAGAGCCGGTATGTTATAAATAAATACATAATTTAACATCAAACATGATTACCTAATCAGAAGTAGGAAACTTTCAAATAATAGAATTGATTGTTACGTTTAAATATTTACAAAATTAACAGGTAAATAATTATTTTTAAATTATCTTTTTTTTCACATTTTTGTCAAATTTTCCTAAAATTTCCCTTTTTCTCATTTTTACTACTTTTTCGATTCAAATTTTCTCTCTTCCTCAAAACTTCCCCTTTTCTCTCAAATTTTGTCACTTTTTTACTGAAATTACTCCATTCTCTCTCATTTTTGTCACTTTTTTGATTTAAATTTTCCCTCCAAAATTTCCTCTCGTTTTTCCTAGGTTTTTTCCCTTTTTTGTCTCAAATTTTGCCACTTTTGTCCTGAAATTTTCTCCTCAAACATTACCAGTTTTTTTTATAAAATTACCTCTTTTTTCTTATTTATGTCGAATTTCCCTTCTTTTCTCTTAAAAATTCTAACTTTTTTGCAGAAATACACGTTTTTTTAAAAAAAACTACCTTTTTCATTTTTGTCACTTTTTGGCATTAAATTTTCCCTCTTCCTATAAAATTTCCCTTTGTTTCTCTCAACTTTTGTCACTTTTTGCCTCAAATTTCCTTTCTTTGTTCCCTAAAATTACTTTTTTTCTCTCATTAAAAGTACCCCTTTTTTTCATTTATGTCGAATTTCCCTTCTTTTCTCTCAAATTTTGTTACTTTTTTGAATAAATTATACGTTTTTTAAAAAATTACTGTGTTTTTGAAAATTACTCTTTTTTCTCATTTTGTTTACATTTTTGCCTTAAATTTTCCCTCTTCCTCCAAAATTTACTCTTATTTCTCTCAACTTTTTCAATATTTAATCTGAAATTTCCTCTTTTTCCCTAAAATTACCTCCTTTCTCTCATTAAAAATACCCCTTTTTTAAATTAAACCTTTCTTTTTCATTTTTGTCAAATCTCCCTTCTTTTGTCTCAAATTTTATCACTTTTTTCTGAAATTACCCCTTTTTTTAGATTACCTCTTTTTACCTATTTTTGTCTCAAATTTCCTTTCTTTCTTCAAAATTTCCCCTCGTTTCTCTCCACTTTTGTGTTCCCCTCAAGAGTACTTTATATATCAAATTATAAGTTTTTTAAAATGTGCAAAAACATATTTTAACCGACTAAAATTCTTTAAAAGAAGTTTTAGAACAAAGTTATATTAAAAAATTTATATTTAAAAAAAATTGTATTTAAATAATTATTTGAATTTTAAGGGGCCTAGGGCACCGCGGTGTAAAAAATAGCGTATATACCACATGACTAAAATGTCTTTTAATCCCTTGGTATATAATATACCATATTGTGATATTGCTTCTTTTATTCATCATATCAAAATATTTATTACATAACCTCATACTATTTCAAACGAAAATATATTTGATAAAGAAATACTCACCTCTCTGTTTTATTTGATTAGGTCGAAAATTCACTTGGAATGATAGGAATTCAAAAGAAAACGCTTATTTGCGTATAATTAATTGGAAAGATTTCCTAAGATCGCATACCTCTAACATCACGTTTAGTCTTCAATTGTTATTATTATCTACTACTAGTCAATAATGAAAAATTATTTACCAGTAGGAAAGAAATTTATCTGCTCGACTCGAATACAGCATGAATAATACTAGTAGTGGAAAAATACTTTTATTACTGCTATATTTGGATTTAATTTAATAACTAATTTGACAAATCTAAACAAACCAATTAGTTAGACATCAGGATAAGTTTGAATGATATTTTATTGATAACAATAATAAATCTTTCAAATTATTTCATTTATATCCTTCGTCATTTTATATGTTATCTTCTTCTTTTACCAATTTCCTCTTCTTTTTAATTAATCTACAACTTTGTCCTCTTACTTTACGTTTCCACCTGTAGTCTGTTACCCTATCCCTATTGGTTTCTGTTTCTTTACGTCAAATATTTTCAGTTTTATCTTTCTATCAGTTGTCATCCTCTTATTAGCTGCCGCATGGTATTACTTGCCACTTTTAATTTTTTACAAACTTAATTTTTCTTTCTGACTGCATCGTAGGATTCACTTTGATGTTAATTTTCACGAATCGTGACCCTATAGTTTAGGGGGCAATAGGTATTGGTTTTTTTAAAAGTTTTCAACTATAATTGTAAACAAAAAATGTTACTTACTAAATTATTGTTTAATTTTCATACCAAATTTTAACACCATGTACAATTTCTTCAGTATGTTTGTAAGTAACCTCTATTTGAGTATGTTTTTTATTGTAATCGAATTTTTAATTTTGTATTGTAGGCCTGATGATGGCCATCGTTTGGCCGAAACGTGTCGCCAATTTAATCACATCTTAACCCTTTAAATAAATTTTGTGGTATGACTTGGAGTTTTAATTATTCGTTGATAAATCTTAAGATTAATTTACTTGTATCATTTTAATACTTAAATTTAAAAAAATATGAATCTAATAATTAATACCACAATGTATTACAAATGTTGGGTGCCAACTAGCGTCGGCTATTAGCCATCTTTAGGCCTAAAAATTATTACAAAGGTTCGAAAATATTTTCATACAAAAATAAGAAGAAAACTTGCTATATATTTAATAACAAATCGGATACTAAAATACCATAATCAATTAAAATTAAACATGATGAAAACGCTTATAGGAGCCCGTGCACATAAGGGAAGGATGGATGTACATGAGGGTGAGGAATGGGGGTATATGAAAAATTGTGAAGTAGTGAAAATGAATGAATAAAGCGTAATATGGGAAATACAATTTGATGACCCACCGGAGCGGGTTCAGGAATGACGAATTTAAGATAGGAAACCAACGCGAATCATGAAAACATCCCCATGACTATTCAAAGTGATATAAGCCATATCGACGTGCACTTGGAAGAAACGAACTTCAAACGATAAGGAAAATGTTAGTATTCGAATAAGATGGGGACAAATATTTTTATTATATGTTCGGGTTAATAAAATTTTCTTATACTTGTTGAGACATGAAAAATAAACAATCCGATAAAGAATGTTTGATTGACTTTTATATATTATATGAGAAATATATTTAAATAAAGGCCAATAAACTATTAGTGTAAAAAATAATTTATACTTTTGTATAATTTTGAAAGTTAGTAACATTATGGTTGTTTCTTATTTAAAAATATTAGAAACGTTATTGACTATTTTTCTAGCTGTTTTGAATTGTATTAGTCAGACATACCGGATTGTTAGTCACGTGCGTATGTAAAGTCTTGTAGTAAGTGGAAGAATGTATAGATGAATAAATTTAGTAATTGAATGCGGATGACAATTTGAATTTTTTATATTTTGAATTAACCAAGAGATATGAATAACAATAGAAAAAAATGATATTGAAGAACGTTAAAACAAAACTTCATAGAAGAAATGCTGCTAAAAAAGATCACTTAGCTTCAATCTTTTTTCTGATAGAAGTGAAATTAAATTTTGAACCACAATAAAAAAATTCAAACCGTTTATTAATATGAACCCAGTAAATAAACATGAATTAGTAATTGACAAATTAATATAACAAGTGTGGTAAAAAGCCTATTACACACGATGTCGAAGTTTAGTAATTCGAAAGAGTGTGCAATAGGCTTATCACACGATTAGTTTTCTATACTTATATTACTATAATTAGTTTGAAATATTAAAAATACTGCTTAATAAATTTTATTGAAACAAGTAAACACAAGAAAATGAACATTATAATTTAATAACGTTAATAACTATTTAGTATTAAAATTAATTGTGAAAATTTTTATTATGACAGGGACATTGGATTTTTTGATATGTTGGAGTTCATAGATAAAATATTATTTGATTGAGTACATAGTTGTACATCATTTTTTTAATAAATCGTAGAACAAGATTTATTTTTAATTAATCTACACAGAGTCAAAAGCAGGAGTAAGAATTTAATAATTTTTAATTAATGGTTGCGCAATTGCAAAAATATTTTTTATCGTTACTACGAGGTCAATACGGCTGTATTAGCGGAACGAATAATCAAATGTATAGACGAACATAATATTTATTTCAATAATAAATACTGATTAAAATAATTATATTCGATGATAATGATCAGGATCTGCTGTAAAAAATTGTCAGAGCGAAATAAATAAAAGGACATGCGGGTAATGGAAGATGGTAGATATTTTTAATAAACATTATTAACCAGGTGCAGCATAAGCGTGTGCAAGCGTACTTGCGTAATTGTTATCGTCGCAGTTTTTTTTGCCTGTCGATTCCACTAGACTAAATAAATAAATTAATAGTACATGGGATATCACAATAATGATACAATGATACACTGATAGATAAAAGCAAATATCTCTCATGCCGTACCTGTCTTTACTTTACCTAGTTTTTAATGATCTACCACCGATGTAGAAGATATAAAAAAAATGACACATTTCATGCTTACAAAAAATAACCATCACCCCTAAACGCCAATAAATACATTCCGGAAAACGGAAGGATATAGTCATTAAAATCAAACAAATGTAGCACGCAAACAACGTGAAAGTGTTATAGTTATTGTATTATTATACCCCTTACGAGTGAAACAAAAAAAGCAGAGCTTGTGCGAGAAAGATACAATTTTTTTTATTACCTATTTTATTTCTGCATGAATATATGACATGTAGCGACACATAAAATAGTTATTAACCATTTTATCGTGCCAAACACAAGGTATAAAAGAAAAATGAAAAATTCTTCTCAGAACCGCTGCCTCTAAGAAATATCGAGCGCAGTACACGCGTGCACATTGAAGAGAGTATGATATAAAACAAAAGTGAGGGCAGAGAAAAGGGCAAGCACCTGTCTGGAATATATTTTATTAATATGCGACGCACGTCACCGAGAGCTGTAATCGGTGTTGATGTTTAATAATATACAAATGTTGTTTTAACATTTTACATGTCGATGTAGTCTCGCCATCAGAATAATTTCACGTTTCAGCGTTGTTTTCCTAGCAACCATAAATATTATATTTGTGTGCGATTTTATCGTACTGTTGCTCTTTTGTCATAGAATAAAGACCGAGTTAGGTAGCATAAGAAAGTTTTATTCACGTCAATTAAGTAATCAATCAATAATTTGAATTAGGAATTTTGAACCTTTTGTTTCAACAATGTTGAAGAATATCGTCAAAAAACTAACCAAAACAGTATATCATCTACTCCTGATGATGGTAACATAATAAGCGAAATTGTATGTGTGTGTGAAAGAGAAAGAGAAAATACAAAATATTAAAATGAATTAGTACTTTTCTCTCCCTCCTGTCAAAATAGCTTTTTTCGGATGTTGATCTTTTTACCAGCAGCACCTCAGCCTATTGGGGTTTTGTTCATTCCGATTTTGCTCTAGAGCACCCACTCCATAACTCTAGTCCCCTGCACTAGTATGTACAAGTTTTTCGTCGGTTGGATGTGGTATTCTTGGAGGAGTTAGCCTATTCTGCCTGAATATAGCTTGTATTTTGCGATCTAGTGCCTCGCATTTTGACAATATATGTTTAGCGGTTTCTCCCCATTGTATAGGTCCATTTTATGCATTTATCCTTTCATTGGACTGTGGCCAATGAGGAGGCTCGTTATAGTTCTAACTTGGTTCATATACTCATTTTAAATAGTTCTTTAGTTTTGTGTTTCGACGGTGCTTTAATGATTGTTTACCCGTAATGCATGAGATAGGCTTTATTCCATCGCTTCATTTGTTTCTGTTTGGCTCAATCCCGTATTCATCCTCGTATCGCAGATTTTGTGATTCTGAGTGCGGGTTCTAAGCCCACACATGGAACCTTTTCTGGTTAGTTCATCAGCTTTTATATTGCACTTGATGCCATAGTGTCCTGTAACCCATGTTCTTCTCGCCATTCCCATAACAGTGTTAATGTCACTTTTGCCTTCATAAGAGCCTTTAGTGACGCTTGACTGTCTGTACATATTTTGATCAGTGCCTGGCGTACTTTCCTCGTATTATTTTCTCTCGTGCATTGCAATGTTGCGTACAATTCCGCTTGAAACACTGAAGTATTTATTCCCAGTTTGATGCTCAGTTACGAGTTTTTCTCCTCGCTGTATATTCCATCACCAGTTCCTTCCCTGCTCTTGGATCCATCTGTATACTAGATCATCTCTCCAGGTTTGTCTTTGTTGTCATCTGTCCATTTAATTCGGTCTTGCATGTTCACCTCGAAGTACATAGGGGTTGTGTGGTAGACATGGGTAACGCAACAAAATTTTGTTCATTGATACAATATCTCAAGCGCTTGTTAGTGTATCAACGCAGTGAGTTAACTCAATTGCGCCATGATACTCTATCGAACGAAACCGAATCTTTAAGTCTTAAGCAGTGTTGTTATGGAGGAACTTTTGACTGTGCTGAAGTTGGTCACAAAATAGTGCCCAATGGTGCTTCTAGACTCGTTCGATGGTTTCTTCTTCATCGCTGCATGGTTTATGACACCATAAAATAGCAGATTCCATTTGACTAAAGTAGTGACATGCATTTTTTGTACGATTCACTTCAATTGGCTTAATTGCAAATATTTTTTGTCCTTTTGGGTTGAAACTGCCCCAAAAAGCGACTCACAGTCTTGACGTATTATAAATTTCAATTTTTTATATCTCCTAGCCCAAAATTAAAATACTATAACCGTTACCAAAATGGGTTTAAAAACATTTAAAAGACAATAAATTATACTAATGGTGTGATTTGTTTCAATATTTTATGCAAAATATTTTGGGCTGAGGACAAGGGAGAGACTACAAAGTTGATTGTTTTTAAATTTTTCTGATTATAGTCTCGTCCTTGACACAAGTTTATAATTTATTTTGAGATATTTCGAAAAAATTCATACTTATACTATTTTTTATCCTCTTTTCAATGAAGTTAGTTTATGCGAGTTAGACTTGGCAGACTAAAAATTTCTACTTTTCTTATCTTCTAGTCTACAAAACTGAAAAACTATAACCTTTACTAAAATGGATTTTGATTTTCTGAAGAATAAATTCATTTCTGGTCATCTTTGGACCAAGCAATATATTCAATAACAAATTCACTGCAGGCGAAAAATGTCATAAAATGAAATAGTGCCAGTTTTTGTGTATTTTCCAATAGTGCGTGCTCTAGTGCCACTCCAGAACTAAAAGTGCCACTTTTGGCACAATTGTGCTACATTGGACAACACTGGTCTTAAGTATGGTTGCATGGTTTGCGTTATGAGTTTTCAACTAGTTAAATTTTGCCGGCGAACGACGACTACTACCGATGATGGTGAACCACCCGCCGTATAATTCCAATGCAATACACCGGAATTAATGGTCGTATTATTTCGTAACAATATAACTTATAAAAAATGAAAAGGCAAAGTTGAATTTTTATGTTAAAAATTGTTTTTGCATATTCTTAATAGAATATAATAAAAACGTCAAATATCGAGACGCAGTTGAGCTAACCAAAGCAATACGTTTAAGCGCATCATGACTACTAACCCTGATACTGAACACAAACTTCGATTGCGTCAATTGCGTTAATAACCCACTGGTCGCTGTATCAACACTCGTAACGCACTTGTGTGTATCAGCGCAATAACCCAACTTAGCGCTGCGTTACACATGTCTATTGTGTGGTCCGTTAGTTTCAGTTCAAGAATGTTATCTCCCACTATTTCCTTTATCTTGTGATCCGATTTATTGCTCTTGGTTTGAAGCTTTGAAAGTCCCATTTTTGCCTCCCCTATGATTGTTATCTCAATCGAGGGCTTCCATGGCTGCTCTTGGTGTTATCTTTCCGTGTGCTCGTCTGGCTGCCATTACTGTCGCCTCCGCTTTCTTCTTTATTTTTTCCAGTTGTTAGTTCCAGATAAGTTTCGAGTTTCAAATAATCCCGAGATATTTGGATTACGACAATTGAATGTGACACCCTTGGGTTAGTGGGCCTAGACCCTCTTACTTCCTTCTTCGGGTAAAAGGTATCCTGATTGATTTGTAGGGACTAATATTTAGCCCCTTTTCATATATCCATTCACTCACCACATTTAGGTCCATTTGCATTCTTTCACTAACTCTGGTGTTGAATTTTCCCTGTACTATGATGACTATGTTATCTGCGTACCCAAGTATTTTTGTAGATTCCTTTTTAGTGTGATTATCAGGTTCTCTACCAATAGTGGGGACAATACAAACTCTTGCGGACAGCCCCTGGAGACCTTGACTGCCAGTGTCTCACACTAGAGAAGACTAGATTATTTTTTCTCTTAGCAACAATATATCCACCTGCAGCAGGACTCATCGATGGCTTTTCTTCTCGATACCCTTGAGATTGAGTTTAGATATGTGTTGTTGAGCGCATGAATACGGCCAGCAAGTACTATATATCCCTCAGTGCAGTTTCCACTTTCTCTATGAGTTTGTGTAATGCTGTTTCTGTAGTTTTGCCTGTTGTGTAGAGGTCGGTTTGCCAACACTGTATGCCTGATATGTCTAGCCAACAGTTTTTCTTGTGTCTTAAGCATAAATGACCTAAACTTATTGGCTTTAGTGATTTCGCTCCATCCTGTCCAGTTATTCCAGGTTTGGGGATGAAGACGACAACGATTGTTCTCCATTGCATAGTTTAATTTTATTAGTTGTATTTTAGTTGGATTAGTCTTCTATATTAACAGAAATATCTAAGTTCAGTAGTATCGTCATCCATACTATCCACATATTCTCAAATAATATTTTTTTTGTTATCCAAAAACATGGTTAAAATTCATTTGTAAGTCCTTTTTCTGTGTTTAGTTGTAACGTATGCTCATAATAATAATTTGTATTTGTAGATCCATGTCTTTCAAAAGGAGCCTTCAATCTTAAATGATTCCTATGAGAAATTTTAAAAATTACATATTTAATAAAATATAATTTCAATTAATTTAATATTTTGTAGGACCTCTTCGTCTCTTCCTGTCTTATCTTTCTACCATTATCCTATCATATTCCTATTTCTTACCTTGTATAAATAATTCTTCTAGGTACTTATATTCGGTTCACAGCCTTTTCTTTCCCCGTTTGTCTGCCTCACCTCTTTTATACTTGCTACTCAACATTGTTATCAATTGTTCGTTAACATCGACAAATAATCGAAGGACCAGAGCAATTATTATTTTTTATTAACTTATAACTACTTTTCAATCAGTTACATAAACATGAATAAAAAGAAGCAAAATTAATGTGACTATTTTTTCACCCAGGCAAATCATTTTTTATAACACTGTAAACACTTTACAAATGCTTTGCAATTCACTGCTATCACTCACTATTCACTTTCTTTACTAATTATGTACAATAATCTTGTGAAATCTCAGAAACATGCTATTTTATTTGTTATAAAATAGGCGCGGTCAAAACTCCATTTGTAATGCATAACTTTTATTTATAACGGCAAAATGCGCTGTCTCTCTTAAGAAACGATGAAACAAGAAACAATGCCAGTATTTGGCGGTTAGGTTATATTTCTCAACCCATCCATTCAAGCCGAACGTCATCGGGTGAGAATTTGAATAAATCTCATTGGTTTAAATATATTGGTTCGATGTGTGTCTACATTTTTTACCAGATTAGAATATACCTTTTAAGATAATTTTGTCGTCGCACACAAGAGAGAAAGAAAAGGAAGATGTACGAATAAGGATAGATAATCAGTTGTGAAATAATAAAGGCATTGGATATGATTTTAAAATATATTTTATAATTATTCAGTGAAATGCATCCAATAATGTTATTAAACATGGTACTAAAATTTCGTTGAAATGCATCAAGTTAATTGTTTATTTAACATGTTATGTGTTACTGTCAGAAGGGGGTAAAGATCAAAAGAATGTTGGCAACAGTGTTTTAGCAACATGTTATAACTGCGTCCACATTGGCTTTTTATATTCATTTGTGCGTGTTTAGACCAGTGTACATCTCTGTTCATATATTTTTTGATGGAGTGGAGCCGAGGCCACGATTCAATTAATTGAATTATAATTTTTCCTTGAACGTGTGTCCAAAATCTTCGTTTTTGTTTATTATTTTTCGTTTTGCATGCTAAAATGACGCAAGTTGCAACCAAGGATCTTCCTTTTCGGACATGTTGGAACGGACTAAATGATACTTGTAGCCTGCAATCTTGACCATAAAAAGCACGTCCTAAAAAGTTGAATAAACATGTTGCAGCAACAAGTTTTTGTAACATGTTACCAAGTGAGGACACGCCTTAAGTTTTCTACCTTGTTTTCTGATATATTTTTTTAATATTTCATTTTGTCTCATTTTGTAGTTGCATTTGTCTTTAATTATTTTATTATAAAATTCTGTTTGTTTCCAACATAAAATATCAGTTGTTAATAACAACATTTCTTTATCTATTTCTATTAAATTATATATTAATTATTCAACTACTTTTAAACAATTAATAGTTTCCATAAATAAACAGTATGAGTTATAATAACTCACTACTATAATTCTGTATGTAAATAGTGTGCAGTAAATTCTTGGACATTTAGAAAAAAAGTTAGAAAGACTGGGAAGGAATGTATAATTAAAAGATTAACACGATCTCTACGTTACGGAAAAGATTCTTGGAATTTAGTGAATTTACTACACACTATTTACGAACCGAGTACCAAGGTGGTTCTGTACAAGCCGATTCGCCGAAGCGGAATAGACCATTATTGTCATTGAGGGACTAATATCTTGATATCTGAGTTATGACTTACATTACCGCTTGTTAAATAATAGAATATAATTTTGTTTTATAAATTTCTTTTCAAAGCGGAGAAAAAATTAATCGATATTTTTTGTTTTCATTAGACAATTTCGTACCAATTATTTTTAAATTCCTTTAAATTCTGCACTTTACTCAAAATGACAAGATTTGTCTATATGATATTATTTTATCATTATAACGAACATTTTTCCACTACAACCGTTTGTCTTTAGTTTTGTACTATTAATTTATTTAATTCTATATCTTTTCAATATTTTGATTGCAAAAGAGTAATCTGTAAAAGCTTTAAGTGCAGTGTGAGCTGATCCATTTAATTATGCTTTCGAAGCACTCAAAGATCATTGAAATGATATTGCTGGTCTGAGAAACCCGATAGCGCCACTTAGGTTTTTTCTTTTACCGTTAAGTTAATGCAACTAGCAGACATCAAACCATTTAATCCTAAAATACTGTAATTATTTTAATTAATAAACGGAGTATTTTAAATTTTTATAAAAAATAAAATTTATAATGTGGACAATTTTGTTTTACATATTTATTAAAATCGCCATTCTTTCATTTAATTACTGATCCTGAAGGTATTTAAATACTTAAATAAATTCAACGCCATCTGTTGCTGATGTGCTACCAGCATCTTGGCCTGTGGCAGACACCGGTCTCTGTCCTCTATATGCCCAATTGAAATGTTTTTTTTTTACTATTAAATTAAACAAAATAACCACATTCAGGTATCATTTCTATAATTTTAAAAATGTTGTTTGATTTTTATAAACAAATCCATATAACAGCTGATAAACAATAGCTACACACTTGGTCTTCAACTCATTTTAAAGATTAAAAAATCCTCTATTGTCCATTATCGTATCTAATAGTTTAAAAATATAGGAGTGTTATAAAAATTTCAAAAAATATATTTGAGTTTTTGTAATTTTTACTAGTTTTAGAAAAAAAATATAATGGTAGTAAAAATTTGTTTATAACAAATTGTTGAGAAACGCAAATTATGATTTTTAATTTAAAAATACTTTCCTAATTAATTATTTAAACAGTGGAAATATAAAAAAAAACGATTTTAAACAATAATTAAAAAATTTTAAGAATTTTTTTTAAACATTTTGTCATGACAACAAAATGGTAAAAACGTTTGTTTTAAATATTAAACTTATCTATTTGCTTATGAACAATTTATAAACAATAACGTAAAAAAATTACAACCGTTACTTAATGTCATTGTTTAAAGCGAAAACAGCAATAATATAACATTTGTTAAAAAAAATTTACCATTTTTGAATGTTTCATTCTTTGTTACCTTTAAACAATTATAATAAACAAATTAAAAAAAATTTATCACGTGATATTCTTAAATATACCTATATACCGGGTGTAAATGGGTCATGGGGGCCACCTCTATAACTTTTAAACGGTTAAATAGAATTATACCAAATTTGGGTCAATTATAATAGATCTATTTTTGGATTTTTTACATAAAAATTCAATATGGCCGACATCCGGTTTGACCGGAAATGACATGAAAATTGGAAATTCAAATGGAACACCCGGTACATTTCTACATATTTGGATTCTACGACTTCAAACACGTACACATCGACTGTCAAATGTCACTTAAGACGTCATTTTTATTGTTTTTAATTTTTTTATCTACTTGGGTGGTCATAATTTGGTCTAAATTACTTATAATTAATCTGGAATTATCTAAAAAGTCTCAATTTTGTCAATTATTCAATTCAATTATCAAATAAGGGAGAAATGTTATTTTTTATTAAAAATTTCCATACAAAATTCTCCTGAAGACATCCCTGTTAAAAAATAAAGGATATTTACAACATCATATTTTAAATATAATATATTAATTGATTATAATGAATTTAGACCAAAATATTAGCACTGTGGATGGATAAAAAAATTCAAATATAAAACAAAAAAGACGTCTTAAGTGACACTTGACAATGGACCTGTAAGTGTTTGAAGTCGTAGAATCCAAATATGTAGAAATATACCGAGTGTTCTATTTGAATTTCCAATTTTCATGTCAATTCCGGTCAAAACGAAAGTCGGCTATATTGTATTTTTATTTTAAAAAATCCAAAAATAGCTCTATTATAGTCGGTCAAAATTTGGTATAAATCTATTAATATTAATAATAAGAAGCAAAAAATAATTAGGTCAATTATTTAAACTATAATGATCCCATTTGTGAAAACGGAGGTTGGAAAAAAAATTGTAAGTTAACAATTGTACAATTTTTGATAAATCAACAAATTTTTTTCCACCTGGCTTTATTCTTTCAAGTGTTTAATTTTTAAATTGATATTTAATACTATAAATATGTGGTGTACACTCTGTTAGACCCGATTGGAACGGTGGCGTGGGATTTCCGAACATTGTACGTAATTTTTTTATTAAGTTAAATTTGTGTCGGCTTTATTTTTGTATTTTAATAAAACAGTAAAATATTGAAGATTTATTAGTGGTAGAGAGTGTTAAAATTATAAAAATAATTCAGTAAATGTTATATTCAGTTATTTTTTCACACAGAACTTTTGTATAATTACCGAGATATTTAAATTTTAGAAAATCCTACACACTCATTTTTTTAACATTTTTGCAGTTATTATTTAATATTTTATGCGTCAATTTAACAAAAATAGCACCAAATTTCTGAATAGGTCGCTAAAGTAAGTAATTTTTAGAATGGCGGAAATAAAATAAACCGTTTGAAAAATTAACTGTTCTCTGGCAAAAAACTAAATTATTCAAATATTTGACTGTAACTTAAAAGTCGAGGACAATGCAACATATTCCCATCATGGTGTATTTATCTTTTGGACTTTTTAAATAATAGTTTAATAATATCCTATATTAATAGTTGTATAGTTCTAATTTTAAGCGAGTTGGCAAAGCACACGAAAAAGGTTCTGTTCGCAAAGCCCACGTTCACAATTTCAGTGTTAAATTTAAGAATCCTATTTTTTTTTTAATTTCTTAAATATTAATAGTTATTAGCAAAAAACTAGATGGTTTCTTTTTTTCATCTTAATTTGTTAATAACAATTGCTATTTTTTACGTTGTTTTTCAACTTGTGACTTAGACCACTTCTTTCATTAACTTCTTGTTACTTCGTAATATTTTTTAATTCAATTTATATTTCTCAAATAAGTAAAATTCCATGAAAAAAATATTGCTTGTTTTCATATATTGGAAAACTAAAAATGACAGATCGTAGGTGTCATTAAAGATAGGATTTCTTTGATTTACTGAGTGGCAACGGTGTAGGCAGAAGTAAAAATTGTTATCTTCGAGGGAGGAGCTTATCGCCTTTAAGCAACATTTCTGGGGGTCTACAAAAGTTGGTAAATAGAAAAAAATAAAATTGGAAAAGTAGCTTGAGAGGATAGATTAGATATTTGCCAACACAGACATATTTTTTTCTTTCACTAAAAATAAAAAACAAACCTATCAAGCGAGTAATACGAAACCCTTGCATATATTAATTTGTCGCAAGGTAAATTCTTAATCTTAAATAATTTCGGTCGCAAGTTTTCTGGAGCTGGGTTCATTCAGTAAAAATTTTTTTCTGATTCCTGTAGAACCACATCACTGACCCAGGGTTAGATCGGGACCAATAATATACCGTTGATTACTTGCTGGCCGCTGCTTAACTTGGCCGCAGTTTCACTAAAATCACCTCAAGAAAAAAAAAATGATTTTTCAAAAATAGGTTAAATTCACACAAATCCTTACTTATTTAAAACATATATTTTTTTTATTAATGAATTATTGCTTTCTCTTTAAAACAAATCACAACCTTTGTTGGCTACTACTAAACCTTCAACAAAGGATACTAAACTTGTTCGTAACATAAATTTATATGTTTCCTCTATTTCTTTTAAGCTACTTCCCATGCCGTGTCACGGTCGGTGCATAACTTGTAACACAAGACACAATTAGTTGAGTTTTACATTCGTAACGGGATACCCCGGTGTGGTTAGTCCACCACAGCAACAAATAACAAATGAAATGCTAAAAGTCGACATTCATTAAATTTTTTCGTAGACATTCATTATATTTTTTTACGGCCGAAGTCGTTTACCTTGCACAAGGTTGCACGTTTTTACACACAAGAGTAATACGGAATGTTTGATGTCAGTAATGTTTTACGGTCGGTGAATGATGACATATTATGCTTCTGTTGATAATTAAAATTGGATGAGCATTGGGTCATAATTCCATCTAAATGAAATCTAAAAAACAACTGCCAAAAAACCGATTCTTTTCTACCACTGCTGTATACTACATTGTTTTATTCGTATATGAATAATTAATTATACTATATAAACGAGATAGACAACTTTTAAAACTAACTCTGTACTAAATTGGTTATTTATTTATATTCCATTCTAAAGTAATTGAACTTTAATCAAATGCATTAACTTAATCTCCTATAGAAATGTTTGAAATACACTCCTGTTTACATGACAAATCAGTCACTTGGCTCAAGGAACAATTGAGACCCAAAGACAATCACATTTTCTTATTAGATAATTTCAAAGAGCTTTTTTAACGTCTTTTGTCATCCCCTATTCTGCTCATAATAATGTATGTTTCTTTCTTCTTTTCGCTTTTATTCCCATTTACGGATTGTATCTATACTATAACCAATTTTAAGCCAATAATCAAAAGCGTCTGGTATTTACCAGTTGAGATTTTTAATTACCACAACATTCAAGCGGTTTCGGTTATTAATTTGGTCATATATCCGAGACGTCATTAATGAGCTGTTTTCCGTCAAAGTTATAACCAAAATTTTGTGGTATTTACCTACCTGCGGAGCTGTTTTTACTTTTTGGTTGAAGTTGACAGTTAGAAAACTGCAAAAAAGTGATTGTTTTGTTCTTAAAAAAAGTACAGAAAAATATTAGTTTAGATTAGAAAATGAGTATTGACTAAGCTTAAGTTATGATATCTCGTCAACGACAATAGTCTTTCCTTTACATTCCATTCTTTCTTACAGGACAATAAACAATACAATGAAAAACGATAAACACAGCGAAAAGAGAGGTTCGATCAATTGACATTTGAAAGTAAATAAATTTATAACCACAGTAAATACCACTTCATTCAAGTGATTAGCTCTTGTGACGTTAGTATACTAACCCCTTCCATAATCGCACGGGATAACCAAGAAAGTTTGTGATAAATACCAAAAAATATTGGTAGTTCGCTTAAATTTGCTTATTAACTATAACCCCCCCGTTCTGCCAAACGTCAAATGTCAATTGTCTTTCACTTTATTCTTTACCTCATATCTGACATAGACTTTTTCTTTTTCTTTTTTTTTTCTCTTTCTTTTACACTACGGCCATTTCCTATATACACCTGATCTTTTGCTACAATCGAGTTAATTTAAAATCTATGTTCAATCCTAGGTTTTGTAAATTATCTCAATTTATATTAATGCTTATTTGTATTGTGGCCCTTCAGGCAATTTATACTAAATTTATAGTTTATAATTTTAATTTTTTATATTTATGAACTATCAATTATAACCACCATTTTGTGATGCGATGTTAGTCAAGCACATCAACGTGAACCGTATGTTGTTCCAATTGTATTACTTGATGTTACTTAACGTAATTTTAGATGGTTGGCCACCAAAAGGCCCATGATTTTTACTCGGCATGTTTAACCAGTTATTGAAATTAAAAATTTTGGTTTATCGTTTTTTTAATAATTTATTTGAAACTAACGTTGCACTTCACACCGATATTTCGTTACCAGATTGGTATACGCATTCCGCTAATACCTTCCTTTCCTTTGAACTACCCATACAGCAATGTTCAGCTGGTAAGATGTACCCGATAATATATTAACACCTCTTATACTCCCTTCTTTTCCTGTATCACAACTTCCCTTCCTTTAACTTCCCTTTCCTCTAGTTCGCGCACATTCTTCTTAAGTAATTTAATATAATAATAATTTCATTAATTGTAATTTGTTTTCTTCTCTCAGCCCTAAGAACTTTGTATTCTAGGCCTGATGATGGCAGTTTGTCGAAACTAGTTGCCAACCCTCTTTATTTCATCTTTAATAAAAAATTTGTGGTACTCGAGTTTTATTACTTCAAATATAGAGTGGCTTCCTACAATATTATTACAAATAAAAAAGAAAATCGACAATAGTTGTACATTTAACATAAGAATTACAAATAAATAGTTGTGAAACTGAAGATAGCGTCCAAGTTAAGCAGATGCCAGCAAAAAACCAACCGGAGCAACACTGGGAGCCTGACGGTACTTTTGGGCCCGATCTAAGCCAGGGTCAGCCGCAGGAACCAGAAAAAATTATTTCCTGCCAGTCGGCCATCTTGAATAAGTTCAGCACCCGAAAACTTGCGACCGCAAGGGCTATTAAGATCGCTGCGGTCGCAAGTTTTCGGGTGTTGCGCTCATTTAAGATGGCCGACCGACGAAGAATACTATTTTTCTGGTTCCTCGTATAACGCTCTTTGCGTCGTCAAGCGGTATTTTGGCGCCTTGGTCCAGGTTTCCGATAACCTCGGGGGCCACCTTCCGTTGATAGTGTGAAGGCCTCTTGCACGGGCAGCTTCAGTGGAGACAGAAAATACTCCAGAGATCGTTATGGTATCGACCAAATCACTGGCGGCCAGAAGAACGGTCTTTACTTGCTCTACTGGGTTAAGTACCTGGGTATTCAGCTGCTACGATGTTAAAACTCACAACTAATTCAAAACAAAAACTAGAAATAATTTTTATTCAGAAAACTAATTACCAAATCCGTGGAAGGTGTGTAAGACGGTTCATACCGTATCGTATCGGTCGGATGGTAAAGGAACGTTCCAGGCTGCCGTTGACGGTCGGACTGACGGTTGTGGACTCCGGTAAAATGTACAGTTGGAATTGGCTTTGCTCCCTTTAGCACATTTAAATGATTATATACAGTATTTGCGCTAAGCGACATTCATTAAATCGTCGAAATCGAAAAAGCGTAAAAGCTTTGTTATCGGGATATTTGAAGTGTTGCCAATGTTAAATAAATTTTAGTAAAGGTTCTTTGATTTAAGGGCAATTTACTACTAATAGAAATGAGAAAATTGTTTTAAATGTTTTTTTTTAGGTTAAAAAACCTTGAGATACTTTTTCGAACACAAACTGCACTATATTTCATCCATAAAATATTGAAATACCTATGTACTATTAAAACTCAAGTCGAGTACCACATAAAATTTAAATTGGATAACCTTTTGGATTTTATTGAAATATGTGATTATGTCAATGTGATAAACACAATGCGTGATATTTTTAAGTCTTCGGAACGTCGAATATACTCGGAAATAAACGAGATTATTTTTTGCAATCCTCTACCTGGACGCTTGTAAGAATCACAACTTTGCTGAAATTATCCGAAACTTATATAATTATCGACGTTTGGCAACTATGCTTTTGTGACTGGTAGTAAAAATAACGATATTCAACACCACGTAGATCAAAGTGCCGACACCGGACTGCAAATACTGTATATAATCATTTTACTGTGCATAGCTTGACCTGTCTCTAAAGGTTGAGGGACTGCTACTGGAACTAGGACTACCACTGCTACTCCCATTGGGTGGAACGGTCATAGCAACTCACTAGATCGTCTCCGGCTATGGTACATCATAAGGTCGGCTGAGTATGCGAAACCAGTAAGCGAGTGCCTCCATCTTTCGGCGAGGGTCTACGTCTGACCATTTATTCGAAGGAACGTTGCTTTCCCATAATTTTAAATTAATTCTACTCCACTGCCGTGCGCGATTTAATTAATATATTTTAATTTTTACGGAAAAAAGTAACTTCGGTATACTGTGGAACTACCCGACTGAACCATCGTCCTTACTTACTGATCTCAATCCAATTCAGGCCTAATTATTTTATTTTTAAGAACGGGGTGCTCTCACATGTTTACGGCCCTGGTTTTTTTGCTGGCTGCTGCTTAACTTGGCCGCTTCTTCAGTTTCATCAAAATAGTTTGGTACTTTATGTTATATTTCAATAAACGACTGTAAGTACAAAATTATTGGCAGACAACACTCAATTTATTTTTAACACTAGTGAAATAAAATGTCACAGTGTGCGCGTGAAGTATGGAAACATGAAGATCTTCGACATCCCCTAAGATACAATAACAAAATTTTGGTTATAAATTTTATATTTTCGACGTTGCCAAATTTACAGTGTCTGAGATATACTAGCAATATGTTTATTTTTAAATGGAACAACCCGTATATTTTACAATTTTCTGTTAGTTTTTTATTGCCACAAACTGGTAATGGCCCATATTGACCATTATTTTATTTTGTACTTAATATTGCAGTATAAACAGAAAACAGTACCTAAAGAAAAAAACTAAACTAGATGTTCAATATGACCTTCTTGTCTTTGGAAACAAAAATCCATTCTGAATGAAAATTCATCCAATACTTTCGTTTCCGGAGAAATTAGTACTCCTTTTCTGTAATTCTGTCTTTCAGTCCTAGGCTAGTCTGTGGCCTATTTACATACACTTTGCTTTTTAAATAACCTCACAAAAAATAATATAGAGGTGTCAAATCCGGAGATCTTGCTAGCCATTCGATAGCTCCTCTTGTTCCAATCCAACGATTTAGAAATGTAATGTTTTTCCTAATTTTTTAAAATTAATGGTCAATGTTAGCTTCGGCAATAAAAAACTGAACAGAAAATTTTAAATTATACGGGTTGTCCCATTTAAAAATAAACATATTGTTCGTATATCTCAGAAACTGTACATTTAAAATCGCTGGTCCATTTAATATACATAACCAAAATTTTGTTATTGTATCTTTGAGGTGTCAAAGATATCTTCACTTTTCCATTTATTTCGTGCACACTGTATATAAAACTTTATTACAAATCATATAAAAATGATAACTTAGTATGTTTAGATAATAAATATAAGAATGTTTTATGGTTTAGATCTGATTTTTTTTAAATTTATTGAGATAAAATACTACAATCAAAAATAAAAATTATACAATTTAAATTAGTATTATTTTTAAAATATCTAAAATTTTATCTTTTACAAAAAACATCTGATGACCATTATAAATGAATTAAATACTTTTTAGAGGCTCAAATTATGGAAAGTAATTCTTATAAATTTTGCTTTAATCTTGTGATACAACGGTTAATGTTACAATTAGCAGTATTTATTCTACATAACATGTGTTTATCTTTCTTATCAGATCAAGAGGGGAAATGCGTCATTCCACCATAAACCACCATTCAACAATCTCGACGAACACTCAGCGGCAAAAAATTATCAGTTTTTAACAAGATTTGAACTAAAAGTGACAGTTTAATTCGTGCAATATTTTTTACTACCCCAAAAAAATGTAAATCTTAAATAATAAACTTTCATTAACGTATATTTGAAATGGCTGTGATATACCTTTTGGACTTAAAAATTTTAAATAAAAATATGTGATAATGAATACTGGTAGTTTGTCAAGAGCTCGGAGTGGTTCTATAACTTCTACTGCTGGACATGTATCCAATTGGTTTTCTTCGTTGAAGAGAACGAAAAAGTCGAAAAACAAGCCGGACAGGACATCGAAGAGTGCTTGGGATTTGTCTACCTTGTCTCAGGGGATTAAAAGAGCGGTATGAATTATATTTCAATATATATTTAAGAAAATATATTTGTTAATTTAATGCTTTTAGTAGATAGAGTTAGTTATGACTTTTTAGAGATATAACGAGTATCTAGTCAATTATCAGGTATCAGGTATTCGTCTTATTAATTTGACCGGGTATTTGGTCAATCGATTGTTGTTCCATGTTAAAATAAAAGATGTTAATTTTCAAAAAGCGCGTTGACCATTTATCTTTATAGTTAGTCAGTTTAATTACTAAAAACTTTTTAAAAAAAGGTTGTTGGTCAATTGGTCGCAGCGGTTGTCAACGGGGTTCAATAATCCCACCTGTCAATTGGTCGTAATTAGTTGGGTGTCGGTTTGATTTGTATATTAAAGATTTTTTCTCCAGATAAAACCAATCATTTGACAATAATTTTATTTAAAATGTATCTAAGAATAACTCAAAATTGAAGAGTTTACAAAAATATTATTTAATATTTAAATAAAAAACAGAAGATTATCCATACTCAAATGTGGTAAAAATTATTCAACGAATAATGAAAGACCCGGTCATACCACAATAATTTAATGAAGGTTGTAACACATTTTTAACACGGGGCGGCAACATGTTTCGGCCAATCGTTGGCCATCCTCAGGCAAGTTGGTTATTTCACAATAATTATGAAAACTGGATGATTATAAATGATATGAAGTTGATATAGTTAAATACAATTTGACGCAGACATTTGGAAAAACCAATAAAAAAAAATTTTAAATACTTAAATTACATTGGTTGTTAAGATTCATTAATGTAATTTAAGTATTTAATTTTTTTTTTTGATTTTTTCAAATGTCTGCGTCAAATTGTATTTAACTATATCAACTTTATACCATTTATAATCATCCAATTTTCATAATTACTGTGTTTGTGAAATAACCAACTTGCCTGATGATGGCCAACGATTGCCGAAACATGTCGCCGCCCGTGTTAAAAAATTTTGTTACAACCTTCATTAAATTATTGTGGTATGACCTGGTCTTTTATTATTCGTTTAATATTTAAATAATTGATTTTCCTGGAACCATTAGTCCAGTTTTCGCGATCAAGTGGCCTATACCTTTAGAAGCGACATAGGATTAAATTCTGGCACAACTGATCAAGTGACCTCCATCCAAAAAAAAATTCATATTTTTAACATTTCAATTATTTTCTGATAAAAGAACTTTGTTAATTGAACGTATTTCTTAGGCGCAAAAGTCTATATATAATTTTTCACGTCATCTAGCGGCGAAACTACCCGAAATTTAAAAAAAATTAAAGATAAAATGTGTAGGAAATTTTATGATCTACAATTTTCATCTACTGTAATTTTTCATACAAATGTTTAATTTTTATAAAAATGCATAATTTTGACAATTTAAAAATGGCAACAATAGCAAAATTTAAGTTTAAAATTGTATTACCATCTTGTTTAGTAATGACGTCATCACTTATAGCAACTATCACTTCAGGTTGTCCGATTAACAACAAAATATATAGAGGTCGTCTCCTTGCTGCCCCAAATATGTCTATAAAATTTCATCTAAATCGGTTCAGCCGTTTAGATATACTAAAAATGGTAGAAATAGATTCAGCTGACCTCAAACCGTAAAGATCCGTTAAAATTTGGGTATGGCCAAAAAATCATGATTGCAAAACTTTCCTGTTGGATTCGGAAAGTAAAAGGGGTGTTGGTCACTTGGTCTCAGCGCTCAATTTTCATTAGCTACCGGTCTCTTGATCGCTCTGGAAGCAGACGATTCGATGTTCGCTACGAATTTCAACACTGAAACAGTTCATACAAACAGTTGTTTTTGCGCTGTGATAAGTATCTCATTGTCTTTTAAAGTAGTTCTCAATTAGAATTGCTTGAAACCCCTCCACCTCTCTCAGCCGAAACATATAATCAACTTTTGACCTTTTTTCTTCATGATGTAATGATAATAATAGTAGGAAATTCTCTTCTTCAGCTTGATAATTTAGCAACATTAGAAGAACCGACTTTTTAGAAAGGGCACAAACTCGCAAACAGAAAAAAATTGTTTATAAAAAGAACTGCGACTGGCGAGGCCGAGGAAAACAGATAGAGTCGTGGCTAACCAGTCGCAGTAATACAACCAGCAGCTGACAACAAGTGATAATAAAATACAGTAACTAATCTCATGAATAACGGAGTAAGATAAGAACAACTAAACCGGACCGTCCCTACGTTCGTTAAACAGAACAGAACTATTGAAACTTTTTTTTGTTATTTTTAGTGAACATTAACGCACCGTAACACCAAATGTTCGAAATTTGTTATCAAGAACTTATGTCTACGAGGTGAATACTGTGCTGGCTCAAATATATTTGGAAAAAGCGGGTTGATTTTTGTCGAAAGTAACTTTTTCAAAAAAAGTAACTTGGTTACTTAAGAGTAACTTCGTTACTTTCAAAAATTAACCAAGTTACTAAAAGTAACTTAAATTAAAAGTAACTGCACAACTCTGGTCTAGTGCTAGAGTGTATGCTTTACACATAAAACTTCCTGGTTCGAATCCCGAGGATTTTTTTTTATTTTTTTTTAATACACAGGTTAGATTTAGATAGTCAAGACATTTTTTAATAAAATAAATATTTTTTTACGTCAATAAAACACTTAAACCTGGCAACAGCGGTGGGCACTCGAGTTGCAATTGGGATCTAGACGCTGGTGCCTAAGTGTTGCTTTATGTATAATAGAATTACAAACAATGCTCTTAAGAAACAACGAATCGGGTTTCTTTACTACCTATCAACTTCTGATGTTCTGCCAGGATCCAATATGGATTCTATGGAATTGTAGAAATAAAACTAAATTTATTAAACCGATAAACTTCCAATAAACAGTAGCAGGATTTGTAATAACGTTTATTTTTTTAAAAGAACATCTAAATATTAAATACCTACGATATTACTCAAGGTTGAAATATTTGCGGCTTCCTAAAAAATATTTACGAAAAACCTTTTAGCACGTATAAATTTATGATAAACACAATTCCAATAATTATTTTTTCCTTGATTTCAGACGCAGTTGGTATAATAAATTCGAATCGATATGATATTTATTCACAAAGTTGCGAAAAATAATAAATAACATATTTCGACCTTTGACTTTCATGATTCCGTGCCATGTTTATATGTATTAGACGGTAATTTATTTATATTTTTATTTTGTCGAAAAACGTGCTCTAATCACTCTGTTCCAGTATTTATTTTTGTTAATACATTTTTTTCAGCCGAACAACAGCCAACACGTATAAACAATTAACTAATTATCAATAATTAATTGTACATAAATAATCATTAAAACTGATTGCAAAATTGTATATATTTAAAGTTGCATCGTTCAAATACTAAGATAAAGATTGTTTTAAAAGTATTTTTTCCATTACTTTCCCTTTCAATTATTTATGGTTTTCTCTTCTGAATCCAACGAAATAGTACAGGCGAGATACATTTTTACAACAATTTATTTGATATCCAAGTAACTGCAATCGAAAATGATAAATGGGACATGTAAAAAAACCGGCGCTCTAGTGGTTCGTCTAATTTATTTGGGGCGGTGCGGGTGGTTAAAAATGTTTTTCACGATATTCACCTATTTCCAGCAACAGTTGTAGCTTTTGAAAAAACCTACAGCTTTCGTATAGATTAAATTAAAAGTTGAATGGACAATGATAAACAACTACAGTTCCCATTTAAAAATATGATCAAAAATTAAAAAAATGTGGAGAACTCTGGACGATGAACTTTCGCCATTCAACTTTTAATTTGAAATCGTTAATGTGATTACAGCACCCTTTGTAATTTTCGGACAAGGATATCTCAAAAACCAAATTTTGTTAAAAAATTGAAATTTTGGCAAAATAAGTTATTTAATATTATCTAGGGATTCTTGTATTTATTAAATTTTAATTCCTTTCAGTTTTCGAGAAAAATATCAAGAAACTTTAAATTTCAAAATTTCATAATGCAAACGCATGAATCCATCAATTTGAGCTCTTAATGTCTTTTTAATGATTTCTTAACCAAAATTAATGGCTAGAACGCCTCGTGGTGTGATGCGCTTATAATTGGCGTATCGTTCACGTCTTATATCCGGTGATAGTTTTTAATTTACGTCAGCATTACAAAGGCCTCAGTTCATCTTTTTTTAAACCATGTGGGTGCTTTCGACGTTGAATTCACAGCTCGGTGCTATACTCACATTAAATGAAATTCAAAAGCACCACAATAAATTTAATTCAAATTTTCAAATCCGAGGTTGGAAGCAACTAGTTTCGGCTGAAAAGCCATCTTCAGGCCTAGCAATAAAATTACAAAATAGAACATAACTTAGCAAAAATACTAATATGTTAAGATTAAATCTTACAAAGCATATTGCTTAATTAAGGGTACCGCTACTAAGCTAGGGTAGGAGGGTGGTGGAAGAAATTAGGGGTACATATAAATATGCGTAAGTAACATATAAAATTATGCCACTAAGGCGGTTAGAACTCCTAGGAGCTAACTAATGTAACGGTTGAAAAGTAATTTAACATAATGGGAACTCCACATGGGGGCCCCATGATAGCAGTAAAAATCTGAATCCGCAACGCAGAACTTATGGACCAACTATACTTGCAGTAGAAGGAAGAAACGGAGTAAGTAGAATCCTGGATAGTAATGGGATTCGACTATTCGATTCTTTAATAGTTCGCGAGAGCTATGTTCAAAAGTTCTCGGGTCTCGAGAATCGATACCGCAACCCTTAATTAAGCAATATGCTTTGTAAGATTCAATCCTAATATATTAGTACATTTTTGGTAAGTTATGTTTCTATTTTGTAATTTTATTCCTCTTGATCCATGTATTATAACCTAAGCCTGAAGATGGCCTTTGAGCCTAAACTAGTTGCCTCCAACCTCAAAATTTATTGTGGTACATGATTTTTGAGTTTCATTTAACGATTAACACATTTTCCTATATGGATAACCTATTGGATTTTTAATTAGAATATCTCAAAAAAAATTAACCTTTTTCGTTATTTAAGACATAAAAATGAATACTTTCACAAATTTTCAATAAAACCGAATGATTTTTCGAAAATGGAAAACGAAAACAAAACTACGAATTTCCTCGTTTTACTGGAAAAGTTATGGTCAAAAGTAATCTACACAAATTAGTATTTAAAAAGTTTTTCTAAAAATATAAACTTATGTCTATTTTCCTTCATTAAAATTCCGCACGTTTATGAATAAAATTGACCGATCAAATTAATTCTTGTTATTTTAGAAATTCATCAAAATCATTAGCATTTTTAGAAAACTTACCATTACTCATTCTATTAACATTTAATTATACATATAATTAAACAAATTGTATAATTATGGAATAATTAACGTAAAATTACGACAAAACTTACTTCTACAATTTGTAGAAACCGTTTTCTTTAACCTCTCCAATAATTCTGATATTTTTTTAAATTCTCCTTTTACATAGTTTTTGAATTGTAAATTTGTTTAAAGCATATTAACCATAGTAGAGTAGACTATAAATAATTTAGTTTATCATCAACTCCTGATGATGCTAACATAGTTAGCGAAACGTACGTAGAGTGTTTTAAAATGTGTATTTTGGTTAGTGGTGACGATATTCTTCAACACTGTTGAAAATTAAAGTTTCTAAATTCCCAATTCAAGTATGAATAATTTGTTGGCAAGGGCATAGATATGGGGGGTAAAGGGGTTAATTACACCCCTCATGGATACCAGAAAAACATGAAAAGAAGAAATAAAATATATAAAATTTAGAAACGGACATATTTGTCTAAAAGTTTAATTACCCCCTCAGGAAAAAAGTTATCTACGCCCTTGTTTGTCGGCTTTAATTAATTCACAATCTATTTTTAGTTCATTAACGAAATAATTTTGATTTTTCAATTATCACTATTTTTTTTAATATCTATATATTTTATAAAAACCTTATCCGATTAGAAACGTATAAAAAAGATTTCATTTCATTTCGAGAAAATAAATAAAAAGTTGATTGGATTAAAAACTTACCAAAAAGAATTTCATTTCAATTGAAAAAAATGCATAAAAATATAAAGCAGAAAAGAAAAAATGCTTCGCTGATTTTATAAAAAGTTGAATGGAAAAACTTAAACAAAAAGAATGTCATTTCATTTGGAAAAAATAAATAAAAAATTTAGAGCAGAAAAGAAGAAAGTGCTTCCCTGATTTTATAAAAAGTTGAATGGATTAAAAACTTACCAAAAAGAATTTCATTTCATTTCGAGAAAATAAATAAAAAATATAAAGCAGAAAAGAAAAAGTACTTCGCTGATTTTATAAAAGTTGAAGGGACTTTAAAACTTACCAAAAAGATCCAAAAAGATTTCATTTCATTCGGAAATAATAAATAAAAAATATAAAGCAGAAAAGAAAAAGTGGTTCGATGATTTTATAAAAAGCTGAACGGATTAAAAACTTACCAAAAAGATTTCATTTCATTTCGAGAAAACAAATAAAAAATATAAAACAGGAAAGAAAAAGTACTTCGCTGACTTTATAAAAGTTGAAGGGCCTTAAAAACTTACCAAAAAGATTTCATTTCATTTGGAAAAAATAAATAAAAAATATTAAGCAGAAAAGAACAAGTGATTCGATGATTTTATAAAAAGCTGAACGGATTAAAAACTTACCAAAAAGATTTCATTTCATTTCAAGAAAATAAATAAAAAATATGAGACGGAAAAGAAGAATTAGATTCGCTTCTATTTTTATATTCATATGCGTTCTATTCATTTTAACTCGCCATGTGTAAATATCTATCTACCAACATAAAGTAATTTTCATTTTCTATTCACCCTTCAGAAAACGATTTTAATTGCGATAACGTACAGTTAATTTTAGCTCGTTTCCCTTTTCTAACTTACTGTTTGTCACCCTATGTTGTTCGACTACCGCATTTATACATCTCCTGTGTTTACTCAACAAACCTACACACATGGTTGCTTTTTCATCACTAATATTTACTTCATCTCTCTTACTTTTCTTTTTAACAGACATTCTAATATTAGATTTTTTGTAAATCGGATATGCAGATTTAATGAAAACAAAATGTATTTTTTATGAAATATTTGATAATAAGCAGATACCACCAAGACCGATCGTCGTTATTATGGTTACTAATTAAGAATGTTATGGGGGTTATTCAGGGTTTCATTCTTGAACCACTTTTGTTTACATCAACGATATTTTTAATAACATTTATTTAATAACAGAAGAAAAAATTGAATAATAATTTTGTTTCATGATAATCGTTTTTGTACAACAGCATCAATGTTATTGAAATACACGTAAAACTAATAATGTCCAGAAACAAATGTCAGTGATTTTACCGTAAAATTCTTAAATTTTAAATATTTGGAATATTCCCCTTTCTATACAGTCTTAAACTCAATAAAAACTCCCAAGACATTTACGCCATAAGCGACATTTGGCATCAACTGAGTAACATTGTGTCGGACATGACAGTGGATAGATGAAATGTAAATAGTGAATTAACTCAAGGGATTTTTTTAACAAAATTAAAAATATTCTTAAAATCAGTAGATACTCTACACCGCTCCGGCACAGCATACCTAACAAAACAATCAGCATTGACAGTCTCTTTGGCAGGTAAAGTTCGCGCATATCTTCGCGTTGATGAGTCCGCCATTTTGGGAGGTGACAGACTTTCTATTGTTCTTTTGATTTTGTAAAAGTATTTCCTATGCTCTGTGTTGTTTGTATTTATTTAAAGTAGTATCTTATTGTGGATTTTAAAATAACGAAAAAAATGAGAGGTGGTGGACACGTTTGTGCTGTGAATAATTGTAAAAGTAGAAGTTCAATTTTATATTGAAAAGTAGTTAACTTCTAAAATGCAAGAAAAAATAAAGAACAAGCAAAAATATGAAAAATTACATTTTTTTGTTTTTTTGAACTGATTTCAAATCTGAAAATTATAAGAGATATGGTATTTCTCCTTTCTCACTTTCTAATTTGTAAGCCTAGTTGATTAACTGTGTTCCTATTGGTAATTTTAGAAATCGAATTTGGCTGTTTCGATTTTGAAAATAGAAAAAAATGCTTTGCTCAGATATATAAATCGTCGGCACAAGAATTGATATCGATTGATTTTCAATCCATTTTTGTATTCAATGAGGTTTATCAAAATTATACGAACAATGTATTCATTTGGATATAGAAAATTTTAAGTACGAATCTGTCCAAAACCATTTCGCTAGTCGTGCCCTCTTATCGGCATCTCCCAAAATGGCGTGCTGATTGTTGTCGTGGCTCCGAGTACAAGTATAGGGCATTCAACGTCTTACAGAGAACATATCTGTCTATGTTACTATTGGTCCAAATTGAAATCTGAAAACAGCGTCAGCTATGGTTTTCAGGTACTTCAGCTCCTTCTGGTCTAGCCTTTAGCTCTGTTAGTACGTCTGCTATCAGACCAGATAGAGCTCATCTTAAACACTTAAACCAGAGACGACCAAAGCAAAGAAAAATCCTAAACAAACTGGCCAAAACGAAAACATAGCAACCAAAATGACAAAATACAGCCTTCATTATTACAGAAATACGAAAGGGTATGATAGAGGAGGACATAATTAGAAATATAAAAGAAGAAATACAAACAAATACTGGGACAGGCTAAACACATAATTAGGAGGGATAAATTGCCGCAACATTTATAAGAGAACTTTATAATGCAAGACCGGACATCGTAAAGAACATACAAACCAAGATACATTTACCTTGATATTAAAAAAATATTGTAGCGATAAGCTAAAGGCGAGACGCTCAACTATGAATGCTGTAAAAGAACCGACTTACACCCAAGGGCAAGAGATCCGAATTAGTAAAATATTACAATTTAACGCAGGGAGAGGAGCCAAAGCCACGTATCAATTGTTTAAAAGAGCCACAGAATAGAAGTATGACATCATATTAGTAAAAGCTACACAAGATCAAAACCTCAACCATAAAATGAGAAGAATAAAAAAATACTCCAATGTGCGAGAAATAGTAATATGAGGACACACGAGGGAAATAGAATCATAATCTATTCAGACAGTCAGGCAGCCCTTAAGGCGATAAGGAGCCCAAATGTGACATCTAGACTGGTATGGGAATGCGGCGAATAACTTATGGAACTGGCGATCCACAATAAAGTAACTTTATCGTGAGTACCAGGTCACAAAGGTATCGCTGGAAACGAAAAGGCTGACGAGCTCGCAAGAAGCGGATCGTCAAACCCATTAATTGGTTCAAAACCAGCGATGGGAGTACCAAAACGCACGTTCAGGAACCATATAAAAGACTGGATCAAGCGAAAACACAAATTGTACTGGGACAATATACCTGGACTATTACACGGGAAAAAGTTTATAAAAGAACCGTCAAAGAACTACTTTCAATCAGTATGAATCAACTACGAATTACCACAGCTCACGGGACACTTTCCCACCAGAGAGCATGTAAACAAAATGGGGCTGTATAACCTTAATAGGGTCGTTCAGTGAAATTTCATCAAGCACGTTTTTTTACATTTTTATGAAGCATTAGTTACACATACCACATAAAAAAAATTTCAGCTTAATTGAACAAAAATTAAAAAAGTTACGTGGCTTTAAATATTAAAACCTTTAATGCCTCGGAAATTTAGGGCCGTGACGTCATACCATCTCTCGAGTCGAGACAGTCTACGCGCTACGTGTATATTCCTAGGTAATAATATTCATTATCAGTTGCATTGCAAAATAAATTAGTGCCTTTGTTATTTAGTTGTTGTTTTATTGTTAAATCTATATAATATAAAAAATGTGTGATGCGGATTATATTAAGGGCGATTCCTATAATATGCCGGAAGTTGACGTTATTATGGTAATGGACTATTTTAATACAAATCAAGATTTCATCAGTGCAGAAATAAGGGGTGTTAAAAAGCAGTATTTTATGTATATTATTTATTATATTAAGTGTCAGTAGATAGAACGTCCTTTAACTTTAACGGTTCTGTAACTAACGACAATGACGTTTAGATTGTGACAATTGTATAAGAAATCAACTTGTTAAATTTTATTCTAAACGTCATCGCCTTTAGTTATTGAATCTTTAAAGTTAAAGGACGTTCTATCTACTGACAGTAAATATAGTAATCGGTATAAAAAATACTTGTAGTTTTTGAGAGGTATAGGTATATTATGATTATTATAATGTAAAAAAATTAACGCGCAACTCAGTATTTTAGAACACAATGTTTAAATCGTATTTTACTTTTTTAAACAATTATATTCTTGAATCAAAGAAAAACTAAAAATAGCACTAAGAGGTACTATCTTCCTCAAAATTACGATTGTTTTTCTCTTTATAAAATAAAAATAGATTTCATGTCCACTACTAATACAAATGACGCAGATTTATTTTTGAATTATTGCAAACAACAAATGAAAGAAGCATTGCTTAAACAAATTGAAATGAAAACTAGGAACCCGTCCAGGTGTAGCTTATGGTCTCAAATGCACGCATAGAAAATATATTGGGTGCCAAAGTTTTTCAAATGGAAGCCATGAAAAGAGGCCTTAATTTAGAGGAAGCTGTTCTGAAGGTATCTTCCAAGGAATCTTTTTAAAAATCAGGAATTTTGCTTTCAAAACAGTGTCCAGTGAGAGGTGCGAGTCCAGATGCAATAAATGAAGACTCTGTTGTAGAAATAAAAAGCCCCTATTCAGATAGGACGTTTCATAACTTTATTGATGTTGATAGCAGTATAAAAAGTAAACATTACTATCAAATACAAATGCAGATGCATCTTTTAAACAAGAAAAAGGTATTTATGTTGTAACAAGCCCTGATTTTGAACAAAATAACTTACAAATATTATGATTATGATACAAAATTTGTTGAAAAAACTGATGAAATAAAACAATTCATTCGAACTAAGTTCAATATAGATTTGTGACGCGTTTCGAATTAAGATTTAGTTCGAATTAAGATTTAAACAAATTAAATTGTTTTATTTCATGGTACAAAATTTGTTGGTAGAATGTTGAATAAATTAGTAAACTTTTGGATGAAGGCTATTTACAGTAAAATTTAAAAAAAATATTTTATTGTTTCATTTTAGTTAATAATCTTGCAAATTTATTAAAGCACATGATATTATTACAATATCTAAATATTTTATTAAGCTCGAATGAACACAAGCGTGATGTTCTAAAATGGCATATTCCTGTACACTTGATATGACTCTTTCGACGTGTATTCGCAGACTCACAATTCTCTTGGATTGTTTGACCTCCTGCTTCGAATTTTTCGTTTTTGTTGAAACCGATGGTTGTCTAACTAAAATGTTATTTTTTTTTATTAAAGGTTCACATGTGTTTAAATCCGCGGTCAGCCATAATATGCGATTTATTTTCTAACACATTCAAAAATCCTGATTCTTCGACGATCATTTGATCGGTAGTTCTGCCACCAAAACCTCTAAATACATAAGGAATAAGCCCATCTTGGTTTTTGGATGGAAATTTCGAAGCAATCAATAATACACTGTACATTTTTGAATCTTGTTCGGCAAGGTATAAAAAATATTGTACGTCTGGGAAATAATCAAACTATTCAATAGAAAAATATCCACTTCCACCGGATACAAAGCTAACTAAAACTTCTTAAAATAATGACCGTATTATAGGCGAAGCGAGTGACCAAACGCAACGTAAAGCGACCAGAGAGATGGAGTGACGTCACCGCTGGTACGGCCCGTTTTAAATTTGGAGCATTTTGATAATTTTTTTAAATACGAAAAAGGGCTCAGGAAATTTTGCAAAACTACTAAACTCAACATGCTCTTTTAGAATATGTAATAAAAAAAATGTGCTGAACGACCCTATTGCAGACAATACAATAAAGGGATCTATAATGCACTTCTACATACTGTGCAACTGTGAGGCGCTGGATCACAGAAGGCAAAGAATAGATGGAAAACCAAATCTTGATCCAGAAGACTACTGCAAACAGCCATTGAAGAACCTGTACAAACTAGTACAAGGAACAAGGTTGATGGACTGTGTGCAGTAGTCAAAGACACGAGATATAACGCAATAAACCCACGAGGCTGCAGTGAATCCGGTTGTAAAGAACGGTCCCGGAAGGAAAAAATATAGATATATACATATTTGAATTTTTGTAGTCATTTGAGTCTGCAAAAATTCAAACTTTCCCGCTCTTTTGGTTAGTTTAAATTTCCCACATGTACACTAGCGCATCTAATAGGCCCGGTACCAATATATAAAATCTGACAATTAGTACAAGAGTTATCCTGCTGAGGGGTGTGCTGTGTTCTTCAGTTTCATCCAGTCTGATGGCAGCATTATAATTTCAGCTCGATCGGTTAAGATAAAACAAAAAAATTTAGTTATAACTTTTTTTTTCAGTTAAATTAGTTTTATTAGCGAGTAGGTATCGAATAATAAGTTAATCATATACATGCCAATTTATTCATTTTGTAAATATGTTTTTGCAAAACCAGAGAATCAAAATATTTATAGGACAATTCTTTGAAATCATGAATAATAATTATGTTTGTCTTGGAAGTAAAAAATTAATTATGAAATCAAAAATTGTTTTTTTATTCTTGTAATTCAAAGAAAACGTTGTTATTATGTTCTAAATATTTATACAAGATATTTGTATTAAATTTTAATTAAAGAATCGTAATAAAAAATAAAATGAGTGTTATTAACAAATGTAAAAAATTGAAATATATAAATAAATATCACATTACACTAAATAATTATTTAATAAAAAATTTATTTTTTATTTTGTACCTATTCTTTTTTGAGACATTCTATATATTTTTCCATTATGAAATCACTTCACTGGAATGTATTTTATTCCTAAAAAAAGATCTAAATTCTTACTCACACACAATGTCTGCAAAAAAGGACACATTTCTATTACAATACGACTTACATAATCTTATTAGCAGGGTATCGAGTGAGAAACAAAATAAAACATCAGTCGGTATCGGTTAATCGTGACATTACAACCGTTTTTTTATTCCAAGCAAATTCACCTAAACGTAAATAATACAATATTGTTTAAATATTCTTCGTTTTGTGTATACGTTTAATAATAACTTATAGTGTTAATGATTCATGGGTCACTGCTCTAATTTCGACAACCCTTCAATGTATGTTCCATTTAAAAAAAATGGTCTTATAATTATGGAGTACATACAGGGTATCTAGAAAGTGGCTCATGAGTAATTTACACACGTAAATTTTCTTTTTCATATTTTAGTGTCTCATTTTGTGGTTTAAAAATCAGTGTCTCTTTAGTGTTTTTTCTTTTTTCTTTCTTTCCATAGTACTGGTCTTATCCTTCTTCCATGTGTTCGTGTGTACGTTTGTGCGCTTCTTTCGTTGTTCACAATATCCTACAATCTTGCTGTCCTTGTTCGAATGGGGTAAGAGATTTGGCAACACCTATTTTGAAATTAATTTTGTTTTATTTTTTTTTTCTGTTTGTTGCAAAGATGAGAAGTTCTGCTCGAAACTTTTTATGCTGTTCAGTTTTATAAAAGTCGTAATATTAAAAATATGTTTCAAAATGTAAAGAAATATCACCCTATACGTTTATAATGCACCACCTTGTATACTTTTAAGAGAAACGGGATAAGTGGAAAGTTGATTGACATTAACAAAACCTTGAGTCAATTTTTCAAAAATGTTATTGCGAAATGTTTATTAATTTTAATTTTTCTTCAATACTAGGAAGTATGATTTCTAGGACGGTAAGAAATAAGTAAAAATACAATATTGTTTTTAAAATTACGACTTTTTTTTGTTTTACTACAAATTTTAAAATTGCATGTGTGTTTAAAAAATGCAGTAAGTAGTTTTTAGTGCTTTGAAATTTTTGCTGTTTTTTTATTCTTTTAATCATTTGTTTTTTATAAATACAACTACAATGTTTGACTATTGAGGTACCCTTAAATGAATGATTACATAATTCAAAATGAAATGAAGGATACATTTTTGAATAACTCTTAAACAGCTTTTTACATTATTATAATTTTAATGTTAAGCCCGCAATTTATATGTTATTTTAGAGATTTTTTTTTAGTATAATGGTAACAATTTTATAAAAAAAAATAACTAAAAGTGTTCAATAAAGTCACTGTAAAAATCAAAAACAGATCTGGTCTCTTTTTGCGGATTTAAATATTACACCTTTACTTCATAACCGATTTTCAAAATTCTTGTTTTGTTGTATTAAGAAAAAATGAGGCTACAAATTGATACGCCTTTTAAAAATAACATTCATTCAGTTCAATTTTAGAATACGTTTGGGTTTGCAGCCTCATCTTTTCTCGATAAAACAAAAAATCGGTCATGAAAAGAGATCAGATCAGTTTTTGATTTTTAAAGTGGCCTTACTTAAGACTTTTGTTATTTTTTTATTGAACCTTTACTTATTAAAACGTTATATTTAATTTGCCGAGAAAAGTGATTTAGTAAGAAATGTGATTTAAGTTCAATTCTATTAATTATGGGTTCGTTCCACGAATAGAATTTGAAATATATCGAGAAAAGAATGGACGCCAGTCTGATTGATTTCTTGACGTATTTAGAAACAATTGACAAAAAAAGTATGATATATTTCAAAATCCCTTCTTTCTTTGTTTTTATGGGTTTAAGGAAATTAAACTCAAATTGAACGTTACTGTTTTATTGAAGAGAGAAAAAAAGTGTTTTATTGTTACAATGATTTATTTAGAGACTTTTCTTAATTTCTTTCGGGAAAACAGAACTGATCTTGGGTTTTTTTCTTATCGTCCAGTGTCTTCCGGTTATCTTTTTTTCTGGTATCCGGGAGAAAAGGAACGGCGAAAAAGATGTTTCAGTCCAAAATCAGGTTCTGATCCAGTAAAGATATGTTCTGTCCAAAAAAGAGATGTTCTGTCTAAAAAAAAGAGACGTTCCCGAAAAAAAATATATACCGGCATAAAAAAAAATTAAATCTTAATTAATAATGATAACAGGGGAAATAAGTGAAAATATAATATTATGATATAATAAAAATTTACAATATTTATCGAGGACAAGAAAAGAAATTTTCAACAAACGATATAGACGATATAGAAATTAATTGTTCTGACTGATGAGGTAAAGAGAAGAATTGTTAACATGAGAAAAACATTTTATACTCAGCATCAAAAAGAGGGGGAAATCAAGATAAGTTGAGAATTGACACGACGCGAGTAAATTAAGAAGGGATATCTAGCGAGTCTGAAAATAAAATATACTGAGCAGAGGAAGAATGAAAATACACTATGGCACAGGAAAAAACGTAACATTATTACCATTCTACTAAAAAAAAAATCTTAAATATTATACCAATTGCGGGCTCTACATTAAAATTAAAACAATGTATACTTCTCACAACGATTAAATAAAGAGGTACCTCATGTAAAGCATTATCGATGTGTTTTAGAATCGCTCTATATATTTAATTTCAATTGCAAAAACCTTTATTGTCGCTATTCATTTGATGAGTAACCCATTGTCGTTTAGATCGAGAGAAACGTCACCGAGATTACAGATCGATTCATTTTATACAATATTCATTGTTACTGTTAGTATTGTATAAAAGAAACTCAATTTGGCTTAACAGAAAAATACTTAATTAATAAAAAATAAAAATCACCAATATAATCTAATTATAGGTATTGATTGATTGATTTTAGAGTTTTCTCTTATAAAGCGGTTTTGTCCGTCCGTTCGTCCATTAGCCCTATTCACTCGAGAATGGCTAGAGATAGAGACAAACGGACAATGGTAATCGATTCAGCATTGTTAAAAACCCCAAAAATGACCTATTTTGACCTATTTATACTTTCCTTCTACTTATACCATATACCGGGTGACAATGAGACTAGAGCCATGCACCCTGTATATTTGATGTTTTTCGGGTTCTAAGGCTCAAATTATATATGACATTGTTGCCAAATTTTTAATTTTTCATTAAAAAAAATTCTAATTTTCAGATTTTTCTTTTAATAACCGATAATGTTTAGGTAGAAACAAATAGGAAGTGGTACATAATGTATATCATTGACTTAGTAATTAAATTCTCTATCAAATGGCAAGATGGCCCTCTGTAGATATCATTAAAAAATGATTTAGTCGTTAAAAATGAATTCAGCAAATTTAAATTCCTGTAGGATTTGTTATTGATCTTATAGATGAAATGACTATTACTGTGAATTACTGCTGTCAATTAGAATAGATTTTAACTGGATTAAGGCCTCCTGTACTAAAAACAAATTCTGTTAATTTTTATTTTCTTATTGAAAAATAAACATTATCACATGTAATTTGGCCCGTAGAATTCGAAAAATATCAAATATATAGGATGTTCCATTTGAAAAATCGAAATTAATAACATTTCTGCCGAAACCGGAAATCTGCCATTTTGTTTTTATACGCCTGTTAATCCAAAATTGTGTCTATGTACCAAATTTTATTCAAATCGGTTGAAAAGTGAAGGAAATATAATCATGGCCCTATATTGTCACCCGGTATACTGTAGTATATAAGGTATACATGGTTGCCACTTTTTTAATGGGATTGTATTGATAACTTCCCAAACGATACTAGTTAGAAGGTTGGTTAAATGAAGAAAAAGTTGCGTATCTGAATATCAGGACCGGTTCTTAAAACATGACGAAAAGACGAAATTCGGTTATTTGGTTATCCTTCATTTATTTTCAGAACCACCAAAACAATATTTCTCAGGTTTTCAGCACTGATATTTTCGATTAGTTTCCACCGCTAGATGATGCTTCCAGATACGCAACTTTCTCTCCATTTAACCACACTTGTAACTATCATGGTTTGGAAGTTACCAATACAATCCCTTTAAAAAAGGTGTCACCCTGCATATCTATATAGAAATTTATTTTCGTAACTTTAAATTTTCGAAACTCAAAAACACACTTTTTTATTTTAAAGTATCTTTAATATTTATTTTTTGACGTTTCTGTTTCTTACCAGATAATCCCGTTTTGACAATATAAATTGTGACCTTATTAATAACAAGATATTGTAGCATAATAGTCAAAGATTACTTTCATTGTCTTGAATTATTATTATTAAATTTCGAATACATTAATTTACCCATCCCAGATACAAATATCAAAATGGTGAGCCAAACTTGTAGATAAAAAACAATCGATACAAAACAATACCAGAAGAAAATAATTTTATTCTTTCACATCACTTTGACTTTTGAGATTGTCATTCCACCATAGATTAGGTTCTACTATCTTTTTAGATGTAGCCCAAGCTTTTGATATATTTTGGTATGAGAGCTTGTTCCACTAATTGAAGAAGTTCTTACCTGATAGCTTAATTAAAAAAATTACAGCAGGACTGCAACAAGGTAGCATACTAGATCCAGTACTTTATCTACTATATACGAGTGACATAAATACGAGGATCGTTTAATAAGTACCTGAAGACAGGTGGTATTGCTGAGGGAAGTTGGCATTACTGTCGTGTACTGTTTTCTGTCACAGGACACCAAACTAAATTGAGGCCGAATAGAGCTTAATTAAAAAAATTACAGCAGGACTGCAAAAAGGTAGCATACTAGATCCAGTACTTTATCTACTATATACGAGTGACATAAATACGAGGATCGTTCGATAAGTACCTGAAGACAGGTGGTATTGCTGAGGGAAGTTGGCATTACCGTCGTGTACTGTTTTCTGTCACAGGACACCAAACTAAATTGAGGCCGAATAGCCCAGGAAGCGGAGGCCTTAAAAAAAGAAGAAGAAGAAGACCATACTAAATTTCAGACTGATCATATGGTAGTTTTTATTTGGTAGCCAGTTGCATCACACGTGTTTCGTGTTTCTCGATAAAATGGAAAAAGAACAATATCGATCCGTAATTAGCTCTTTATTTTTGGATGGAAAAACATACGAAGAAATAAAAGCGAAGTTGGATACTATCTATGGGGACTCTTTACCATCTATGACAACCATAAGATATTGATAAAAGGTAAAAGACTGAGGAGGGTGTACACACAAAATGTAAGGTGAAGAGTGGAAAGAAAACGTCAGTGTGTAAAATTTTTAATCATTTATTAAAAATTTGGCTGAGCGCTTGACATAGGGGGCGTTTGCCATTGTCATATGTCACAACTGTCTAAAATCAATTTTGACATAAAGTATTGGTTTTTCGTAAAACTATGGATTGTACTACTATTTGTTGATTTTAGTCCACCTTCAGCAAAATAATTGTACTTTTTTACACTATAAATGTCGTGTTTGTTAAGATTTATTGTGGTGGTATCTTATTGACGTAAGTTTTCACTTATATTTGATTCTTTATAATTGTAAATTAACACCTTTTAGAAAGGATTTGATGATGGCTTTGTAATCCGAAAGCGTTCAGCCAAATTTTTAATAACTAATTTAAATTTTACACACTGACGTACTCTTTTCTACTCTTCGCTCATAAAATATTGCTGCAAAACAATGGATTTTCGGGTTGAATTTGCTCCGAAAGACGGTCCCATCGGACAGAAAGTTCATGGCCAAGGGAATAATCCTCATGAACTTTTTGTAGAAAGGAAGGACGATCACGGGGAAGTACTACAGTGAATTATTGAACCGATTCGATACAGAATTGAAGGAGACACTGTCCCATTTGTCTAAGAAAAAAGTGCTGTTTCACAACGATAATGCACCAGTACAATGCATTCAGAATTGTCGCGGGCAAATTGCATGAACGAATTGCTGCCGTACCCGTACTTGCCCGACTTGGCTACCTACGACTTCTTTCTGTTCCTCAACATGAAAACGTGGCTCGGCGGGGTAAAAATCAGCTCATATGAGGAGGAGTCAGGGACCCGGACCGCACCGTTAAAAACAGAAAACCGAACCAGAACCGTTATTTTTTATTGGACCGGAACCCCTAATTTTTGAAACTCTTTTATCGGTTTCTTCGGTTTCGTATTGTTACTCTTGTTTATTATATTTATATAAAATATATTTACTATAGTAAATAATTGCTAAATACAATGTCTACATTATTTTTAAAATTATAAATAACGAACATGGAAAAAGTAGTTATAATATAGTTTCTAAATGAAATTATCTTCCTATTTAAAACATAAAATTTTATATATGGAGTTTTGTCAGATTTTTTAAAGTAATAGTATGGACAATTTGTACCGTTTGGACCGAAAAATCTGGTCAGAACCGAACCGAAATATTTTTAAAAAAACCGAAACTAAACCGGACCCAAAATTTTGAGTCTTACTGGAACCCGAACCGTACCGGAAGCGTTTATTTCATTTCGGTTTGGGTCCCTGGGAGGAATTAAACAAATGACAGAAACGTTGGAAAAAGTGTATTGTACTTAAAGGAGATTATGTTGAAAAATTGAAAAAAAAATGTCTGAAGAACTTCTCTTCGTTTATAATATGGGTGGATACTTTTTGGTCGACCCTCTTAATCTTTGTAACAGATTACAACGTTTAAAAATGTACAAAGAAGCTGCTAAGAGACACCTACTAGAGATTGATCCAGAAAGAAAACTCAACGATGCGTATTTTGTCCTAAGAGCAAATTTTGATATTTCAGAAAAACTACATATCTATATTAGAATTAACCATACCCAAATATCATACGCTGACTTAGCAAAATACCTGGACATGAATGCAAGACTAAAAAAACCAGCAAAAAAGTATTAAAAAGTGCCATTTTTGTTTAAACTCGTAATTAAAAGTGGTAGAAAAAATTAATAAATAAAAACGAAACTTGTGCTGTATCTACCTTTGGTTATTAGTGGTTAAAATAGTGGAAAATATAAGGGTCATCCGGTACATTAAACCTTAATGGTAAAGTCTAAAATTATTGTTTATATAAATACAGACTTTTTTCCAGTCTTATGTTTATATTTTATTTGATAAGGATTCTGATAAACTATCAAGTTCGACATTGCACATTGATAAAACACGACAATTTATTTTAAAGATCCTACATTAAGTAATTCTATTTTCATGAATATTTTGAAAAAAATTGTCACTACTTAATTGTTAAAAAAATAGAAATTTGAGTAACAAAATCAAATCCTCGATCGTTGTGGTAAAAATATAATTTTCCCACACTTATGACTCTACTAAAAACATTGTCATTAATTACATTTTCAACACAAATTCAAGAACGTTCTCATTCTTGTAAACTTTCTTCCTATAGCCCAAATATACTGACTTTCATCTTTTTGATTCAATGATCTGTAACTTCATTCAAGAATTTAACACTTGAAGTAAAAGTTTAAAAATATCTGATTCGACCGAAATGGTAATTTTTATTTAGGATGGCGACTCGGGAAATCATGGCACGTAAAATTTCTGTGTAAGTCACGAAAACGAACCAAAATAGGTCAAATATTTCTGGAAAAATACTTCAAGACCGGAATTAATAAAATATCTAAAAGTGTTTATTTTAATTCTAGATTGATTATACAATATCAGCTTCCTCTGTTATACTTTGATATAAGAAAACTTGTTTTATAATTTGAAGGTAATTTAAAATAATATTATAATTCAAGCAATCTTCCGCTGTTAAAAAAATAATAATATACAAAAGACCCCGTTTACCAGAGTTCAAAACATACGCGATAGCGGAAGGTCTTTTTAATCTTTTTCAACACTTGCCAGTCGGTGTTATTTATGATATAGTATCATAAAAAAAACTCTTAAGACACTGCACTCTATGTTGTCCCGACTACTTTAGTATCTAATGCATTTGAACTATATTTAGATTTAGCTATTTATAACTACACAAAAGTGGTAGCCTAATGACGTTATTGTCCAATCAACGTTTCAATTTTATTTAGTCACGTTTTTAGAGAGTCGATTGTTACTTAATTCGATTAAAGAGAATTTTATAGGAAATTATGCAATAATATATCACGATATTTTCAAAAATTATTCGATTAACCGTGTTATTTCAATGAAGTTTCCATCGTTGGAACGCAACGAATTTGAGAAAAAAAAATCACATTCAAATTGATGTGAAATGTTATAGAATCGTTGGAATGAAGTTTCAAAGCAAACATACATATCGAAATTATTATATTATTGTTATGCCGCCCCTGGTTAGGGGTGTTTGTCAATTATTCGTCGAAAATTTATTTCGTCGACTGTTTACAATAACGAACCGATTTTATCTCTAAAAAATATACCTAAACATGACAATAACAAATTTTGGTAAAAAAAGTTGAAACCAAAAAATTAAAAAACAAGGAAAAAACAATGCAACTGTACGAGAAAAAAGGGAAGGGAAAATGGGAAAAAAAGAAGTTTAAAATATAAAAATAGTTCAAAAATAGGGGAAAAATTATTTCTCCCACTTTATAAATCAATGAAGTTTTTGTTTTCTTCCAAAAGATCCTTTAGTTTTACTAATTTCGTTTCCAATCACGTAAATTAAAATTCAAATTTCCACTTTCAGAAAAAAAAGTTAGAAGCATTCAGAAATTAGTAAAAAAGTAGAGAGAAAAGTTTTAAACATATACAAATTAGTAAAAAAGGAGAGGAAGTGGGAAAAGAAAAGTTTGAAGTACAAAGAAAACAGTAAAAAACGGGGAGAAAAACTGAAAAAAAAATTGAAACAGAAAAAAAAATGGGGAGGGATTAAAGTTTGAAAAAAGTCAAACAAGGTCTCGTTTTCTTCTAAAACATTGTTTCCAACTTTTTTTTTTCACTCCTCCCTTTTATCCCCTACAGACTTTTTTGTTTTACTTTTACTTGCCAATCACTTTAACAGAATTTTTAGTAGATTTCTTAAGGATTTAATTTAATGGTATGTGATTGAAATATTTTTATTTTTTCTTACAATTTTTTCGTAATTTTTATTTTACATTTATGTTATTTAGATATTGCTATATAAAAATAATTACAAATGAAGTATTGAAAACTAAGATAAAAAATATCTTAACAGATAATTAAATTTTTAATAATAGAATATGTGAAATAAAAATTTATTAGCTGTTAATTACATTGTACTCCTAGTTATTTTTTAAGTGCTTAAAATATTATTAATTAAAAATTGCCTACGTTTCTTTTTTTTAATTTAAAACCCATTATTTAGTGACAGTTGTTAGTTTTTTTTATTTTATTTAAATTTATTCTTTCAAGTTTTTTATTTAGTAGAGAAAGTTTTCTTTTATTTAAAAAATGGTATAATATAATTTGTACAGTATGATGCGAAAAAATTGCGTCGTATGGAAAAGTGTTTCAGTAATAAAATAACAAAATTAAAAAGTAAAATTCGGTCTAATAAGAATAATAAATATGAATCTAAAAGTTTTCCATTTAAAAAATCTTTTCTGTCAATAATATAAAAGTAAATATTTGCTATTTTTTTATGTATATTTTAAATATTATGATTTATATATGACGTCATTCTTGCAAAACAAATTAATCATTTATGTCCACATAAATTAATATTTTTACAAATAAAATAACAAATTGTTTCTACAAAAATTGAATTGCGGTTTAAATTATATTAACGTGTTAAATGTTTTTAGGATTTATCATAGTCAATATTATAGTGTATAAGATATACAATACAATAATTAAGTTGGTCTGAAACTCGGCATTTTAATTTTTTTTGGGTAGGAAAAGCAAAATGAAAGTCGATACCAAGCGGGCCTAGAAAGCAACTGAACGATGAGTTTTGTTTTAAAGTCGTACCGATGATCATGATAAACATGAAACTACAAAGTAATCATATCGGAGGACAAGCGAATAAAATTAGTAAAACATTACTTTCGTCCACTAAACAACGCGAAATATACTTTATTCATTTTTTTTTGTCCTATCAAAGTGACTATTTGTAGAAATTGCGACCCAATTTTAATCAAACTTTCAGAAAACATTCAAAAAAGTCCTCTGTATGTTAAAAACAAGGAATTTGATGCATTTCTAAACTGTGCTCTATGATCCAAGAGCTAAATGCAAGGTATAAGGTACATGCAATATTTATACCTAGAGAGGTTTCCTTGGCTCTCCAGAAAATTGAGTGGCCAATCTGCCAACGCACTCAGGAAGATTAAAGTAGGAGCGGGCGATCAAAAATGATAAATTTAATAAAAATTATATAAATATCAAGTATTTGTTATTACAAAAGGAGGAAAATTATTGGCAGATGATTTCGTGATAGAGAAAGGGCCGACACACTGCAACAAAGTGGCCTTTATATATGTGACAAAATAAAGATAAACTTCATGATGAAAAATTATTGGAAATAATCAATGAGTTATTAACTAAAGTGTATGCTGAATGGCAGACAAATAAAATATTTATGGAAATCTTACCTTTTTTCCGTAAAACACTTTTTAGCACACACAGCAAAAACTCGACACGGTAGCTTGATACTTTTTGGTGAATAAAGCGATGCAATTGTTGCCGGTAAATTAAAATCCTACATATTACAGCGTCAGATCGAAGTCTGAGTTACTCTATTTCACAATAGATAACGAAAGTATGTCGCCAGAAATATTAAGGTACTCCATAATAGGCGAGTACTCCATATTTGGCGCATCTCCTCTACATCAAAAAGTAGATTTTCTAAAAGTTTGTTGCAAATTGGTCTAGTTGACGGTCTTGGGCGCTAAAATGAAAAAACACTGTTTCTTCTCGTTACGTTATATACGTATTCCAAAAACTTAAACCAACAAGGACTTAAGGCCGGTTCTCATATATGCTTTACTGCACTTCATTGAGCTTCACAAAATTGTAAGTTCAATTCACATATAAGCTTCAAATCCAAGCGTGGGCGACTTTTTATACCAAATTAATACTGATCTAACTTACCACTTTCTTCAATTTTTTTTCCGATATCGTTCCAAATGTTGTCCTTTCTCAATTGGTTACTATAATTTTTATTACCTATGTCATAAAGCTCGTATTCACGGATTAATAAAATTAATCTTTCAATTGTTCTGTCATCCATTCGCGCCATTGTTAAAATAATAAAAATAACACACTTCGGGGAATCACATATTTATATAAATGCGTCAAGCTACTTGAAGTTCAGCGACGCTTAGTGAAAGTGAGAACCGCTACATAAGAAACCACGTAAACTAATTCAGGCGACATTTTAACGCTCGATGAAGTCCAACGGAGTAAAGCTAGCCGAAGCTTAAGTGAGAACCGGCCTTGATTATTAATTTTATTACGAAGAAACTGATTTTTATTTTTCCCCGATTTAACTTATAGAACCGGATTTATTCACATTTTAAGCTCGAAAAACGCGGCAAAAAAAGCGTTAATTGTTTATAAAAAAAAAGTAGTACAAGGTTATCGAGGTCCAATACTTATATATACTCCTGGTGATACCCCAAACAGGATAAAATCAATTTTTTTTTCAACTCGTAGGATTGTCATGAAACTTTGTACATTATATTTTGAGATATGAATTATGGTTTTTAGTTATTTCAAATAGCTTATAATTTGATATATAACACAAGTACTTATGTTCTGTGGCAAATAGACTAATGCAATTCGCACCCCACGCACACAACACAAATACTTTGTAGACGTTTTCAAAATTACAAGTAATTTTCCAAAAGTTGCCTATTTCGATATTTGTCAATATCTTATTAATATTTTTAACTTACCGATCAATATACAAAATGGTTTCTGATATACGCAGTGAGTTACCCTTCAACCTTATTTAACAAGGTTCAAAATACCATTTTCCTGGTCATTGTTTTCAATAATGTAGGTTCTGTCAGTTTTTATTTTTGCAGAAGATCACATTTTGCCACCAACAAAATATCAAACCTAGACGGAAATGTTAAGAATGATAAATGTGCAAAAAACTTAATTTTACTTGAATTTTGTCTTATCATCATATAAGCAAGCTAGAAATCCATTAATATCCTCTAATAGAACATCATATCCTAATTTTATAACCTTGTTGATTTTACTTTTGCTACTAATTGAAAATATTTTTTTGGGTTATAGAAAATCTTTCTTTCAAAATTTTCTCTTCCTTAATATATTTTTCTAATTTAACATAATTGAAGTAACAAAATTTGAAATTTTCTTTGCTCCATTTGAAAAATTGGTCTGCATAAGGCTTCTACAGACTAACTTTTCTCTTGATTGTACCAACTTCGCCAAAAAATTGTCTAAAGTCTTTGTTCTGGTGACAAAAGATTTTTTATTTATTTTTATATCTACTTATCCGAAAAATAGTATATCTTAGGCCAGATTGAATAATATAAGATCACAACAAAGCTCTTAGTTTTTAAGTGTTCTCTTTGTAATATGCAATTATAGGATGAGTTGTAGCATGTAAATTATTACAATGAAGTCAATGAACTTCTTCCTGTAAACGAAGAAATAGTTTTTAACAAATTCACTTTGAACAAGGAAAGCCAACAATTTTTTTATTATAATAAGAAAGTTATTAAAATGGGACAGACGTGCTCCCCCGCTGGATACAATAAATTTGTGCAACCCATAAAATAAAAAAAAAATAATTATGAGTAGGACAAATCGCAAGTTAACATTGCGGTGTAACTCTGCAAAATGCATTTTGCAGACTTATTGTATCCGGTGGTGAGTCCCATTTTAATAACTTTCTTCCTGTTCCTAGCGTGTATCGGGGTTTTCTACTATCTGATCACAACGATCAGATTTCACAAATTTTTCTATCCTATATTGAAGTCTACCGTGTTGAGTTCACACCAACATTATTATTCCTCACCTTTTACTTTATCATTTCATATGTTTCCCTTTTTTTTAGTACCACCCCTAATTCCAAATCCCTTTAATTTTAAATGCGCGCATGTTACCAAGTTTTCAACATGTTGTATAATTTAAATTCTTAACAACCTATGTATTATTAGTTGGCCTGATGATGACATTTGTATGCCGAAACTAGTTGTCAGTTTTCCTTCCAACTTTAATTATTAAAGAATTTTGTGGTATTAGACTTTGATTATTTCTTCATTGGTGGATAATATTTGAGATTATGGATAACCTTTTAGATTTAAAGAGTTTAATGCTGAACGATCTGTAATTATCCACTACTTCACTATGTTGTTAAACAACTGTTAACATTGTAAAACATATTCGCAAGATCCACCATTACATTTTCTAGATTAAGTTTGTCACTCCAAATTCTTCTTGATCATTTTGTAAGGACCAAACTGTCAACAGTTTTTTTTTGGACTCTACAGTAGTTTTAAATTTTGACTTAAGCTGCTTAATTATTTCTGTTTTGGCACATTTTTCAGATTTATTATCATTTCTTTTAATTAAATTAATATTCATTTTAAAATATTCCTATAACAGATATTAAATTCAGTGATATAAAGAAGAATCTTATAAAAGTTTGACTAAGTTATTAAATTAGTTGAATGAACCAAGGATTTCGTTTTGGCTTTTTTAAAACATATTGATCTGTAAATAGTAAATGCATTCCTGATTTTAAATATCCAGAGTTGAATCTCTTCAGGTTTACTGCCGAATATTTTTTTTTTGAATTTCTGAAAGTGAAATAAACATATTTGGTTTATTAGTAAAATAACACTAGGTTAGTCAGAAGATGTTCGTTAGTAGACTTCATGTATCAGGATTTTGATATGTGGAATATAAATTTTGTTTGTTTTAATATTTAGAATTTTGAGTGTGCAAAATTATTACGCTGAGAATCGACTCAGACTCGAGTTTAAATATTATATCATTAGATTTTTTTTATTTGTAAACTATATATATTATTTCTTCTATTGCAGCAACTCAAAGATGACCTATGCGAAGTTGTCTCTGAGATGGAGTCCCTCGATTCAGGCGAGGAGGGCAAAAACAGCAACAAGACCAAAATGATGTCAATCGGCAGGAAAAAGTTCAATATGGATCCAAAGAAGGGTATAGAGTATTTAATAGAAAAAGGACTGTTACAGAATACGGCCGAAAGTGTAGCCCAATTTTTGCACAAAGGAGAAGGACTGAACAAGACTGCCATCGGAGATTATTTAGGAGAGAAGAACGATTTCAACGAGCAGGTGCTACAAGCGTTCGTCGAATTACACGATTTCACCGATTTGATATTGGTGCAGGCGTTGAGGTAAAATATTATTAGTAATAGTTATATTACATTAGAAATCACTTTCGTAAAAGTTATATTTACTATTTTTCCTACGACCACACAATAATTTTACCAAATAATGTACATTTTTTTTTTGGTTAGTTGCTCTTTTATATTTACAATCACTTTCGTAGTCAAATGAAAATAAATATTGGTAATTAACGTTTATTTAAAAAATTGGCAATAACTAGGAACTTGTACAACTGCAAACAAATTTTGAATTACTATAAATATTAAATGTGAATTAGTTATTACTGCAATTTGTAAGTTGTAATGGTTTGTCGGAAAATTTCTATTTTTTCTAAATATACATTATGCATATGACAGTTTTTATAGTATTTTACACACACGTGTGATTAAGAGCCACTTTCTGTTGTACTCTACAGTGTGATAAATGTTACTTTCTTATGTGGTCATAGGAAAAAATTATTTTGTCCTCTTTATTATTCACGATAACAATCATCTTTCTACAGTGAACTCGTTGACTTTCTATATTATTTGTTTTGTTCGTGATGGAAATTAATCTTAGTTAATTGATTTAATCATATTTTCAGACAATTCCTATGGAGTTTTCGACTTCCCGGCGAAGCTCAAAAAATCGACAGGATGATGGAATGCTTCGCGAAAAGATACTGCGAGTGTCAAGGCGATAATAACATTTTTGAAAATTCCGATACCTGTTACGTCCTTTCCTTCGCCATTATCATGCTCAATACGAGTTTGCACAATCCTAGCGTAAAGGAGAAACCGACGATAGAACAATTTATAAATATGAACAGGGGCATCAATCAGGGACAGGATTTGCCCAGGGAGCTATTAGTGGTAAGATTTTAGGGCATAACTGTAGTTTAGCCATTTTAGACATTCTAATCATTAAGAGTTGAAAAAATCTTAACCTATAGTTAAAAATTTATAGAAATTACCCTTTAATTGATGAATTTAATAGTCTTTTTTGAAATGTCTCTCTCATGCCTCTTTTCAGTATGAAATCCAATAATAGTTAAGATTGTTTAGACTAAAGGTAAGTTGTTATAAAGTAGATAAGGGCTTCAATAGTTTTTAGCAACGGAATAAAATAGAATGCCAAAAAATATCACTAGTAGGTAAATCGGCCATCCATTTGAAAGGAAAATTAATTATAGAAACTGATTAATAGAGCTATTTTTGTTTGATTTCTTAGTCTGGTCCCTATGTCAAGTGACTCAGCGATAAAAAAATTAAAAATTGGTCAGGGTAATAAATTAATAAATAGCATAATAAAAAAACTGGTACCTGAGCGCATTCATGCTCCCCACTCGATATCTCGGGATACACAGTTTTCCCATACATGTGCGATAGCTCATTTTTCACTGGCCTATGGGCAGTCTATTGGTCAAATTGTAAGAAAATCCCTTGAGCCGTTTTTGAGTTCGCGCGTAGACAAACAAACAAACAAAACTGTATTAATATAATAAGATTGAAGTAGCAGAACCATTGGCAAGGACGATTTTTGGATTAAATTAAAGCTTGTACCTTCCTTTAACTGGTTGTCTGGCGTACCGCTTCGGGTAAAATGTAACACATAAATGTGTGCATTTATTAAAAATACTTGAACAAATGATTGGAATACAAAAAAACACATTTTGTGCATTCTGTTATTAATATTATTGGATAAATTTCTACGTTATCATCGTGAATATTTTCACTTTCTACTTAAATTTCTTTGGACTCGAATCTCCTTTTTCTTCACAATTCAACCATATTCTGTTGTATACAATTCTAGATCTTCCTCAGTAGCATGCCATATGGCAATTACTATAAAAAGTTTGTAGTAACTTTTGTACTACAGATTTTATAATATGGAAGATTGATGATTCTTTACATATTTGGTAAAAATCTACATTTGTTTGTGTGTATAAGATTACTTGTCACCAAAAGAATTCTTTAATATTCAACATTAGTGGAATTTCTAGAGAATGGTTTATGGACTGATTTATTTTTATTCCGACTAATTGCTTAATGAGACAAGTATTGGGAACAGGTTTTTACTGGGTTTAGTACCATTTCGGCCGGTCACCCTTTTTGGCATATTTAAATTAAGATTAGAGGGTGCATTTTGGCCGGTCACCCTTTTTGGTATATTTAAATTAAGATTACTTAAATAATATCGGCTGTTTGCTTATTTATTTTAAACTTGTTAATTTTTTTAGCATACCATACAAACAGTTAAAAAATAACAAATTTAATAAATACAAAATCTTTATTAAAGGTTCACAATATTTTTTAGAAAAACAATACAATAAAAAACAATAGATAATACACAGTATGTTGTGAAAATCTAGGATTAGAGATTAAATCATGCTGAATAAGAAATGTCCTTTGGTCCAAGACCCGTCATGTCTGTTAAAAAAAGTTATAAGCTCTTGAAGCCAAACGAGATAACCTCTAACAGAACAGAAGAAATTCTAGAGGGGCTTTGTACCTATAGGTTATGATTGTATGTGTGAGTGTAAAAATTGTTAACCATAAAAAATCTGATTTCTGTTGAATATTTGAGTAGCCTTTACTGGTTTTAGTTCCTTTTTGGAAATTTTAGTGACTTCTTAACGCATTTTAGCTATCTCAACGGGTTCAGTTCGACATTTATTGTTTATGATGTAACAAATCTCTGGAGAGTTATTCTAGACATCCGGGAAAAGTTACTCTAGACATCCGGTAAAAGTTACCAAAAAGACACTTCACTTCAACACTCCTTGCGACCCAAAGATAATGCTGATTCGAAAATTATTTTTATTTCATCCTGTCCAGTAAATCTACTTCCCGGTACTTATTTGCGGCTGGTAAATGGAACATTACAGTATCAGGTACCGTAATGTTGTTTGCCTAGCAACATTGTTATGATTTTAGAAACCTCCATAATTTCAAACGCAAATATATTTTAAATTGACACTGACAGTGACAATCATACGTAACTATGAAAATCAATGGCCCAACTCAATAACTCGTACTGTAATAAGTCATACTTATAACGTAAAATACTATTCTCCACGACCATTACTGAATGTATGAATTCTGAAATCATTTTTAATAATAGAATGTAAACATTCACCCTCTAGAGTCTGAATATTTATTCTATAATACTTGCCTCTTATGCATTTTGCATGTATTTTCATTCTTTATCAAGGTAAAGAATGGATTTTCTGTAATAGAAATAAACGATATGGGATTGCCCTGGATTTCAAAAGTGTCACTGTCAGATATAAAATGGCGACGGTAATAATTATTTTCAAACAAGTTTTAATTTAAACAAAATAATGAGTGAAAAATCAAGTGAAGTAGATATAGAATTTTTAGTTACATTTTAAACAACAAATGTCGAATTGCATATTTAATTGAATAATACATTTTTCATACTAAGAATTCACTCTAAATCAGCCAATCACATCTTCTGATTTTTAAGAATTCACGCTAATATCAACAAATCACATTACTTTGAAAATAACTAACTGAGCGTATCTTAGCAATCTCTTAATAAGTCGCCATTTTATTTTAAATATCAAATACACTAAAGTCAAAGATTGATATTTTAAGTGTCATGCAATTAAAGATTGGTATTAAAAACTATGATTTATGTATACATTTTCTTGCATAAGTCGCATAATCGTAGAGAAAGTATAGTCTTCTACTTGCGTAGAATGGCTATAATTCACTTAGATGATTCCAACACTCGCTTGCTGCACTCGTTCGTGTCAGAAACTTCATCTATGTGAATAATAGCAACCATTCTACGATCGTTGAACTATTGTACTATTATTGCTAAATTTCCAAGTCAAGTACTCAATAAAGAAAAATATCACTCTTGAAACTGTCGATAAATCTCTTAGATGCTCTTCTGAAATATACTAAAATTATTTTTGTAACTTATTTATCTTTATTTGTGAACGGATTCTAAATATATTCCTTGATTATCGTCCTTTTAATTTCAGTTAAATATATGAATTAAGTAGTTGCAATTAAATATCAATCCCACTTGATCAACTTATGAAAGTAGATATTGCCATTTTGTTATAAATTTCCAAAGTATAAGGTTTATATTGTTGGTTAACATGGCAACAACTGGACAAACAAGTGTTGCACATAAAATTGTCGTAATTAATAAATACTATTTAATAGAGCTACTGGACAGACAAGTTGCTGGATTGAAATTTTATTGCATATACTCGTCCGAATAGCTGATAGTATAAAAGTTTCGGTATTTAGATGAACCCCCTTCAGGTGACGGCCACCCTCTCAATTTTTATAAATAGTAAGGGGGTCAAGTGACACTTCATTTGAAAGGTTATAAAAATCTAATTTGAAAAAATATATTACAATAATAGTTTACGTTTACGAGAATTCTGAAAAAAGTTATTAGCTAAAAAAATTTTTGGGTAATCTGATATTTAATGTTTATTCCTAGGCTTTTATATTTATAAAAAATCAGCAGGTAACGATAATATTCCTCCATATGTTGTAATAGGCTGCAGGAATTCCTGTAAAACAACTTTTCTCCCTTTAACTTCCCTTTTCACCAGTGCGCGCACACACTTCTTAATAATCAACCATGTACGCTCATTTTTTAAATAAATATAATAATTTTATAACTTTATAACAATTTCAATACATTAAAATTAAAATTTTTTTGGTAAGTTGTACTTTGTTTTCGCCCCCAAGCCCTAAAAACTTTGTATTCTAGGCCTGATGACAGCAGTTCGCCGAATTTTGAACCCTTGGTTTTTAACAATGTTGAAGAATATCGTCACCACTATCCAAAAATACACTTTTTTAATACTCTACGCACAATATCGTCATCAAAACTACACTTTTTTAACCCTTAACTTATCATCCACTCCTGATGATGTTAACATAGTTAGCTAAACGTGCGTGGAGTGTTAAAAAAGTGTAGTCACATGACCCTCTTGCTATTTAAAAAAAATGAGGAGGTGGCTGTCAACTTAAGGGGGTTCATCTAAAACCGAAACTTTTATAATGTCAAATACTTGGATGAGTGTAAAAATAGACGTCTTGGAACGGGTTTTTTTACTCTTTAAAATAGACGAGTTGAGGTGGGATAAGAACTTAATTCTCTCACTGTATATCAAGTTTTATATTGCAGTATAGCGATTAAAGCACTGCTTATTGAAAAGTGTACATGGATTCTAATCATTTTTTTCCCCTGTGGATACAATCCGCATTTTTTAGGGTATAATTTTTTTTTTGAAATTTCTATGAGTACTGATAATGTTAGTTATGGCTTAAATGAAACTTGTCACTTAAATGCTTCAAGCATAAAGTCATATTTACTCCCAATGATGCGCTTTGAAGGCTAGTCCCTAGAAAAATTTTTTGCGGAATTTAGTTACGAGTTTTTCTACTCTTACCCGCATTTGGGACTGATAACTTCTTATATTCTTTACATTGCTTATATACATTTTTAATTTTTTCAGAGCTTATATGACAGCATTAAAGCGGAACCATTTAAAATTCCGGAGGACGACGGCAACGACCTCATGCATACTTTCTTCAATCCCGACAAAGAAGGTTGGCTGTGGAAACAAGGCGGCCGTTATAAGTCGTGGAAACGTCGTTGGTTCATCCTCAATGACAACTGTCTCTACTACTTCGAATACACCACCGACAAAGAACCCCGGGGTATCATCCCCTTGGAGAATATTTCGATACGCGAGTGCTACGATCGCCAAAAACAATTCTGTTTCGAACTGTACGCCAGTGGCGGTGCAGAGTTTATAAAAGCTTGTAAAACGGACTCTGAGGGTAAAGTTGTGGAAGGGAAACATACTGTATATAGGATGTCTGCGAGTAGCGAGGACGAACGAAGGGAGTGGATACACAGACTTACGCAAAGCATCAGCCATAATCCGTTTTATGATATGCTGGCGAATCGGAAACGGAAAGCTCAACTATATTCTAAGAATTAAATTGAGTTTTTTGGACATTTTTGAAAAATAGAAATGGTCTAAATCCGTATTTTGTTACTTGTACCCATGTGTGTGTCATTATTTAACTCTCACTTTATGTCATGTTATCACTAATTTTGTTTGGATGTAAAAAATAATGCGGATTTTTACCATCTGAAAGTTTTTTAGTGGTTTTTGTGTCAAGTAAAAACCAATGTTGTTTTAGATGTAAATAGTTTTGAGATGCAACGAATTTTGTTGTTGTTTGGGACTGCTGTTTGGAATTTAACGTATTTTGTTATCGGCCTTTGTATATTTTGATATCCAAAAAGTTATAAATGTATTTTTTATTTTGTTTGTGTACGATTTTGCAATGTAAAAAATTTTGGAATACAAAGAGTGATTTAAGATTTTTCGTAATTTCTTATATTCTAATTGTTTCTTTTTATTAATAGGTTATTTTGGAGCATCTAAATACAAATTTTATAAATAGCTGGATAAATACTACATTTTCTATCTCTCAGGTGGATCCTGATGTGTATGTTATACCAATTTTTTTCCTTTTTGCCGGTGTCCATTCTCTTCTATACTGTTGTAATTCTTTCATTAAATCTGTTTAAAATTGCAATTTTATCGGTGCACAAAATAATTTTATTTATCCTTCTTCAGTTTCTTTTTTCTGCTTGTTCCTTAATCTTTTTCTCTTGTACATAATATAATTTCTTTTTCTATTTAAGCAGGCCTAAGCCATAAATTACCAAAAATTTACACTTCTAGTTAATCTACATCTTTTTTAATTTTCCAATCTTATTCTTTTATATTCATTTTTAGAATTCTTGTTTCAAACTCATAAAAAGCAACAATTTTTTCTTTAATTTTTATTTTCTGGTTAACGAGGTATTATGAAATTCCATCTGGTATTAGATAATTTTGAGTAAAAGTCTGTTTCAAGGAGTCACATTTGTGTATACATCAGATTTGTTTACTTTGTCAAAATCTTACAATAATTTTTTTTTAATTGTAAAAAAGCAACGAGTAAATTATTTTCAAATAGGCTCAATGAGCTTTAAAAAAATGGTAATTTATAAATAAGTCCGTTCATATAATATAAATGTCAAAATTTGACTTACTAAATGTGGGAGTGAGATTGTTAATACTGATACATTGGTGATATTATTTTCACTTGTATTTTTAAACTGTATTTAAGTGAAAAAGGGTAAAATTTAATTCTAATTATATTTGTGCCTTATGTTGAAAGTTCATATAAATTTATTTTATTTTAATTTAAAAAAGAACATTCCACATTCTAGTTAAATTAACAATAAATCGGAATGTAGTTAATTTACTTCTACAGGAAAACTTGTAATTTATAGTCAGAAGTTTTTTTTTTGTTTTTTTAAAAAACGTGTTCTTGATGTGAAGTTTGTAGGTACTTTTTCCAAATTATTATTTATTTATTTGAATATTAATTAACATAGAAACTTATTTTTGATTTATTTATTATACTTTTAAGTTCTAAATTAATGGAAAAAAGGTGTTACCAGAGAAGCTCAAAAATTCTTGAAAATATATATAATATTCTGCTATATTGGCAGCTCCTTATTTCTTTTTTATTAACAGATTTCACTTTTATTATAAAATCGTTAAACTTAAGATTTTTCAGTGAGTCATAACCAGTAAATCTTTGTTAGTTTTATGTATTACTCATTGTGTCGGAAAACTTTTCCCTATTCTACGAATTGTTTTGTATGATGAAACGTTAGAACTTTGATGAATGTATTTAGCTAGATTATACTCTAAATTCGATTATCATTATTAAAATTCGCAAACAACTGACCAACTAGTTACCAGTTTAAAATAAATACATTGTAATATAATCTCGTCACATACAATAGTTAAATAAACTTTATAATTTACAGCCAGCACAAAATAGAATCCAAAAAGAAAGGGGAAATTAATTTCTCGACATAGTGAGTCACTAATGTAAAAAAATACCTAAAATACAGTGACAAAATAAATGATTTACTGTTAGAAATCTATTAGTTTATCATATAGGAAAAGATTTACTGGATAAAACTGGAAAAATGTTTATGACTCATAGAAAAATTAGTTGGTAATTTTATTTTGAGCATTATTTTTAAACACCTAGTATTTTCACGTTGTTTTTAAATATAATCGTTCTTATTGTACTATAATGTAAATATGTTTAAATGTATTCGTCGTTATTATACAGGTATGTACCAAAATAAAATTAATAATTATATAATGTAATTATTTCCAAGTTGTTGAAGCATTAATGTAAAATTGCTTATTTTTAACAGACCCAACATTTTGTACCTGGTAGAATATATGTATTTGTAATATAAATTGGTTTATGATTTCGAAAAAAGGAGTTTTATTTTATACCTGTTAAAAAAAGGAAGGTCGTATTATATTCCATAAATAGCGGAAAAGTGTTGTGTTAACTACAACTCACGTTTTAAGTATTTGAAACAACTCTTCATTATAGAAAAAAAAATATAAAAATAATGGTGAACTGTTGAAAATCATTCTCTATACTTAACAGTAGTCTAAAATATAATTTAACTGAGATTATCAACATATGTAAAATGATTTTATATTATTTCTGCTCTCCTAATACAAAAGTCTTAAACACATTTTTTAAGATCGGTTTCAAAATTTTCCTAACAGGATAACAGAAACGAGGAAGGGTGTTTTAACAAAATAATTATTATTTTCCATAATCAATAGGGAACGAAATTTAATGTATTAGGCAATAAATTTGCTCTAAATCAATTAGTTTACTTCAATATGGAAAAAAACTATCAAATGTATAAAGAAGTCAATATTTTAATATTTTTGCGAAGATTATTACCCTTTCACCTTCCTGCTTTCCTAATACAAAAGTCTTAAACACAATTTTTAAGATCGGTTTCAAAATTTTCCTAACAGGATAACAGAAACGAGGAAGGGTGTTTTAACAAAATAATTATTATTTTCCATAATCAATAGGGATCGAAATTTAATGTATTAGGCAATAAATTTGCTCTAAATCAATTAGTTTACTTCAATATGGAAAAAAACTATCAAATGTATAAAGAAGTCAATATTTTAATATTTTTGCGAAGATTATTACCCTTTCACCTTCCTGCTTTCCTAATGCAAAAGTCTTAAACACAATTTTTAAGATTGGTTTCAAAATTTTTCGAACAGGATAACAGAAACGAGGAAGGGTGTTTTAACAAAATAATTATTATTTTCCATAATCAATAGGGAACGAAATTTAATGTATTAGGCAATAAATTTGCTCTAAATCAATTAGTTTACTTCAATATGAAAAAAAACTATCAAATGTATAAAGAAGTCAATATTTTAATATTTTTGCGAAGATTATTACCCTTTCACCTTCCTGCTTTCCTAATGCAAAAGTCTTAAACACAATTTTTAAGATCGGTTTCAAAATTTTCCTAACAGGATAACAGAAACGAGGAAGGGTGTTTTAACAAAATAATTATTATTTTCCATAATCAATAGGGATCGAAATTTAATGTATTAGGCAATAAATTTGCTCTAAATCAATTAGTTTACTTCAATATGGAAAAAAACTATCAAATGTATAAAGAAGTCAATATTTTAATATTTTTGCGAAGATTATTACCCTTTCACCTTCCTGCTTTCCTAATGCAAAAGTCTTAAACACAATTTTTAAGATTGGTTTCAAAATTTTTCGAACAGGATAACAGAAACGAGGAAGGGTGTTTTAACAAAATAATTATTATTTTCCATAATCAATAGGGAACGAAATTTAATGTATTAGGCAATAAATTTGCTCTAAATCAATTAGTTTACTTCAATATGAAAAAAAACTATCAAATGTATAAAGAAGTCAATATTTTAATATTTTTGCGAAGATTATTACCCTTTCACCTTCCTGCTTTCCTAATGCAAAAGTCTTAAACACAATTTTTAAGATCGGTTTCAAAATTTTCCTAACAGGATAACAGAAACGAGGAAGGGTGTTTTAACAAAATAATTATTATTTTCCATAATCAATAGGGATCGAAATTTAATGTATTAGGCAATAAATTTGCTCTAAATCAATTAGTTTACTTCAATATGGAAAAAAACTATCAAATGTATAAAGAAGCCAATATTTTAATATTTTTGCGAAGATTATTACCCTTTCACCTTCCTGCTTTCCTAATGCAAAAGTCTTAAACACAATTTTTAAGATTGGTTTCAAAATTTTTCGAACAGGATAACAGAAACGAGGAAGGGTATTTTAATAAAATTAATAATTGTTTTTCATTATATTCAATATAGGGAACGAAATTTAGTGTACAAGCAATAAACTTACTCTAAATCTATTAGTTTACTTCAAATACTAAGAAGTTGTCAATATTTTTGGGAAGATTATTACCCTTTCACCTTCCTGCTTTCCTAATCCAAAAGCCTGAACACAATTTTTAAGCTCGGTTTCAAAATTTTGCCAACAGGATAACAGAAACGAAGAAGGGTATTTAAAAAAATTAATCATTATTTTGCATAATATTCAATAATAGGGAACGAAATTTAGTATACTAGGCAATATTGCTCTACATCACTTATTTTACGTCAGTACCCAGGTGGCCACCGAACGTCATAATGATGTTAAGTTTCAGGTGATATTTTAGTCAGTAACGTCATGTTACCAAAAAATGATGTCAGTTTAAATAGAAGTTGCGCTCACACCTTTTTTTTTCTTTTTAAAACTCAATTTTCTCAGAAACTAAAAGAGCTAGAGCAGAATGTATAATTTTTTTGGAATCCACGCCCCTTTAACCACCCCTTTTCCATTTTTTTTTCAATTCTAATTTTGGAAGAATTTTGATGATTTTTGAAGGCCTTGCCCTTTTTATCGGGTCTGATATTTTTTTACTCTGATTTAAACGAAATTTTAATGAAAGATAGAGAAAGATGATTCGAATTAAAAATAGCTATTGGTTTCCTTCAAATTTTCTTTTTTTAAACATTTTTATCGATTTATTTAGAAGTTGCGCTCACACCTTTTTTTTCTGTTTAAAACTCAATTATCTCAAAAACTAAAAGAGCTAGAGCAGAATTGATATTTTTTTTGGAATCTACGACCCTCAATCCACCCCTTTGCAATTTTTTTTTCTATTCTAAATTTTGATGATTTTTGAAGGCTATAGCCTTGCCCTTTTTATTGGGTCTGATATTTTTATACTCCGATTTAAATGAAATTTTACTGAAAGCTAGAGAAAGATGATTCGAATTAAGAATTGCTATTGGTTTCCTTTAAATTTTCTTTTTTTAAACATTTTTATCGATTTATTTAGAAGTTGCGCTCACACCTTTTTTTCTGTTTAAAACTCAATTATCTCAAAAACTAAAAGAGCTAGAGCAGAATGGATATTTTTTTTGGAATCTACGACCTTCAAACCACCCCTTTGCATTTTTTTTCTATTCTAAATTTTGATGATTTTTGAAGGCTATAGCCTTGCCCTTTTTATTGGGTCTGATATTTTTATACTCCGATTTAAATGAAATTTTACTGAAAGCTAGAGAAAGATGATTCGAATTAAGAATTGCTATTGGTTTCCTTTAAATTTTCTTTTTTTAAACATTTTTATCGATTTATTTAGAAGTTGCGCTCACACCTTTTTTTCTGTTTAAAACTCAATTATCTCAAAAACTAAAAGAGCTAGAGCAGAATGGATATTTTTTTTGGAATCTACGACCTTCAAACCACCCCTTTGCAATTTTTTTTTCTATTCTAAATTTTGATGATTTTTGAAGGCTATAGCCTTGCCCTTTTTATTGGGTCTGATATTTTTATACTCCGATTTAAATGAAATTTTACTGAAAGCTAGAGAAAGATGATTCGAATTAAGAATTGCTATTGGTTTCCTTTAAATTTTCTTTTTTTAAACATTTTTATCGATTTATTTAGAAGTTGCGCTCACACCTTTTTTTCTGTTTAAAACTCAATTATCTCAAAAACTAAAAGAGCTAGAGCAGAATGGATATTTTTTTTGGAATCGAAGACCCTCAAACCATCCCATTGCATTTTTTTTTCAATTCTAGATTTTGAAGAATTTTGATGATTTTTGAAGGCTTATAATAGCCTTGCCCTTTTTTTCGTGTCTGATATTTTTAGACTCTGATTTAAATGAAATTTTACTGAAAGATAGAGAAAGATGATTCGAATTAAGAATTGTTATTGGTTTCCTTTAAATTTTCTTTTTTTAAACATTTTTAATCGATTTATTTAGTAGTTGCTCTCACACCTTTTTTTTCTGCTTAAAACTCAATTAGCCCGAAAACTAAAAGAGCTAGAGCAGAATGGATACTTTTTTTGGAATCTACGACCCTGAAACCACCCCTATGCAATTTTTTTTTCAATTCTAAATTTTGAAGAATTTTGATGATTTTTGAAGGCCTTGCCCTTTTTTTCGGGTCTGATATTTTTAGATTCTGATTTAAATGAAATTTTACTGAAAGATAGAGAAAGATGATTAGAATTAAGAATTGCTATTGGTTTCCTTCAAATTTTCTTTTTTTAAACATTTTTTATCGATTTATTTAGAAGTTACGCTCACACCTTTTTTTTCTGCTTAAAACTCAATTATCCCGAAAACTAAAAGAGCTAGAGCAGAATGGATACTTTTTTTGGAATCTACGACCCTCAAACCACCCCTATGCAATTTTTTTTTCAATTCTAAATTTTGAAGATTTTTGAAGGCTATAGCCTTGCCCTTTTTTTTCGGGTCTAATATTTTTAGATTCTGATTTAAATGAAATTTTACTGAAAGATAGAGAAAGATGATTCGAATTAAGAATTGTTATTGGTTTCCTTCAAATTTTCTTTTTTTAAACATTTTTTAACGATTTATTTAGAAGTTACGCTCACCTTTTTTTCTGTTTAAAACTCAATTATCCCGAAAACTAAAAGAGCTAGAGCGATTGGATACTTTTTTGGAATCCACGACCCTCAAACCACCCCTATGCATTTTTTTTTTTCAATTCTAAATTTTGAAGAATTTTGATGATTTTTGAAGGCTATAGCCTTGCCCTTTTTTTTCGGGTCTGATATTTTTAGATTCTGATTTAAATGAAATTTTACTGAAAGATAGAGAAAGATGATTCGAATTAAGAATTGCTATTGGTTTCTTACAAATTTTCTTTTTTTAAACATTTTTTATCGATTTATTTAGAAGTTGCGCTCACACCTTTTTTTCTGTTTTGTGACGTGCTTTCTTTCTACAAAAGATACTTGCCGTCACTATGACACCCACGGCTTCGGTTTCCTACTAGATTGCCTCGGGCGCCAGATTTTTGGGATGGTTTACTCCACTAACTCTCGATCTACTGCCTCAAGAGTACCAGGGTAGCAACAGATGGAGGTTACGGTAATTCCAGGGGTCTGTTGTCGTAGACTGAATAGGGGAGCACGGTGTAAAACGGGCTTTAATTGTTTCACAGTGCCCAAACCTGAATTTACCGGTTGCTGTTGTTAAGATAATGAAAAATTGCAAATAACTAATGATTTTTATAATTATTACTTCTTGTCAACTATGGAAAGCTATATTAAAATTTTCGGTGTTTTAAGCAACAATAAAAAAAAATACAGATCAACTTCTTTTAAAAAAAAATATATATCGGTAAGCAGCAATTAACTAAAAGCAATGCATGATAGCGTGAAATTCTAGAAAAAGCGTGTGAAAATAATTTGCAGTGTCGGTGAAAATGATATCTACACAGGAAAAGTGTTACTAGGCACTAAATGATTCTCAGGAGTTTTCCTTGGTATTTATGTCTGAATATAATATTAAAGGAATTAACCGGTATCTAAAATTTGTATAATATGAAAATATTCCACAGATAAAATGATTTTCCGGAACAGAATTCAAGATTCCTTGAATTAATTAAATCAAACCCCCCCTAAATTAAATAACACTTTTTGACTGAATTCAGGGTTTGTTGAAAGAACCGCCGTTGTGTTCCTGTGAATAGACAGCGAACGCAAGGGTAGCTAATTCAAAAACCTTTGAATCAATTGAGTCAAACCCCCTTAAATTAAATAAACCCTTTTGACTAGATTCAGGGTTTCTTGAAAGAACCGCCGTTGTGTTCCTGTGAATAGACAGCGAACGCAAGGGTAGCTAATTCAAAAACCTTTGAATCAATTGAGTCAACCACCCCTTAAATTAAATAAACCCTTTGAATTATATAAATCAAAACCTTTTAAACTATTATAACTAATCGACAAGTATTTTTAAATAGACATAAATACGCCAGAAACTTATTGTTAATTATAACCTTTATATGTAAGCCAAGTGATATGTAGTTATTCAGTTTATGCACAAGAAAAATCAGAAATATCCAAAATTATTTATTAAGAAAAATTATACAGGTTCTTACCTCGGACACACACACACAGGTCAGAACGTTCACTACGGCCGGTAATTAATTTTTAAAAACGGTAGAGACGGATAACAGTCAGCAAAAGAGAGTGATTTTAGCGGCTCCCGGCCTTTTAAACAATTTTCCCAGCCCCACTTAGCAAAGGCCCCACTAAAAATTAAATATGCGCGGTCGGCTACGGAACTGACTTGTGTGTTTCGTCTTAACAATTTACAAAATTTGAAATCCAAAGAAATAGGAAATCCAAAGAAGGAATTTCCCAAAAATGCATTATGATTATATCGGGCAATAAAATAAGAGGGGTGTCAATAAATTCAAAGTAAAACGGTTGATACAATAACAAAAATTACAATTATTTATATACAGAATGTCCCAAAAAAAAAATAAAAAAAAAGTAACTTCGTTACATCCCCCTCTTACTTCGGTAAAAAAAAAATGAAAGTGAAGCTTGCATTTTTTTTTAGATAGGCCCTAGAAGTACCCTCAAGAAATCAAACCTTATTAGTAATGTATTCAATCTACGTGATCCTGCGAGCTGTTGTTTCTTTTATGTCCGTCGTCACACATTTTACTGCAACCTAGGAATCCTGGTGCGCACGCTGGGATAAGGAAATTGGGATCTGTTCCCAAAACTTCTTCTTCCGGTAACGGCACGGACTCTGGAAGACCGTACGGGGCATCAGCTGGAGCATCCGGAACTCTTCGGGGACAGTCGCAGACATTACACTGTACGCCTATGTCCTGATGGGAGCGGGACACAAAACATGCCTGACTGGCAACGGGGCGAGTGCCTAGATCACGTGACGGTTGTGACGTAAAACGGCGGCGGTTGGAACTGGTGGAAGGTCGGTTGCATCTTTTAAAACATATCATTGAGACTCTGCGGAAACGGGTTTCAAATCTTTGATATGCACTCGGTTACAACGTTTGCCTTGTTCGTCTTTTAAATCATACACCACCGGAGATAAAACTTTCACCACTTTATATGGACCTGAATATTTAGGAGCTAGTTTAGCGGCTATATGATCAACGGCGGACGACAGAGTATGTTCTTTTTTCATGACTGAGTCACCTACGGTACATCTCCAGTCACGGCGACGCAAGTTATAATACCGACTTTGGGTCGTAAAAGCTCTAGACAAATTTAAGCGGACTAGATCGAAACACTCTTGTAATTTTTGCAAGCGAAGCAGGTAATTTGCGGAAACTCTGTTTTCAGCGTCATTCTCTCCAGAACATTCTTCCGGTTCTTCTGTATCTTGACCTTGTTCGACTTCACGTTTTAAAGTATTCGGAACCTCAAGATCTCTCCCAAAATTAAGAAAAGCTGGAGTGAAACCAGTAGAGTCGTGCTTAGAGTTATTTATTGCAAATTTCAAGTCGGATATCCTCACATCCCAGTCACGGTGATCCTGTTCACAATACTGAGCTATCATAGTTTTCATCGTACGGTTGGCTCGTTCAACTGGATTAGCTTGCGGAGTGTACGGCGGAGTAAAACGATGACGGATTCCCAAGTCCTTAAGCATTTCTTTAAAAAGTTTACTGTCATACTGAGTTCCATTGTCGGATAACACGGTTCGAGGGCATCCAAAAGTTGTAAGAACCTCCTCGTAAAATGCAGTGCTAATCGAACTTGCTGTTGCTTTTCGAATCGGTCTACACTGTACCCATTTCGTAAATCGGTCTTGAAACATCACGATGTAACTATTGCCTTTCTTACTTCGTGGCAAAGGTCCAACAATATCGGTACTGACAGTTTCCCAGGGACGGTGGTTAGGGGACGGTTGCATCTTTCCGGCTAGCTGTTGTTGAGAGGGCTTGTACTTCAAACATTGTAGACAACTACGTACGTACTTGGTGATGTCCCTAAACATTCCTGGCCAGTAGTATAACTTAGCAATTCGTGCTATAGTTTTTGCAATCCCTAAATGTCCTGCAGTCGGTGCATCGTGATTTTCTTGCAGAATTCGGTTTCTTTGTGGCTTAGTCACACACAACTTCCATGGGTCAGAGAGTTCAGATTCTCTCAGGTCATTTAAATCCCAGAAATGTCGGTACAGTCGTCCTTCTTTAATACAATAGTCCGGAAACTTTTCTGGATCTTTCGAAACCTCGGTCTTCTTGTTCCGATACCAAGAACATTCCTCGGAAACATCAGTTAAGCACATTTCAGACGGTTGTTCGGACGTGCACGGCAACGGGTTTCTAGACAGTGCATCGGCTACCCGATTCAGGGCGCCGCGACGATACTTAATTTCAAAGTCATATTGTTGAAGAAAAATACTCCAACGGGCTAGACGGCCAGACGGACTAGATATAGAATGTAACCATCTTAAGGATTGGTGATCGGTCACAACGGTGAAGTGGTATCCTTCTAGATAGGGGCGCATCTTATCTATCCCCCAAACTATGGCTAGACATTCTTTTTCAGTCACAGAATAATTTCTTTCAGCTGAACTTAACGTGCGGCTAGCGTAGGCTATTACATGTTCATTACCATCTATCTTTTGAGTCAGTGCCACTCCTAACCCGTGTTCAGAAGCGTCTGTTTGCAGTGTGAATGGTATGCTAAAATCAGGACAAATTAGCACTGGCGCTTCGGACAAACAAGTTTTAATTTTGGAGAAAGCAATGTCCTGTTCCTCCGCCCATTTCCACCTCTGTGTTTTACGAAGTAACTTCGTCAGCGGAGCTACTGTCTGTGAAAATGAAGGTACGAATCGGCGGTACCACGAGGCTACTCCCAAGAATCTTCGTAGCTCTCGGATATTTCTAGGAGGTGCAAACTTCATAATGCTCTCTACTTTTTCGGGATCGGTACTGATACCATCACCAGTGACGACATGGCCTAGGTATTTCATAGACGGTAGACAGAAATGGCACTTGTCGGGATTCAGTCTTAACTTGGCATCTCGGAGACGACGGAAAACTTCAGCGAGATTTTGTAGATGTTCTTCGAAAGTGTCCCCTAGTACGATAATATCGTCGAGATATGCAAATGCGTACGGATCTAAATCTGGACCGATAATTCGATCCACCAGCCGCTGAAATGTGGCTGGTGCTGAATGTAGACCAAACGGCATGACAGTGAAATGGAAAAGTCCTCGTCCTGGTACGGTAAAAGCAGTAAGAGGCTTGCTTTTAGGTGATAACGGAACTTGCCAGTAACCACTCTTCAGATCTAGACTGGAAATGTACTTTGCTCTACGCAATTTGTCCAGAATAGCGTTTATGAATGGAAGAGGGTAGGCATCCTTCATTGTGACCTCGTTGACTTTTCGAAAGTCAATACAGAAACGATTCTTTCCATCTTTTTTCTTGACGATTACTACGGGGGAACTCCACGGACTGTTTGAGGGCTCTATTACCCCTTCTTTCAACATCATATCCACCTCTGCGTTGCAGATCTCCTGCATCTTAGGATTCTGTGGACGATATCTTTGCTTAATCGGTGTGGAGTCTAGAAGACGTATCTCGTGTTCTACTACGTCTGTCGGTCCCAGAATTTTCTCAAACTTCGGTAATTCCTTGTCTAGGAAACTTTTCAAAGTTTCTTCCTCTATTTCGGTTAGATTTCGGTCTTGTAACGGCACGATAGTTTCTACAGGACATCCTAAACCAGATAGTCCTTCATCGTCCTCGTAATAGTCTAGATCAGGGCGTGAAATTCCGATAAAAGTATTCAATTCACAGCGGTCAGGAATTTTGGCCATTTCAAAATGTTCCAAGGTTGTCCTAGCGGCAGTTACTAGAGGATATTCTGTACTAGACCCCTTTACATCATCTTGGACTTCTTCCAAGCCTGACTGGGAGTTATCGGTGAATATCCTTTCAGTTTTAACCTTTTCACAAATCGTCCTAGCGGCAGTTACTAGAGGATATTTTGTACTAGACCCCTTTACATCATCTTGGACTCCTTCCAAGCCTGACTGGGAGTTATCGGTAAATATCCTATCAGTTTTAACCTTTTCACAAATCGTCCTAGCGGAATCAGTAATAGCCAAATTCTCTTTTGCAGCATTAACAGTCGGATTTCGTCTAGCGGTATCAGTTACATTCAGTTCGTAAGACTGTCCGGGGTCGTGCTCTTCTGGCGGTGATCTTACGACTTCTAGAATTCCTATAGTATCAGACAGTGTATCTGGCAGTTGACAGTCTAAGAGTTTGCCTTCTTGGTAGATCTTCCCTGTTCCTAGTTCTAAGCAAAATTTATACTTCTTGAGTATATCCAGTCCCAAAACCAAATCAGCGATCAGACCTGGAAAATATTCCAGAGGTTCTTCCATAATGATGTCATTTACCATCAACTTTAGATCATATGTGTCGGTGATAGAAACCAAATTTCCATTAGCGAGACGTGCTTTCGAAGTCTTACAGACGGCAGTCCGCTTTCTATGGGAAAAGTGTTTCACAATTTGATCTCCAACATATGATCGGACAGCTCCGGTATCCAATAAGGCTTTAAACTTGAAGTTTTCGATATGGACATCAATTTGCGGTCGAGGATCTGACGGTTCGTGTGACGGATGTTCTTGAGAGGCTAAGAGATGGGGAAGCTGCGGCGGCCTCTCTGCGGGACAGCTTCGGATTAGTTTTCCTGATTCGAACAGGAACAGTCTCTTGTAAGGACTCCTTCCTTACGACAGCGGAAACAGAACAGTTTCGGCTGATTTATACATTGTGATCGGAGATGGCCTCTTTCACCACAACGCCAACAAAGTGTCTCAGAATTTCTAGTTACAGGCGTTCGATGGACTTGTACGTTTGTTCTAGGAGAACTAGTACTAGCTACTGGTTCTCGGGACGGAAGCGGATTAGTATTCATATTCGGTACGTTCCTGGATGTATTTGAAGATGGAAAACGTTGATTTGTTCCTCTTTGCCATCCACTGGTGCTTGGAATATTTTGGAGTTCTTTTCGAAGTAACTCAAATTCCTTCACCTCTTGACAGAAAGAAGTAAAATCGTTGAAGTCATTTTTCCTGATCTGCTGCCGGTATTCGGGTAACAGATTACGGTACAACCAGGCTAGTTGTTGTTCGGAGCTCAGTTTCCCATGACGTCGCATCAATGTTTGTAAATCGGTAATATATGAAGATACAGGCTCATTACGGCGTTGCAATCGTCTTCCAATTTCAGCTTCTAAATCAATTTCATAATTTACTGGGTAGAAGAAAATACGGAAGTCTTTTTCGAAGTCGTCCCAGTTCGTAAAACGACTGCGGTTATTGCGGAACCACAATGCTGGTTCGCCAGTCAGTAATTCAGGTAATACCGGAAGTAACTGATCCTGTTGTACGTTCCTAGCAGTACAAATTTCGTCTAGTCTTTCTAGAAAGCTTACTGGGTCATCACGATTTCCAAAAGATATTTTCCAATCATGAACATTTATCGGATGTGGAGTTGCCATTATTATCGTGCTATTATCAGTACTGGCCGGAGGAGTAGCGGTACGATTCGGTGCTACTACAGTATTCGGTTTTACGGAGGATGTACTCTTTTGTACTCTAGGGGAGTTTTTGAGAAACTCCACTAAACGTCTGCGTTTTTCTCTAACGCCTCCAGACGGTGATAGCTGACGGTTAATTAACTCGGTAGCAAGGCCTTCCTTCTTTAGTTTATAAACCCAGCTTACTAGTACATCGGTATTTCCAGAAGTGTCACTATCCTCACTATTTGACATCAACTTCAGTATATTAATCCTAAAGATTAATTTATTATCGGTGAAAATCACTCGGTATAAGAAAAAAAAAACTCAATCTGCCAGAGTTCAGTTCAATCGGTATAACACAGTCGTAATTAATTAAAAGTTTACCTCAAAAAAACTAAATCTTGAATGTCCAATCGGTATATTAAAATTTTAAAAAGGCAAAAATAAATACAACTTATTTGAACGAAGAAAAATTAAATTAAAAAAAAAAAAAAAAAAAAAATCAAGTCCGGTTAAACAGAAAGAAATATTTTTATTCTTTCCCTGTGGATTCAAATAAAAATTAAAAAAAAATTATTCAGTATGGAAGCTTGAAAACAAAAGCAGTAGTTACAGAATATTTAAAGTCTTATTATAAAAAAAAAGTGCGAAAAAAAATGAACGGCACTGAATCACAGAAAATTTTGAATCCAGAAAAAAAAAAATCAACTTTAGATGGGAACAAATTTTTCTAAAATAATTTTGAAGTACACTCGGTCTAGTAACAACAAAAAAAAAAAATCTGAATAAATTTTCCCAATAGGTAAATAATTTATTTTTTTAACGATTGAACCGATTTTTTTCTTAATTAGTGAAAACTACTTAAACACACAATAATGTACTTCAATGGGACAACCGGTACTACTCAGTATAAAATCTTTTCAAATAAATTCAAAAAAAAATTCAGACTTTTGAAACTCAATTTCAAAAAAATCAAACGATTTGCAAATGAAGTATTTCAAAAAAACAAGTACGGTCAAATAAAATAATTAATGCAATATTTTCCACTGTCGGTTCAGATTGAAATCAAAATTTTTATTTATAGAACAAATTAACGAAAGGTTTTCAAAGTATTATTCCAAAAAAAAAAATTGTTTATTCGGTATCACAAGTATTCCGTATTGTAAATTCAAGTCAAGTATCCAGAAGAATAAAAAAAAATTCTAAAGTTCAAAACCACAACACGAATAAAATATTCAAGGGACAGCCGGTATAATAAATATTAAAATATTTATTTCCAATTACATGTAAAATTTTAGTGTTTATTTCGATCTGAAATAAAGCTATTTAAACTCACCGGTAAAATCTGCTATTTTAAAAAAAGTAACAAATGTCGTTATCAAAAAAAACTGGTTTTCTTATCTTTTAGCAGGAGTTCAGAAATTGAAAAACGGCTTTAAATCGAATAGATTTGCAATACATGTAAAATCATTATTTTATTTTAAATAAAACATATACTGAGTGTTTTCGGTCTAGATTTATCACTTTGATTTTACGGACTTAATTCTCGAATTTTAAACAGATAATATTCTTCTGACAGTAATTTTATTTAAAAGATATAATCGGTGCTCTTTTGCTATTTTACAGCGGTAACTTGTTCTGTCGTTTAATTTTTTTTTACTCTTCTTACAAAAACAGCGGTCTGGGGTTTTCAGCAACGGTTTTCCTTAATTATTTTTTTTAGCAGTATGTACGCTTTGTCTCTCGGTTCTGTGCTCTTTTCACGTAAATTTTGTATTTTCCAACGGACTTTGATAATTTTTCTTATATTTCACTGGCTTATCTGCAGCGGTCTTAGGTACAATTTTCGATGGTCTCTTAGACCTGTTTACGGTTCTTTTCTAGCAGTTTTCACGATATCACTTTTTCTTTTTCACAGCGGTCAGTGGACGGTCTCTTCTTATACACACTTTTACAGGCTTATACGTTATTATTCAAATAGCGGTACTTTTTTTTTAAAACAACGGTCCCTGCTCGGGCGCCATTTTGTGACGTGCTTTCTTTCTACAAAAGATACTTGCCGTCACTATGACACCCACGGCTTCGGTTTCCTACTAGATTGCCTCGGGCGCCAGATTTTTGGGATGGTTTACTCCACTAACTCTCGATCTACTGCCTCAAGAGTACCAGGGTAGCAACAGATGGAGGTTACGGTAATTCCAGGGGTCTGTTGTCGTAGACTGAATAGGGGAGCACGGTGTAAAACGGGCTTTAATTGTTTCACAGTGCCCAAACCTGAATTTACCGGTTGCTGTTGTTAAGATAATGAAAAATTGCAAATAACTAATGATTTTTATAATTATTACTTCTTGTCAACTATGGAAAGCTATATTAAAATTTTCGGTGTTTTAAGCAACAATAAAAAAAAATACAGATCAACTTCTTTTAAAAAAAAATATATATCGGTAAGCAGCAATTAACTAAAAGCAATGCATGATAGCGTGAAATTCTAGAAAAAGCGTGTGAAAATAATTTGCAGTGTCGGTGAAAATGATATCTACACAGGAAAAGTGTTACTAGGCACTAAATGATTCTCAGGAGTTTTCCTTGGTATTTATGTCTGAATATAATATTAAAGGAATTAACCGGTATCTAAAATTTGTATAATATGAAAATATTCCACAGATAAAATGATTTTCCGGAACAGAATTCAAGATTCCTTGAATTAATTAAATCAAACCCCCCCTAAATTAAATAACACTTTTTGACTGAATTCAGGGTTTGTTGAAAGAACCGCCGTTGTGTTCCTGTGAATAGACAGCGAACGCAAGGGTAGCTAATTCAAAAACCTTTGAATCAATTGAGTCAAACCCCCTTAAATTAAATAAACCCTTTTGACTAGATTCAGGGTTTCTTGAAAGAACCGCCGTTGTGTTCCTGTGAATAGACAGCGAACGCAAGGGTAGCTAATTCAAAAACCTTTGAATCAATTGAGTCAACCACCCCTTAAATTAAATAAACCCTTTGAATTATATAAATCAAAACCTTTTAAACTATTATAACTAATCGACAAGTATTTTTAAATAGACATAAATACGCCAGAAACTTATTGTTAATTATAACCTTTATATGTAAGCCAAGTGATATGTAGTTATTCAGTTTATGCACAAGAAAAATCAGAAATATCCAAAATTATTTATTAAGAAAAATTATACAGGTTCTTACCTCGGACACACACACACAGGTCAGAACGTTCACTACGGCCGGTAATTAATTTTTAAAAACGGTAGAGACGGATAACAGTCAGCAAAAGAGAGTGATTTTAGCGGCTCCCGGCCTTTTAAACAATTTTCCCAGCCCCACTTAGCAAAGGCCCCACTAAAAATTAAATATGCGCGGTCGGCTACGGAACTGACTTGTGTGTTTCGTCTTAACAATTTACAAAATTTGAAATCCAAAGAAATAGGAAATCCAAAGAAGGAATTTCCCAAAAATGCATTATGATTATATCGGGCAATAAAATAAGAGGGGTGTCAATAAATTCAAAGTAAAACGGTTGATACAATAACAAAAATTACAATTATTTATATACAGAATGTCCCAAAAAAAAAATAAAAAAAAAGTAACTTCGTTACAGTTTAAAACTCAATTATCCCGAAAACTAAAAGAGCTAGAGCGATTGGATACTTTTTTGGAATCTACGACCTTCAAACCACCCCTATGAAATTTTTGTTTCAATTCTAAATTTTGATGATTTTTGAAGGCTATAGCCTTGCCCTTTTTTTCGGGTCTGATATTTTCAGACTCTGATTTAAATGAAATTTTACTGAAAGATAGAGAAAGATGATTCGAATTAAGAATTGCCATTGGTTTCCTTGAAATTTTCTTTTTTTAAACATTTTTATCGATTTATTTAGAAGTTGCGCTCACACCTTTTTTTCTGTTTAAAACTCAATTATCTCAAAAACTAAAAGAGCTAGAGCAGAATGGATATTTTTTTTGGAATCGAAGACCCTCAAACCATCCCATTGCATTTTTTTTTCAATTCTAGATTTTGAAGAATTTTGATGATTTTTGAAGGCTTATAATAGCCTTGCCCTTTTTTTCGGGTCTGATATTTTTAGACTCTGATTTAAATGAAATTTTACTGAAAGATAGAGAAAGATGATTCGAATTAAGAATTGTTATTGGTTTCCTTTAAATTTTCTTTTTTTAAACATTTTTAATCGATTTATTTAGTAGTTGCTCTCACACCTTTTTTTTCTGCTTAAAACTCAATTATCCCGAAAACTAAAAGAGCTAGAGCGATTGGATACTTTTTTGGAATCTACGACCTTCAAACCACCCCTATGAAATTTTTTTTTCAATTCTAAATTTTGATGATTTTTGAAGGCTATAGCCTTGCCCTTTTTTTCGGGTCTGATATTTTCAGACTCTGATTTAAATGAAATTTTACTGAAAGATAGAGAAAGATGATTCGAATTAAGAATTGCCATTGGTTTCCTTGAAATTTTCTTTTTTTAAACATTTTTATCGATTTATTTAGAAGTTGCGCTCACACCTTTTTTTCTGTTTAAAACTCAATTATCTCAAAAACTAAAAGAGCTAGAGCAGAATGGATATTTTTTTTGGAATCTACGACCTTCAAACCACCCCTTTGCATTTTTTTTTCTATTCTAAATTTTGATGATTTTTGAAGGCTATAGCCTTGCCCTTTTTTTTCGGGTCTGATATTTTTAGATTCTGATTTAAATGAAATTTTACTGAAAGATAGAGAAAGATGATTCGAATTAAGAATTGTTATTGGTTTCCTTCAAATTTTCTTTTTTTAAACATTTTTAATCGATTTATTTAGTAGTTGCTCTCACACCTTTTTTTTCTGCTTAAAACTCAATTATCCCGAAAACTAAAAGAGCTAGAGCAGAATGGATACTTTTTTTGGAATCTACGACCCTCAAATCACCCCTATGCAATTTTTTTTCAATTCTAAATTTTGAAGAATTTTGATGATTTTTGAAGGCTATAGCCTTGCCCTTTTTTTTCGGGTCTGATATTTTTAGACTCTGATTTAAATGAAATTTTACTGAAAGATAGAGAAAGATGATTCGAATTAAGAATTGCTATTGGTTTCCTTCAAATTTTCTTTTTTTAAACAGTTTTTATCGATTTATTTAGAAGTTACGCTCACACCTTTTTTTCTGTTTAAAACTCAATTATCCCGAAAACTAAAAGAGCTAGAGCAGAATTGATACTTTTTTTGGAATCCACGACCCTCAAACCACCCCTATGCCATTTTTTTTTCCAATTCTAAATTTTGAAGAATTTTGATGATTTTTGAAGGCTATAGCCTTGCCCCTTTTTTCGGGTCTGATATTTTTATACTCTGATTTCAATGAAATTTTACTGAAAGATAGAGAAAGATGATTCGAATTAAGAATTGCTATTGGTTTCCTTGAAATTTACTTTTTTTAAACATTTAGAAGTTGCGCTTACAAAATTTTTTCTTTTTAAAACCCAATTATCTGATAAACTAAAAGAGCCAGAGCAGAATGGATACTTTTTTTGGAATCCACGCCCCTTAAACCATCCCTTTACCATTTTTTTTCAATTCTAAATTTTGATGATTTTTGAAGGCTATAAAATAAAACCTTTCCATTTTTTTCGGGTCTGATATTTTTTTACTCGGATTTAAATGAAATTTTAATGAAAGATAGAGAAAGGTGATTCAAATTAGGAATTGCTGTTGGTTTCCTTCAAATTTGTTTTTTAACCTTTTTTTATCGAATTATTTAGAAGTTATTCTTACAACATTTTTATCTTATTAAAACTCGATTATCTCAGAAACGAAAAGAGCCAGAGCAGAATGGATACTTTTTTTGGAACCACGCCCCTTTCACTATCCCTTTACCATTTTTTTCAATTCTAAATTTTGATGATTTTTGAAGGCTATAGCCTTGACCTTTTTTTCGGGTCTGATATTTTTTTACTCGGATTTAAACGAAATTTTAATGAAAGATAGAGAAAGATATCATGCTCTTGTCATAAGTTAGGAGAAAAAGTAAGTAATGTATAACCTATTTCTGTAGCATGCTTACTTAGACGAATGTGTTTTATTCTACAATTATTCGATGTGATTAAATAAATTTTGCCACTATGTCTCAATTCTTCACATCTCTAAAGTGACCAGCCGTGACAAGTTGCTTCCTTTTGACCATCGTTTTGGGGTTAAAAAATAATATTTGATGAATAATTGTCTCAAATCCGGTTCGATTGAATAATTAGATTCAGCATCGCCTAAAAATTATTAAAAAAAAAGTATAAAATATTGTGACTCAAAATCTAGCAGATAATCATACATTTTTATTATTCAAGCTGTAATGTATTATTTGTTTGAATGTCATTGATTAACTTAACATTAGAATCATAGTTTTTATATTTATTTACATGTTTTATACTGACTTTGTCCACCACAACACGTTTTACTGAATTTTTTCTTTCAAAAATATAATCGCATTTTTTATTTATATGCTTATAAATTCTAATGAGATTTTTTTATAACGAAATTTTATTTTTTATTCCCAACTTACATATTGTCACAATAGTCGAGCATGATTTTATGCAACCATCAGATGGCGTTTTCGTCGCGCTCCCTGTCAATAGCATAAAAATAAAATAGGTCCAATCAAATAAAAAAAATATCTATATTTACATACAAAATAAATATTATCTATCAGTAGATACAACCATTCATTAACTTTAAAAATTCTGTAAGTAATGACAATGATGTTTGGATTGAGATGCAAAGAAATTGACTGAAATAAAATCTTTATACCTTTTTATTCCACGATAACTTTTACAATCAACTGGTAGGAAAAGACAATGCTGTTGATGATTTAGAAGGTTTTGATGTGATTAAATAACTTTTGCCACTATATCTCAATTCTTTCACATCTCGCCTGAAATTGAAGCAGTTAACGAGGATCCATGATTATCACAGTTAATGAGGATCCATGATTATAACAGAATTGTTTGTTTTTATGTTCTATTATTACTTTGAATATGAAAAACTTGTATTTTTATAATAAAAAATGTTAATTACGTCGTTGTGGACTTTTTTTGCAGATTTGTTTGCGTTAAACACTTTTTTGCAGAAACGTACAACCCCACATTTAAAAAAAACAGGCCCGATATTAATAAACATAGGAATGAAAAATAATTTGCTAAAGTAAGATACAATGTAATGAATAATATTTTAAAATAAATTAAACCCAAAATTCTCATTTGAGAAAAACTTTGAACCTTAATTTCTCTAATATTCACTTTTGTGGTTTGGTCCGTTTTTGCGTAAAGGCGTCCATTTATCCTAGCAAAATTTTCTGGAATAGACAAGCGCTCCAATAAATATAAATATGTTTGCGTAGTTCAAAAGTAGGATGAAGATGAAAACTGTTCTGACTTGAACGAGATGATTGTATCATATTAAAATTGATCAGGTCGCTGCTATTCTTCCTAAACTCGATACAAAATTTGTGGAAAATAGACATTTTCGAAAAACCTCAGTGAAATTACCTTTTTAAACCTTTGTAAACTTACGTGTAGAATAAATTAATTTCTTACAAAGTATTTGATTTTAATACCCTTGAAGTAATTGTAAACAGTACTAGAAATTGGTCCTGAAAGAACGAAAACTCATCGAATTTGTTCTATGTTCACAAATACCCCTATATAACAACTAGCACGATGTTTACAATTCCCCCAAAATTAATTTCAATATTTTTTCTTTTTCTTGGGTAATTATAAACATCTAATATTACGATAAATTCCACATTCTTGTTCTTGCTATGCCAAGCAGATATGCACAAACTTTTAAAAAAACTACACCTAAAAAAATTCTTTGGTAAATATTTAAGTTTAGATTTTAACAGACCTCGAAGATTTTTTTTATAAAAATCGTTTACCATTACCCGAACTAGTCCTACATATTTATTACGCTTGTGTATAAATGCGTATTTACATCAAAGTGATATTCACAGATATAAAACCTAGTATTTGCGGGCGATAATTTCGAATCTCCGTTTTCCAGTTTTAACCAAGTGTTTCGCATGTTTATAACAGTTGGCACTTGAATCCACAACTTTCCCGGCGTTTTTACGCTAGTATTCTTGCATTCGGGCACAAGACACCAATGACAAGGATTATAACTTATTATTAACTTCAAAAAATATTTTTATTCTTTTACAAAGACGTTTTATTTACTAACGGAGTGATGTCACGAGCCGAATCAGCATGGCGGCTAGCGTTTCCGCGCGAAAATGTAAAATGATAAATTCAAACTCGTTTTTAAGGCATTATTGGGTTTTAAAAAATTGATATAAAAATTAGTGGTTTATTATCACTATAGGATTCATTTAACGCACTTTTCAATAAAGAGTGTAATACCCAATTGTAGTGTATTCAAATATGACATGTGTCATACTACATATTGATTCTCGCTTGTCTAATGGAACGTGTTCCTGTAATAAATAAATGTTCAATGATCAGGCATAATAAAATAATAGAAAGCAGTTTTAATCTTTGATTATTACAACCATCAACAATAATGGCGACGAGGAAAACCGATTAATAGAAAGTGATAGTAGTATTTTTTTATTATATATTTGCAAAGTGCAAACTAAAACTAAGGTCAAAGAATACCTATCGATAAAGAAGCGAAGGCTACATTATTTGCATGGACCGAAATTTGTAAGCGCATGCGCGAGTTATATTAGTTATACGTCAATGTCAATTCTGTTTAAAGGTGCTATATTTTTGAATAAAGTGGGGATTGTTGATTCATTTGCTTTATTTTATATTATTTTTTTGTAAATATTTGTTTTCTAAACATATATATAAAATGAATTTAAATGAATTTTTGTCAGTACCCGACCGGATAGATCGAGAGTGGGGTAAAACGAGTGAAAAGAGTATCGAAGCCGAACTCAGCTGTTATATTAGTTATCCGTTACTTGTCACAAAAATTTTTGCCCTCCAACATTAAAGAAATTTCGCCGGCCTTCGCTTCTTGCTTTATACGTATTCTTTGCTAAGGTTAAGTTTGAAGAAGTTAAAAAGAAAAAAGATGTCTAATCTGGCAACCACGATCAGTTTAGTGGGTTCTATAGAACAATTTAAACCAAACGACAACTGGGAGGCATACAAAGAAAGAGATGTCCGTTTGCACCGACTATTTTAAATCAAGCTTAGGGTTAAGGGTCGCTTAAAGGTAATATTTTTGTTGCACCGTATATCAAATTGAATTTAAGGCATACTTATTTTAAGCGGTCAATTTTGGAGGCTTAAAGAAAACTTAACCTAAGTTTGTGGACTGGTTGTTTTCTTGTTTTAATAGTTTGGCTGTCGCTATTTAAAAAAAAACTATAATGGATATTTTTAATGATGTAGATGTGTTGGAAATAATAGAATATAGTTTTACGAGACGGCTATAAGTTCGGCCAAATTATTTTCAAACTATGGACAATTGTAATTTTTTTTAAGTCATTAAAGGGCCGTTTGCACCAACGATTCTTAAGTTATTTGCAAAAAACAATATGACTGGAATCTTAACTAAGCACACCATAATTCTTTATTTTGTGTGTAAACGGGGCTTTTTTAGAGATATTTACTTTTATTAGTACCTGCAAAGCGCGCTAGCCTGACATAACGTTAGATATTTGACATTTCACACATTTTCATATAACAATCTGTGCGGTGTTAGATTCTATCAAGTATATGTGTACGTTTCATCTAAAATGTATTATACGGAAGAAAACAGTAAGTTCTATCTCTAATAATATTTATTCATACTAAATGAGGACCATCGGCCGTAGTCTTTTCGCCTTGTTCTAACACTATTTTTAAGTATATTGTACAAAAATTCTTTTTACAAAAATGATTCAGTTCATTTCTTTGGATTATATTTCTTTTTCTTTCTTACCTTCAAGATATATTTTTGTTTATATAGGTGCGGATTTTGCTGAAGGAGATGGTGTTAACAGAAAAATAAGGCGAAATAGAGCAGCAAATTTTACTTCTGAAATAAATCACATAATATATGTTTCTTTACACCCACATTATAACGTGGTAATAATGTTCAAATCTTTCTTACCGGTCTGATGATTTTCTAGAATATGCTTTATCTGCAAGAGCAAGCCAACAACACTCTTTCGTTAAACGAAAAAATGTATAAAACTCCCATGGTATTCAAGTGCTGGGTTCGCAAATTTATACTCGGTGGAGTAATATTTCAAATATTTCTAGATCATCCTCTAGAACATCATTTTCATAAATATCTTAACATATCCATTTCACACTGATATAATTCTTTATCTGACAGCCAGATTTTATTAAAAGAGGTTAGAAATCCATTCTTAAATATTTAAGCTTACAAAAGTGGCGGCTTAAAATTTAGGAATACTTAGTACTTTAAGAAAGGCTTAAATGTTTGGTGCAACAGATTCATGGAAACTTAACGGTTTAAGTTCGTCCTAAAATTTAAGTAACGTTGGTGCAAACGGCCCTTAGGTTTTACAAAGAAACAGTTTTGTTTAAGTTTAATAGAAGATCGTTTAGAGTTTCCTGATAATAGATAAGAAAAATAGTTATATATACATTTGAAAAAAATTAACAATACTAATTAAAAATTGTTTTTCTCCTTCTGTATAATTACGACCTCTATTTCTTTTTATTAAATTTTGTTGTTTTTCCATTTTGTATAAAAAAATCAAACAATTAATGACAGATGACTTCTAAAAATTTAAAAATTGTTACCAATGCCATGAATTAAAATAAAAATTTTCTAGAATTTGCGTTGTTGTCAAACTGCATCGCTACTTAGTTAAGTCGACGTTTTATTGACACGGTGCAAATGGGATCCTTAAATTTTAAGATCTACTTAGTTAAGTAGACTTAAACACTAAGTCGGTGCAAATTGCAAAGAGTGGAACAATATTTTATAGTAAATAATGTTTCTATGGAGAAGGTTCCTTACGAAGAGCTAATTGAAATATGGGATGGTCTAATGGAACGTGTTACTGTAATAAATAAATATTAAATGACCAGGCATAATAAAATAATAGAAAGCCGTTTTAATCTTTGATTATTACAACCATCTTGAGTACGTTACACCTATTGAACAAGAAATGAACTTGTAAAGTTTTATTCTAAACGTCATTGCCTTTACTTACTGAATCTTCAAAGTTAATGAACTTTCTCTCTACTAACATTATATATTAATAACTTAAAAAATACATAATGCAACGCTATCAAGTATTAACAGCATTGGTACCAAGAGTTTTCATTAACTCGTAACAATCTTGCAGTCTCTTTTTGTCACCGATTTTCTCCAAAGTTTTAGCCGCCTCCACTAACATTCCCGCCCTTTCGCCGGGAGACGATAATAAGGGACCCGGAAGATGTTTGCAAGCCATGTAAAGAGCTGCCGCGTGCTGCCTCTCGCCTCCCAAGTCTTGTTGGTTCTTATCATCTAAAAAAAAATAGGAAGCTACTAGTTACTTGGAAATAATTATGTTTTTAAGAATACTGACTTTTTCCACAAATGATGGAAGATTTAGAATGCCTTTGTCTTAAACTTCTATCCAATAGTTGTTGTGTTCTTCCTGGAGCAGCTCCAGCCATCAATCTAGCTATTGCTTCATACAAGAACACTCGTGATAAGGCGCTCTGGAAAAATAAATCTATAATATAGGCGGCAAAATCCTGATTGATTGACTGATATAGAATCAACGTAGAGTAAAATCTACTTAACCCAGAGACTTGAAATTTCGAAAATATGTTCCGTTTGTAACATAGACACCCACCAAGAAACGATTTTGCGAAATTTTGATTTTAAGGGCTAGAAAAGGGTGAAAAACGATTACTTACATAGAATAAGTATATCTGTATGTTGAAGCACTTACTCGAGAAGGTAATGGTAGTCGGGTAAATAGATTTGCATCTGTCATTTTTTGATAGTGACACCACAGTAAAATGATTACATACAGTATTTGCACTCCGGTGCCAGCACTTTGATTTCCGTGGTGCTCAATTCGTTCGTTTTTACAACCTACCAGAAAAGCATAGTGGCCAAATGTAGGATAATTATCTGAGTTACGGATAATTTCAGGAGAGTTGTGATTCTTTTGTACTGTTGTTAGCACGCGTATATTTAGGATAATTTCGGAATAATTGCATAAAATTTAATAATATATATTTACGCTTTCCTCATACCTCTTAGTATTAAATTGTATTTTTTTTTCTTAAATCAAAGAAACCGTATTAAAATTTAGTTGACATTGGCAACACTGCAAATATCACGAGAACAAAGCTTTAAATGCTTTTCGGTTTCTGCGCAACATACCAAACGTCGACGAGTCAATTAAAAATTAGAACCGGGGAAAGTCGCTTAGTGCAAATACTGTATATAATCATTTTACTGTGGTGACACATCCGTTTGACAGATGTCGTACAAAAACTAATCGGTTCTTCCGAAAGTAGGGAAAAATGTGGAAAAATATAGAAAATGGAGAAAAATGGAGGAAAACAGAAAAACAAGGAAACGAAAAAATTAGGGGAAAAAAGGGAAAATTATAAAAAATAGGAAATAATATATAAAAATAAAGAAAAACATGGACAAATAGGGACAAATATGGATAAATGGCAAAAAATAGGAGAATGTATGGAAAAAATAAGGAAAAACATATAGAGTATAATATGAAAAAGCATGATTATAAAAATTTGGGAAAAATATGGAAAAATAGGGAAATTTAGCAAAAATTATGAAAAATGAGGAAAATAGTTAAAAATAGGGAGAGTAGGGAAAAATGAGAAAAAATAAGGAACATAGTGAAAAATAGGGGGAAAATAGAAAAAAAGAAAAATAGGTGAAAACAATTAAAAATATGAACAAATATAGAAAAATGGGGAAAATGGCAAAAAATAGGGAACAATAGGAGAATATTGGGAAAACATAAAAAATAGGGTAGTGAAAAATGAGGAAAATAGTCAAAAATAGGGAAATAGTAGAGAAAAATGAACAAAAATAAGAAAAATGGGAGAAAATATTGAAAAAAAGAGAAAAATTGGAGGAAATGGTGAACAATTGGGGAAAATATAGAAAAAAAAGGAAAATAGGGGAATACATGTAGTGAAAAATTGGATAAAACAAGGAAAAATATAAACAAACATGGCAAAATAGTGAAAAATCGGGGAAAAAACCGAGAAAAACAGGGAACAATTGGGAATAATTAGAAAAAATGGAGCAAAATACGGAAATTTCAGAAAATAGGTAAAAATTGGGAAAATTAGGGCAAAATCGGGAAATTTGAGATCAAATGTTAAAAAATGGAGAAAAAATGGAAAAGAAAATAATAAAAAATAATAGGGATAAAAACAATAATGAAAAACAGGAAAAATATGAATAGAAAAAATAGGGACAAATAGAGAAAATTGGGGAAAAATAAGTACAAATAGGATAAAATAATGAAAAATAGGTAAAAATAGGAAAATGGATGAATGAGGAAAAATAGTAAAAATAGGAAAAAAACGAAAAAAAAACAGGAACAAATTGGGAATAGGAAAATATTATAAAAAGATAGATAAAATAGGAAAATTAGAGATAAATATAGAAAAATAGGGAAAATAGTGAAAAATAGGGGATAATAGGGAACAAAACAAAAAGTAATGAAAAAAATTGGAAGAAATGGGAAAAATAGGGCAATGGACTCATCCAGTGATTTTTTTTTTAAATTATAATTTACAGCGGCTGTAATTAATTATTAAAATTTGAATATCAGGGCTATAGTGGCTTGTGACGCGGCCCAATTGAAACAGATTATATTTGGCCATGTTTTCATATCGATAAAACTGGCAACTCTCATTCTCATTTGTAAAACGTTAATTATTGGTCAAGAAGCAGCGCCACTTTCAAAATATATTAATTACTTTTTATTGATTTTTATTAATTAATGAATATTATAAGAACAATGAAAATGAATATAAGCTATTCATTCATTAATATAAAACCAATAAATTCGTTCCTACTGGATAAGCCCATTAGAGAAATGAAAAATGAAAAACAGGAAAAATGTGAATAAATAGGAAAACTAGGGAAAAAATAGCGAAAATTCTTTAAAATAGGTAAAAATAAGAACACATAGGAACACTAAAAAAGTAAGGAAAATGGGATAAAATAATGGAAAACAGGAAAAAATAGAAAAAAAATGGGAAAAATAGAGAAAATGGGTAAACGGCGAAAAATAGAGAAAATAGGGGAAAAATATGGGTAAAACAGTGAAAAATTGGGAGAAATAGGAAAAAACTGGGCAAAATAGAAAAAATAAAGTAAAACAGGAAAATTTGGGAAAAATAAGAAAAAATATGGAAATTAGAGAATAAATAAGAAAACATATGGGAAATATAGGGGAAAAGGGAAAATAGAACAAATACGAAAAAACAAGTTAATCTCAGTCGTCCAGGTACTAATGAGACTCTGTAGCAAAGCATGGGTATTCAGCTACTATTTAATAAATGATGATGTCTCAACGATCATTAAATTCTATATGTTAAAAAAACTTACAGGTAAATGTTCAGCAAGAGATCTTAACGACAATAAATCAGCTTGGAAAGAAGACAAAACGCAGTTGGAAACTGGTGCCTTTATTCCATTATCAACCCAATCTTCCCAAAGAGAAGTCCTTGTTTCCAAAAGCCAATCACACACCAACAATTGAGCTAACTATAAGAAAAATGTTATATATCATTAATGCCATTATTGTTCAAATAGGAATAAAATTTGATAAATGCAGAAATACAAATTTCATTCAAAATATTACTTATAAAATCCAGATTTTTTGTAGAATCTTTTGATCTATTAAGTTGCACTGGAGAAACACTGCACTGCTTTAAAACATGCAATGCAACCACAATGCACTTTAAGAAATCATATTTTTTTAACTCTGCAAAACACAAATCTCCCTAAAAGTTTGGTAGTATTTTCACATGAAATTCTGTCACTGTAGTACAAATGTAATATAACATATTATAAGTAATAAGTATGGCTAATCGCCTTGAAAGACCCCTAAGCATAATAATGTAGATAATATATGTATATTACGTTAATAAAATTTATTTAAGTAATACTTTGTTCAAGTTTCTAAACCACTTTACTCTCCAACTATCTATTGAGAGAAAATAAGTAAAACAAATTATAAAAAAATAGGTTAAGCTAATGGACAAAACTCCCCGGTCATAAATCTCGAGGAAAAAAAAGTAATAAGTAATGTTTTTATGCTTACCAATACCATATTGTCTTTTTTCTTGCATCTAGTAAACGTTAAGCTATCAGCTAACAAATGGCTAGCATAATCGCACTGCAGCAGAATATTTTTAGTTCTTGTGCTAAAATTTGACGTTAGATAATCTCTTCTGGCTACAAAAGCAGCTACAATTGATTTGGGTAGAGGGTCATTAAGGGAAGCCAATGGTTCTGGAATCATTTCCATTTTTTTGTAAAGGTGATCAATATCTTGATCTCCTAGTAGCCAATGGCATGCGACAGATAGGAATGTCATCCACCATTGAGCCACTTTGTCTTGATAACCTGCAAAAAAAGCCAATGTTTTTAGTAAATTTTAATAACTTTAAAGAAATGATTTTTTAAGGATTTTTCAAGGATTTTCCAATGAAAGAATTTTTTAGGAATTTAAAAAAAAATTGTTTATTTCTTAAAGGCTTTTCAAGTATTTTTCAACAATTTTCCAAGGACTTCTGTAAGAGTTTCTAAAGATTTCTTAAAATTTTTTAATTTATTTCTAAAATACTTATCAAGGATTTTTCAAGGACTTTCCATGAAACTTAGAAGGAATTTTCAATGGTTTTCAAGAATATATTCAAAAGATTTTCAACTATTTTCCAAGGATTTTTTAATGAATTTTCAAGAGTTTTTCAAGAATTTTCCAAAGGAATTGTGTACGAATTTATAAAGATTTCTTAATACATTTTGAAAGATTTATTATTTATTTCTCAAAGACTTTCAAGGATCTCTTAAGAAATTTTAATAACTTTAAATAAATGTTTTTTTAAGGATTATTCAAGGATTTTCCAATGAAAGATTTCTTAAGAATTTTTTAAAAAATTTGTTTATTTCTTAAAGGCTTTTCAAGTATTTTTCAAGAGTTTTTTCATGATTTTTCAAGGATTTTCCAAGGACTTGTGAACGAGTTTCTAAAGGTTTCTTAAAAATTTTTGAATTTTATTATTTATTTCTAAAATACTTATCAAGGACTTTCCATGAAATTTTGAAGGAATTTTCAATGGTTTTTACAGGATTCTTCAAGAATATATTCAAAAGATTTTTCAAATATTTTCCAAGAATTTTTTAATGACTTTTCAAGAGTTTTTCAAGGATTTTCCAAAGGAATTTTGTACGAATTTATCAAGATTTCTTAATAAATTTTGAAAGATTTATTATTTATTTCTCAAAGACTTTCAAGGAACTTTTAAGAAATTTTAATAACTTCAAATAAATGATTTTTTAAGGATTTTTCAAGGATTTTCCAATGAAAGATTTCTTTGGAATTTTTTAATAAGACTTGTTTATTTCTTAAAGGGTTTTCAAGTATTTTTCAAAGATTTTTCAAGGATTTTCCAACGACTTGTGAACGAGTTTCTAAAGATTTCTTAAACATTTTTGAATTTTTTTAATTTATTTCTAAAATACTTATCAAGGATTTTTCAAGGACTTTCCACAAAATTTTGAAAGAATATTCAATGGGTTTTACAGAATTCTTCAAGAATATATTCAAAAGATTTTTCAAATATTTTCTAAGGATTTTTTAATGACTTTTCAAGATTTTTTCAAGGATTTTCCAAAGGAATTGTGTACGAATTTATAAAGATTTTTTAAGAATTTTTTTAAGGATTTCTAATGGATTTTTAAGGATTTTTGTTGTAAATTAATCGTGTATAAAAATTATTTATTTTTCATTTGTGGATCATGTTTTAAAATAATTCACGACAAAAAAATCCCCATTCATTTAGAACAAACTCTTAATTATTTTTTTCGGTTCATGCAAGTGGCTTCCAAACGATTTAAAAAATTAAAAAATAATATTTTTTCAACACTTGGGCATTTTATATTTTATTTTCAAAATTTTAAAATTGATTTTTTAACTAGATTTTTACTAGATATAAAGAAAAAATGGTTCTTGGTAAGTCTAAATTTAAATACTTTTAAAATGCGTGACTTTTTCAATTGAAAATTTCATTTACTTTGTTTTTTTTTGTATTTTCAACTAAAGTGCCAAATTAGAATTATTTTTCAAGATTTCCAAATTTAAAAAAATTGCGTTTTTTGTTTTTCAAAATATTTCTACAGATTTGGATTTTTATCTAAAATTAAGATTTGTTTTTCTGTGATTAATATTTTAATTTAGGATTATCTTAAAAATTAGGGCATTTTAAATAGAATTTAGAAAAAAATATTTTTCAAGATTTCCAAATTTTCTACTTTTTAAAAAAGCCGTCATTTGTTTTTTAAAAAGTATTTATGAGAGACAAGCAACATTTTCCAATTTCCAATTAATAACAGGTAAATAACTGGTCACTCAATCTAATTTAACATCAAAAATTAAAAGTAAATTTTTAGATTTCAAAATTTTTATGTATTACAAAAATAGCAACATGCAAATTCTCCATAGTTTCCGAAATTCACTTACTTTGTTCAGAATAAGCACCAAAAACGGTTCTAGCATCAACTGTAATATTATCCTTGAGTAAATTGATATACATGAGTGCATCACTAATATCTGTCCTTTTTTCTTGCCCATTTTCACTCTTCTGTCCAGGAGCCAACAAGATCAATAACGTTTTTTCCAAAAGATGTTCACGGTATATCTAAAAAGTTTTATCAAAAATAAAGAGAGTAAGACTAAAACTATACACTCCGATTATTACCATACATGTTTCATCAGTGGTACTTTGTCGGAATGCAAAGTTTCAAAAATCTACTCTGTATACCAAAAGTATTTCTATGTACCATAAAAATGATAAGATAGTCACGACATCTATCGTAGGTTGATGCATACCAACCGGAAAGTCCCTAACTAGGATAAAATGCTCTGTAAAAAACGACTAACCAAGTACAACTTGGTGTCGGTAGATGGAACCTATCATAATGATGTATGGTAATGATCGGAGTGTATGGTTTCAAAAACTTACTTTCTCTGTTTTTGATTTAATTGCGTGGTGCCCGTGGTTAGGCGCTTTTACAGAGGATTTTATCCTAGTTTCATCCTACGATAGATGTCGTGATTATCTATCATTTTTATAAAAAGTTTTATGTTGGAAAAAAATATAACAGTAGGAAATGTTTCATTTCTACCTTCATTTGAATAGCCAATGGATCCACACTATTGCCAATACAACTGAATGGCAATGTCCTTCCTTTGACATCATTCGTAAACTTGTGAGCAATGAAGAATTTATAACCATAAGGGGTAAACAACCACTGCAAACGTTTCGGAATGGCATCGCAAGAATTTAAAGATGATAAGGTTGCCAATCCTAAGTAATATCTAAAAAAGTAAGAAAGGATTTTGCGGAATTTTGATTTTAAGGGGCAGAAAATGGCGAAAAACGGTGGCTTACATAGAATAAGTGTATCTTGTACACGATGGTATAAACATATAGACGTCTTCAGTATTATCGAATTTTCTCTTTTAAAATGGGAAAACGGAAAAACATACGAACAGAAAAGAAAAACAGGGAAAATTAAGGAAAAATGGGAAATAATAGAGAAATGGGGTAAAAAGGGCAAAATAGGAACAAATATTGAAAAATAAGGAAAATAAAGAAAATAGGAAGAACAAATAAAAAACACGAAACAATAAAAAGAAATAGGATTAGTGAAAAATAGAAAATAATAAAGATAAATAGGGAAAAATAGTGAAAAAAGGGGAAAATAGGAAAATTGGGGAAAAATAGTGAAAAATAGGGAAATTACGGAAATAAGAGAAAAATAGGGGAAAAATAGAGGAAAACAGTGGAAATAGAGAAAAAATATGAAAAAAAAGTGAAATGGGTAAAAATAGAGAATAATAGGGATAAATACAGGGTGTGTCACGTAGACGGCCCATTAGCCATATATGGAAAAGTAATGTATTTCAAATTTGAAAATTTATTTACACAGGTTTGTCAATACGCTCTATCTAATGAAAATATTTTCATCTTTCGGTTTATACAGGGTGTTTCGAAAGTAACGATCAACTTTGTTGTTTTAAATAGAACACCCTGTCATTTTTTACATTTTTAGATTCGTCATGAAAAGCTGATTTCAAAAACCTTAACACTTCTATTATAAAACGAATGGTTTTGAAGTTATAGACAATTGAAAATCGCATTTTTTCAACTTAAAGTAATTGCTCCGGTCAAACGACATCAAATCGGATAAAACGGCTTACATTTTCCTGTCTTAACTTTTTGAGTTCTATTTTGTGACATAAGAAAAAAATTCATACAGGGTGATCAAAATTTCGATCATTCTGTATACATTTTCTTCTTATGTCAAAAGGTAGAACTCAAAAAGTTAGGATAGGGATATGTAAGCCGTATTATCGGATTTTATGTCGTTTGGCCGGAGCAATCACTTAAAGTTGAAAAAATGCGATTTTCAATTATCTATAACTTTAAAACTATTTAGTTTATAATATAAGTGTAATAGGTTTTTGAAATCAGCTTCCCACGAAAAATCTAAAAATGTAAAAAACTACAGGGCGTTCCATTTTAAATAACAAAGTTGATCGTTACTTTCGGAACACCCTGTATAAACCGAAAGTTAAAAATATTTTCATTAGATAAAGCGTATTTACAAACCTGTGTACATAAACTTTCAAATTTGAATTACCATTACTTTTCCATATATGGCTAATGGGCCGTCTACGTGACACACCCTGTATGACAAATAGGGGAACACAAGAAAAAATAAGGAAAAATATGAAGAAATAGAAAAACTAATTAAAATGGGAAACACAGTTAAAAATAGGGAAACAGAAGGGAAAATAGGGAAAAATGAGAAAAAAAGGACAATAGCGACAAATAGAGAAAAATAAAGAAAACAGGAAAAACTAATGGAAAACGGGAAAAAATAGAAAGATATAGGAAAAAATGGAGAAAGTAGTGAAAAATAGGGGAAAATATGAAAAAAAAATGACGAAAAATGGAGGAAGATAGTAAGATTGGGAAAAACAGGAAAAAACAGGGAAAATTAGGAACAAATCGGGCAAAATTATGAAACAGAAATTTGGGAAATATAATGAACAATAGAGAAAACAAGAAAAAATTGGGAAAAATAACGAAATTTGGGAAAAATAGGTAAAACTAGGGACACATAAAAAATTAGGGTAAAATTTTCAAAAATCAGAGAAAATAGAAAAAAAATTTGGAAAATAGGGAAATTAGAGAATAGGGAAAATGGAGAAAATAGTTCAAAATAGTGAAACCGTAGGGAAAATAGGTAAGAGAACAAATATGCAAAATAGGACCAAATATAGAAAAATAAGTCAAATAGGTGCAAATGGTGAAAAATAAAGAAAATAGCAAAAACTGATAAAAACAAGAAAAAATAAAACAATATAAAAAAATGGGAAAGAGAAGATAGTGAAAAATAAGGAAAAATATGTAAAAAATTAGAGAACAATTGAGAAAAATAGTGAAAAATTGGGAAAACAGGGAAAAATAAGAACAAAAATAGAAATATGGGAAAAATAGAAGGAAAAAAATAAAGGAAAGTTAAGAGAACAAATATCGGAAAATGGTGAAATATAGAAAAATATAGTTGAAAATAAGGAAAAAGTGGAAAATAAAAAATAATGGGCATAAATGGGGAAAAACAGGAAATGAAAAATATGAAGAACTAGCAGAATGCCCGTGATTTGCTTTTTCCTATTTTTCCTGTTTTTCATAATTTGTCCCTATTATTATTATTTATTTTTGTCAATTTTTAATCCGCCTATTTTTCACTATTTTCCCATGTTTCGAGTTTTCCTACTGTTCACTTTTTTCCCAAAATTTCGTTATTTTGCTCCATTTTATAATATTTTTCACTATTTTTCAGAAATTTTCACGTTTTTCACTTTTTGTCCTATATTTTCTTACTTTTTCAAGGTTTTCACTATTTTTCCCCATTTTTCACTATTTTCCAATAATTCTCCTTATTTATTTAGTTCTTTCCAATTTTCACCATCTTTTCCTATTTCACTATTTTTCCAAAATTTACCTATTTTTCCCAATATTTATCTTTATTATTTTATACATTTTCATAATTTCGCTTTTTCCTTATTGTTCCCTGATTTTCACTCTTTTTTTATATATTTCCCTATTTTTCTCTTGCCCTATTTTTCCTTTTTTCTTTCTATTTTTTCCTATTTTCCATTATTTTGACCTATTTTCCTGTTTTCTTTATTTTTCCTTATATTTCCATATTTGTACTTATTTTCAATATTTTGCCCTATTCCTCCCATTTTTTTTATTTTCCCTATTTTTTCATTAACTTCCCCATTTTTTCCTATTTTCCCTACTTTTTCCCATTTATTCATATTTCTTCATATTTTTTCTATGTTCGATTATTTTTTCCTGTTTTTATCTATTTCTATTCTTTATTTTTTCCCGTTTTTCTTTTTTTTACCTATTTTTCCATATTTCCACTATTTTCCCATATGTTTTCCCACTTTCTCTAATTTCCGTTTTCTCCCTATTTTACACTGTTTTTTTCCTAATTTTCCAGCTTTTTTTTTACTTCATTTTACTTTCTTTTTTTACAATTATTGTTTGTGGTCCCAATTTCCCCTCTTTTTTGCGACTATTATGTTTTGTTCCATTTTTCCTTCTTTTTTTTCGAACTTGTGTTTTTTGGACCTTATTTTGTCCTCCAATTATTTACAACCATTATTTTTATGTCCCATATTTTTTAAGCCCTTTTTTTAAACTATTGTTTTTTTGTCCCATTTCCCCCTATTACCCTTTTATTTTTCTCCTAATTTTTTTACTCTTTCCCCACTTTTTTCCCTTTTCCCTTTCCTTTTCGTTTATCGCATCTTTTTTTTCTACTTTTTCCCCCTTTTCTCTATTTTTACTATTTTTCATTATTATTTCCTATTTTCTTTATTTTTCCCTATTTGTTTCTTTGTTTTGCCGTCAGTCAGTCAGTCAATCAGTCAGGACTTTAGATTAGAATGAATAGGAAAAATATGGAAAATTAGGGAAAGTGGCGAAAGTAGGGAAAAACAAGTACAAATAGAATAAAATAATGGAAAACAGGAAAAATAGAAAGAAATAGGAAACATGGGGAACAATAGCAAAAAATAGAGATAATAGGAGAAAAATAGGAAAATTTGTGAAAAATACGGAAAAATTAGAAGATAGATAAAATAGGAAAATTAGAAATAAATATAGAAAAATTAGGAAAAATATGGGAAAATAGTAAACAGATAGATAATAATAGGGATAAATACGGTCAGATAGGGAAAAACAGGAAAAATAGAAGAAAATAGGAAAAACCAGCATAGCTCTGTGATCCAGATACTAAAGATACTACGTTGCAAAGCACGGGTATTCAGCTAGTAAGATATAGAAATTTATTTTCGTAACTTTAAATTTTCTAAAAGTCGAATTTTGTTTTTTAACTATATATTATTTTTACTTGTATTTTTTTACTAGTCCGATAAGTATGACACATTTTGTTCTAAATGCATATACAAGTTTATAAATCAATAAAGTCAATTTAGTTACCTTTGTAGGACATGCAAGAAATTCGGAAAACTAGCTGTAATTCTTAAGGCTACTCCTACATAAATATCAATCATGTCAACAGCTTTGATTCTTCCTTTAGCGGCTTCAGCCAAATTCAATGCATTTAAACAAGTCGTGATACCAATCAAATGACAAGTTCCTTCAGGCCCACTGATCAACTGAGTTTTATGTAAATCATTGAACACTAACGCCAATTCTTTACAGGATGTTTGAGCTTCAAATCTAGCCATTCTAAAACAAAAATTTTAAAATAGTGCAAATTATTTATTCTCGGTGCTTACCCATCAATAAAGAACCCTCCGGTATGTCTAGAAAGCCATCTACCGATCCACACACGATGCATTATTTGTCTAAACAGTTGCCAAGCAAAAGATGAAAATAATTCAAACCTACTGGTAGGTAAATTTATACCATATGTTTGTAGGCATCGTAAAAGTTCTTGTTTCGCTTCTAGTTTATCACCCTGTAAGAGAATTTAATATTTTAAATGCTGTTTTAATAAAAAAATTTTGTTTCTTACTCTTTTCAAGTATACTTGTGCCTGTCTACGGTGTATCCAAAATTTTCGAGCTTCTTTGGATTGTGCAGGAATTACTGGGTCTCCATAAACAAACATTTTCACTAAGCAGAATACTAGAATTGCCAAATTTAAGAACCACAATATTAAAGTTGAAGGAGAAAAAGATACAGAAGCTGGTTCAGTCCCTGGAATGAAAAATAATAAAAGTGAACCAAAATACTTTTTTCCAAAAATAACTTACACAGAATTCCTCTCCTTTCAAATCCCTTGGTATCATCCAAGTTTGTGTACTTGGTCAAAGCGAGCTTAAACGGATTGACAGCTACCATCACCAACATAAACATGCACAACGTCAACCTCGAGCTATCGAGCATTCCCTTGCGTCTAGGTAACAACACCTCTTCCTCTTCACTGTCATCTTTGATGTTTGCAGTATATTCAGGACTGCTGGGTAGTGAGCAGCTTTCTGGAGAGAATGAACGGTCCGAATGAGGAGGAGTATCTTCAGGACGGTATTTCATATCGCCTGTCGTGAGGAGATCTTTAATAGAACTCCTTGAGGACATTTTCAGTGCCATATTTTCTTGTTTAAGACGCGTATTGGAATTTTGGAGGAAACGAATGTATTCGATGGTGCGCCTTAAGATAGCCGATTTGTTTAACTAAATGGGTTTTCAAACATATAACTTAATTACACATTGACTTAACTTACTTACCTTTGCTTCTTCCCCTACAATCATATTTTTCAATTCAATGATTTTATCATTAATGCTTGTTCTATATTTTCTCTCAATCGCATTATGTGCACTCCTTTTTACCTCTTTTACTTTGGGTTCTTTTGTTGATTGGACTCTATCGATGGCCACTTTTCTATCCCCATTTAATACTAATGGAATTCCTGTAGTCAGGATTCCATTTGTGTTTATAAGAGTTTGAAAAGGTTGAGATGTGGTATTTGACATTGCTGTAGTGTACACAACTGTGGGGGACATTACCTACAAATATTTAAAATATATGTAGATATAATAGGAGACATTAATATAAACATAAAACAACAGACGGATTTAATATCTACATATTTAAGTCAAAGCTGTCCCTAAACATTTTTATGCTCTGGAGCACAGTGCATAAGAGCATTTTTTAAAATTTGTGATTAGTGCTTAAAATCCTTTATGAAAGGGCTTTGTGCTTGGAGCTCCTAAAAAGTGATCGCGAGCACTCCAAAAGGCTCGCGAGCACTTGAAAAGGCTCCCGAACACTCCAAAATGCGCGCGAGCACACCAAAAGGCTCACGAACTAAGCATTAAGCCTTTCGTGAACATTTTTTAACTCACACCAGTAAATATTAGTGTATAATTTGGAAAAATAAAAATAATTACTGTTTTAACTATTTTGAAAAATTGATTATGACAAAAAAAATATTACATCAAAAATGATATACATCTCATGTAATAATTCCTAAAAAAAAAACGTTTTATTAGTTACAGTTTTTCAATTTTTGAATATGTTCATTTAAAAAGCATACCATTTTGTAAATCATTTGTACGAGTGGAAGCTTTTTGTAACTCAATTTTTGTTATTTTATATTGTATTTTAAACAGTTTTATAATTTGTAATGTAGGCCTGATGATGGCCATTACTTAGCCGAAACATTTGTTCAATTAATTTTCAATATATTTTATGTGGTATGACTTTGATTTTATTATTATTATTTGAATAATTTTACCACATTTGAGAACGTATAATCTTTTGTTTTTGAATTTAATATAGATTGAACCCAACCCGGATTGAGAACCATCAGTGGCGCAGCCAGAAGGGGTTTATGGGTTAAACGCCCCCCACACCTACACTAGTAATGGGCACTATCCAATATTTTTAACTATAGAATAATGGATTCATGCAGTGGTTTTTTTTATATATTTATTTTATAATTTTGGCCTACACATTGAGACCGATCCTGCGGCTGTAATTAATTCTTAAAATTTGAATATCGGGGCTATAGTGACTTGTGACGTGGTCCAATTGAAACAGATTATATTTGGCTCTGTTAACATATCGATAAAAATGGCAACCCCCGTTATCATTTGTTATGATTAAAAGAAGGAAAGAAGTATGTCAAATTTTTCTACAAACGAACAAATCTAGAATGTTGGCAATGCTGTAGAAAGTAAACCGTTAATTGTTGGTCAAGAAGCAGCGCCACTTTCAAAATATATTAATTACTTTTTATTAATTAATGAATAATAGAAGAACAATGAAAATCAACAAGCAAAAAGGTTTTTAAGCTATTCATTCATTAATATAAAACCAATAAATTCGTTCGTACTGAAAAAGTCCATTACTAAATAGGTTGTTGTTACAATTTAATAAATTCATTTAAATTAATTCATTCATTACTACTTTTACGCCAGATGCGTCTGCAACGTTCTTTACAAAATCGTTATATTTTAAAAAAAGTAGGTTTAGCACTGGTCCAAGAGTATTAAAATAAATTAGATAAAAAACATACAATTAATTTTTTATGATCAATCCTTACAAATACCTCTCTGTATTCTATGCAGATGGAAATTTTATAAATATGACAAAAATAGGATGCTTTTCTTTTTTTTATTTAGGGTTTTCTTGTTTTAAATATCAATTTTGTACATTATCTCACTTCCCTACATGACTCATTTCTGGTAATTGTCTAATATTGTCACGAAAAATATTATTGCCACTTGAAAATTCACATTTCTTATGCTTATACTTCGTATTAAAACAAATGTTTAAGATTATAAGCACTGTTAATTTGAATCACCACTGGAAATGGAGATTGTAATTTAAAAGATAGATCTTACTCAAATTCCTTTAAAAATACATGTTATTTATTGATGAATAAAACAACTCCAAGTCATACCACAATAAAATTTTTTGATATAAAGACATATAGTCAAAAGGCGACGTGTTTCGGTCTATAAGACCATCATCAGGCCTATAAGCAAAATGAAGTTGTGAAGAAACATCACTAATTTGTATACAAATTACAATATTTATTGTTTGGATCCAATTTAATTTGTATACAAATTAGTGATGTTTCTTCACAACTTCTTTTTGCTTATTATGGTCTTAAAGACCGAAACATGTCGCCGTTTTGACTATATATCTTTTAAAACATTTATTGTTGAATGACTTGGATTTGCTTTATTCATCATTGAATATTATTCCACATTTGAGTATGAATATTTTATTTTTTTTTCAATTTTATTTATGTTGGGTTTAATTTATTTGTTTGTTATCAACAACCCTTTTTTATTTACACGACTTACTGTCAGTAGATAGAACGTTCTTTAACTTTAACGGTTCTATAACTAATGACAATGACGTTTAGATTGTGACAATTGTATAAGAAATCAACTTGTAAAGTTTTATTCTAAACGTCATTGCCTTATTGAGTCTTTAAAGTTAAAGGACGTTCTATCTACTGACAGTTAGATCTGTTCATTTAAAATGTTCCCACCTATTATATTTATATTAAAAAATCGCAAAATTTACGCTATCGGATCGGTTTTGACTGCAAATTTATCTTCAATTTTATTTAATTTTTTTAATAATATTATTGTGATCAAATTACACTATTTTTTTTTATTGTTACGATTTTTTTCTGTTCCACCCTGTATTTTCATTATTCCTCTGCTCAGTATATCTTAATTTCAGACTCGCTTGATATCCTTTCTTAATTTCCTCGCGTCGTGTCCCTTCTCCTCTTGGTATGTCTTTCCCATGTTAACAATTCTCTCTATTTTCCTCTTCAGTCAGAATAATTGACTTTTATATTGCTTGTGTCGCTTATTGAAGTTTTCTTTTCTTCACCTTGTTATATAGGTTAAGTTTTTATTATATTATATATTCACTTTTTTGTTATATTTACTTAAAAGTTCATATTTTATAATACAAAAGTGGTAATTCTATAACGAATATGTTAAAATTTAACGGACGTTAAAAATATAACGTATGTTAAATATGGAAAGCAATTCTGCACATTCATGTTTAATTTTAACATGTTACAATTTACATATTAGTTCATTTATACCGCAAAAATCTATTCCACAAGCAGAAATATGTTAAAATTTAACATAAATGTGTTAATTTGACGTTTTAAATTTTGGAAATTAACGGGTACCCTATTAGTAGGCTTTAAAACTTAACGTATAAGAAAATATGGCTTTTGATGGATTAATTAATCTGTTATTACAAAGAAAATCATGTAAATAAGTTGAGAATATAAATCAAATAAGTTATCCATATCTCAAATGTGGTCAAATGTTAATCATAAATGAAAACCCCAAAATCATGTAAAACAATAACATTTAATTAAAAATTTTTTTCTTAAAGGCAACTAGTTTCGGTTAAATAACCATCTTCAGGCCAAGAGATTAACGGGAATTAAATGTTAAATAAAAATTAGCATATTTATAACAGGGTGTGCTGCTACTAATTGAAGGAGGAGGTAGGATAGTAATCAGGGAAAGGGGGGGAACATGAAAAAGTAAAAAATTAAATCCAGGTGGGTAAAAACACTAATTAAAGTAAAACATAATTAAAATCGTATGTTTATTCGATTGAAAATTTAGCGCATATGTTAATTTTATTTTTACAGAATTACAATTTATGTTAAAATTATAAAATTTAACACCCGTTAAAAATAAACATACTAGTTATACAATTACCACTAAATTATCTGATCTTTTTTGTGCTCTTTCAGTCTCCATTACAAAAAGAGAATCTATTTTTAATTTGTTTTTACAGATTGTCTTAAAATTTAATTGACTTTATATTTTCATATTTTGATCTAAAAATTTATGTATTTCATATTGATATTATCATTGTTTTATATTCGTTTTTTTTAACAGAGACCACGAAATCTGGAAATTTATAAGATTTTTGTCTTACATTTACTTTATGTGAACTTTTAGGGTTTATTTTTCTGGGACTGAACGTCTTTTTTGGAACGAGTAAGTTTTTTTTCTCCTTTGGGACGCAACGTTTTTATTTGAAACAAGCCCTTTTTTCTTTTGGAACAAGTTTTTCCTTAGAACGTGACATCTTTTACTGCCAGATCCAGAACAGAAGAAACTCGAAGACAAGTCCAAAACTAAGCTAAGACACATTTTTCAAAGAAATAAAAGAAAAAGTATCAGACGGATTATTAAATTTTCTTCTAAAATAAAACAAATATAACGTTAAATTTCCTTAAACCCATAAAAAAGAAAGAAAGGACGGATTTTGAAACATATCACAGTTTTTTTGTCAATTTTTTCTAAATACATCAAAAAATTAATTAATTATACTTTCGTCTTAAAGTCACATTTATTACTAAATCACGTTTATTAACTTCGTTCCGCAAAAGCTCACAAGTTACACAAAATTGCATTTCGTATTGCATACAAGATTTTTTCTAATTTTGAAGTAATAAAAAAAATAATAAAATATAATTGATTAAAATTGTGAAAGCATAAATCTAGTCTCTTTACTGCCGTCACTTCATATTAGTTGTCAGTTTTACATTTGTAAATGAGCCTGAAATAATTGGTGAAACATCCAATGCAATGTGCGCTGCCTCCCAAATAACAGCAAGTACCAGCAATAAAACAAGTATGTCGTCGGAAATTAATTTAAATAATTGCAAATATTTATGTTATCAATATTTATAATAATTAATTAATTTATAACTTATGTCCTTATCTTGTGTTATAACAGTTAAATAGAATTCTTTTTGTCACTAATTTTGAAATCCATTTTTCATCACCAGTTACATAAAATTTTACTTTATGTAATTAGTTACAAAAAGTAAGACGTTTGATAACGTCTGTCAGTTTCAAAAAGTGTTACTTTATATGTCAAAATTAGAAAAAATAACGTTTTATTATCCTACCAACTATTTAGTTTAACAACTAAAACTAAACAATGGGCGCACGGTTAACTCAAAACAAAAGCGCAAACTACGAAAATTAATTAATCCATTCCCATTCCATATCTTATTTTTATGTCGGTAAACCCAGCAGGCACTTGACGGCAGAACTACATGAAATATTTACCAAAATTATCGGCTATTTAAATGCCCAAAAAATAATTTTTCCGCTCCACTGTTTTTTTTTAATTTTGAAGGTTCTGCTAGCTTTACCGTAAAGCTAGCAGAACCGCAGAGAATTTTAAAAACAATTATACCAAAATTATCGGCTATTCAAATGCCTAGAATATAATTTTTCCCCTCCCAACAATTTCTGCTCCAGTTTTTTTTTATTTTTAAGGTTCTGTTAGCTTTATCGTAAAGTTAGCAGGACCAAAGAGAATTTTAAAAAGAAAATTATTACAAACTATAAAATAATAATGTATATAATGTACAAAAAGTAATGAATAGTACAAATACTAAACATCAAAATTAATGAAAATTATCCTGATAAAGCCAAGACTCATTTTAATTACTTTTAAAATTCTATGCAAATTTTGATTAAAATAAATTTTAGAAACTGAATTAGGCAATAAATTCTACTATAGATAGGGTACTTAGGGTAGTACACCGTTTCTGACCAAATTATTGCAATTCCGCGCAGATTTGCTATGTGTACAGTTAGTATAAAATTCCATGCTAAAAAAAGTTATTTATTGAATACATTTATTTGCGTTGACATATAACAACAAACTCTCTTCATTTTGCTGATAAAGCTAACAGAACCTTAAAAATAAAAAAAAATAGTGGAGCGGAAAAATTATTTATTGGGCATTTAAATAGCCGATAATTTTGGTATAATTGTTTTTAAAATTCTCTGCGGTTCTGCTAGCTTTATGGTAAAGCTAGCAGAACCTTCAAAATAAAAAAAAAAGCAGTGGAGCGGAAAAATTATTTTTTAGGCATTTAAATAGCCGATAATTTTGGTAAATATTTCATGTAGTTCTGCCGTCAAGTGAATGCTGGCTTTACAGACATCTTATTTTTATTCTTTTCACATTCGTTTACTCATTTTCATTTATCGCACTATCGTTTAGAAAAATAGTAGTTAAGTTTCTGTAGTAAATATCAAATTATGCATTTATTTATTCGTTACTAAATTTAGTAAATTGCAGAACAAGCTATTGAATAATTCAAATAGTTGACAACTATTGAATATTTCGACAGTTTTTATTCGATAGTGCCCATCACTAACCCACATATGTTTTGTTTTCTAAAGTTTTCTGTGATATATTCTCGTAATACTCTTATTTTTTTGAAAACCCTTCTGATAGGTAAAAAACCCCCTATAATAGATAATTCTGGCTGCGCCACTGACAATCATAGATGGATATCTGATCTACTGGTCCATATTAATAATAATTATTATTATTATTATTTTACTCGAATTTATTTTTTCGGAGTAACAACCACGTATAAAAATATTTTTTCCCTTTACCTGTGAATCAGTCTTAAGAAACTTAGCTTGAAGAACAACCGGTTGGATTTGTTCAACAGGAATTTGTTGTATATTTTGCACTAAAACAGGTCTACTCTTTTGCCTGCCACTTCCCCTTTTATTCACCTGTTGTTGTAAAATAATATGCTGGTTTTGAACAGGAACATTTGTAGTATAAATTACGGACTGAGTTGTATGCAGATTATTAGCTGAAGATATAATGACCGGACTGGAATTTTGTACAGGAGTGGAATTGGGTACTGGAAGGGAAACATTTTTAATTTGAACGTTTTGTACGTTTTGCACAACCGGTTGAGTACGTATGGGACTAAATTTAGGACTATTGTCTATTAGAGGAGTGGAATAAGTAGGTTCGAATAGAGATTTACTGCTGAAAGAAGGAGAATACTTTTGTTCTGAGAAGTCATTATGTGACTGTAAGTCACTAAAATCCATCAACACATTATCTTCCAAATCCAGTAAAGATTCATCTCCAAATAATTCACTTTTTAATAACTCATTTTCACAATGGCTCAGTAAATCTACAAGAAAATAATATTTATAATAACACCATCAATCAAGTCCAATTTTTCTTACCGTCTATTCCAGAGAGGTCTGGAATTTGACTAAAATCGTCTTGAGTGTGAAAATTAGGTAAATCTTCATCCATTTCACTTATAAATAATGTTTTTTGTTTACAATACGCTTTCATGAAAAAACTAAAATCACCATATTTTGAATAGCGAATCAAATGAAAGATTGTAATGAGGTGATCTATGACGTCAAAATTAAGTACAGGGTAGGTGTCGACATCTGCTGTAACAAACCTGAAACAAAACTACATTAGTGCCATCTGCCTGGAAACAATAAAATATAATTTAGTTATTATTCTCGTTTTTTAGTTTCAACGTTTATTAGATATTTTAATTTTACTAGATGTCGCAAGTAGTAAGATTTTAATAATAATGGGCTACATTCACACGTCGGAATTTTAACATAATGGCATATAAAACTCGTTAAATGAAGAGCATAGTTACTAATATTTATTTCCCCTACTGCAAATAATGAACAAATTTCAAAATGCCTTTTTAATTTTAAAATATTTAGGATCCCGTCCTCACGAAAAAACGCGGCAGTGCCATGTTGCCAAGTCTAGTCATTTAAGTTATGTTCATTTGACTTATCTTTTCGTGAAACATTTTTGTCGTATTTGTGTGACATTCTGTGTTAAAAGTTAAAATTAAAAATAAGTTAGGTTACTTTATTATACTGTCACGTCTATTAATGTTATTGTTAGTTCTGTCATAGAAAGACGATAAAAATGTTTAAATATTTTCTAGTGGGATAGAAAAAGATATCAATATAATCTCGTGTTATAAGAGTAACACCGTAATATAAATTTCAATATTTTTATTTTGCTTTATTTGGAACTTAAACAAAATAATTTTTCACCAAAGTGTTTATTTATCGTATACTGTAGCCTTAAATTTGATCTCAGTTGATGAATGAAGACCATTAGAAAAATTTTTAATAAGTTATCAAGGAAATTTTATCATGAGGTGATCTATGACATCAAAATTAAATGTGCCGACATCTGCTTTAACAAATCTGAAACAAAACTAAATTGGTGCCATCTGACGGGAATCAATACAAATAACATAATTTAGTTAATAGTTATTTAATTATTTTCGATTTGTAGTTTCCACGTTTATTAGACTTTTTACTAGATGTCGCCAGTAATAAAGTTAGAACTTTTTAAGATTTTATTAATAATTAGTAAAATTTTAAATAACTTATCAAGGAAATTTTATCATATTATGGTTCTGATTCGCATATATTTTTTAGAAAAATTGACTTATTTATATTATTAAAAGGACGTTGACCCATTTTGTTATCAGTTTTTGAACAGTTCTTATCGTTTTTTGTTAATGCAATAATCTTTTGATTATTTAATATGTTGATAAAGTTACCTATAATCGTTTTGAAAATTATTGCATGCAGGTTACGTAAGTCTAAATAATCAAAAACACGTAAACACGTGTTTGTTTTAAGTATTAGTAAAATATTATTTATAAAGACTCAAATTGTGGGAATTTAAAACACAAAAAAGATAATTGAAAACTGTTAACGAAACTATTAAAAATTAGATAAATAATTATTTAGTGCCCGTAATGATATTTAGGTGCTCGAGGCGGAGCCGAGTCAAACTATATTTAATAGGAAAAATATTTTATTATTACCAGAAAAATTACTATTGAGGAAAAATAGCGCTTGAAAAAAATCATTATTGCCACAACCAAATGTTTTATTAGTTATATACAGTCTTAAATTGGAAGATATAAAATTGCTATATCAGAAACCAGGTAGAAGGGCGGTAAATGGGGAAAAAGTTAACTATTTTGGAGAGCACTTACATTGGTTGAAAAAAATCTACAGGGACTCTCAGTGTTTTCGAATTATGCATCAGGGAAAACTAAAAACGCTATTTTTGGTTTTCACGCATATAATCTTTATTAAAAGAAATATGAAAAAATGGAAAATAAAAGTTTTGTTGTATTTCAAATTTGCTACAAAAGTGCACTAATAAATCTTTGATACGGACCTGTCTTTTTTATTACAAAAACTGATAAACCGTTAAAATTCAAATTCACTGATATATCACACTTGTTACTTTAACGACGTTTTATCTGAAATAACTAACATCATCAGTGACAATAATTTTTAATTACGGTCCTGCCGTAGTTCATTTGTAAATTTGTTTTACTTTTGTTAAAGCGAATTAAACATTAGACCTACTTCGACATTACCTAACAATTTCGATAATGCATCTTTATCAGTGAAAAAAAATCAAAATTCTAGGATGCGCTCAAACGGTGGTGCACCGTTTCAGGACTTCGGCCCATCGGGTACCGAAATGGCTAATGCAATCCTGGTCAAATTCTCATATATATGTAGAGTAATACAGGGTGAGTTACGGTAGACGCGACGGTCCATTGTGGCTGTGGCTAAACGGTTAATATTTTGAATATTTTGTTTATTCATGGATATGTGGGTTGATAAAGGCTACTTTTTAAAATTATTTTGAAATATCAAAACAATATTAAAAACAAACAGTAAATTGAGTCTGATTTTTTTTAAATGTTATCCAAAACACAGTGGTGCGCGAAATTCACGGGGTACAAAAAAATAATAAAAAAAAAATATTTTACATTAAATAGTAGCAACAAAAAAAACTAAGGCGTTACTTTTGCAAAGTAACTCAGTTACTGTTTCTTTTCTCCCACGTTAAAAAGTAACGAATTTTCTAGGCATTATTGAAAAGTAACGTTTTAGTTTCGTTAATCCCAGCTCTGCCAAATATCAATTGAATATGTGAATAGATTTCATGTTTTCCTTTATTTTATCTTATACTAGTCCATTATCGTGTTTTTATTGCTTAGTTATCAACTACATAATAAAGGTATATTTTATGGACAGCGCGGCCACTTTATGGCTCGCAAAGTGCACTTTATGGCCCGCACGTGGATAAAAACAAAAAAAACAGTATTTGTTTAACTAATTAATTAAATTAGTAATAAAATTAATATGTAAAATTGTATTAAAAACAAGTTTGCGACTTACAAACTCTTGGGCGACTTTTTTTGTCTACATTTTATATTTTTTAGCGCTTCTTGCATAAAAGTTGTTAAAATACTGATTACTAATTTATTGTCATATATCCAATTAACCTCTAGAACAATCCCAAAAAATATCTATTTTTTATCCATAAGAACTGACCTACTTATGATGAAGTTGCGGTCGTGTAAGATGCGGTCAAAGCTGAAAAAGTGAGATTTGCGGTCATAAGGGACAGATGTCTTTACTGTTAAAGTGAGGGAAGTGCGCGAGATGCGGTCAACGAAAAATTGTATAAGTGTTATAATATTCCTCCTTACTGATTTAAAAATTTAAAAATGATTATTTCCCATAACTTTGAAATTTGTTTATATTTTTTTTTATCAAAATGACACGTAACTGCAAAAATAGTCATTTATGCAACAAGTGTGTAAAGTGATACTTTTTTCACGAATGTGAATGTTGTCGCACGAGCCAAGGCGAATGTGACAATCACATGAGTGAAAAAAGGCACTTTACACACTGGTTGCATACAATATTTTTTCTGCTGCCATAATTTTTATGTATAAAAATAGATTTCGCAAGCAAGAGGTTAACAAGCTGTTTTCCAAAATCTTGAAGTTAATCAGTTGATTTCTGGCAAATACAACCTTGGCAAGAAAAAAACATAAGGATATTGCAAAAAATGTATTGCACATGTAAAATAGCAGTTTGTACAACAAGTGCGCAAAGCGTCACTTTTCCCACGAGTGCAGAAGTTTGGGAAAAGTGCTTTGCGTACAAGTTGTACACAATATTTTTTCTACAACCACATTTATTAATAAAAAAAAACGGTAACTTGTATAGGTATTTTACTTAAACTTTGAAAAGACATAATTAAAAATGACTATTGAATACAGAAAAATTAATTTGTTTATATAATTTATAAATTAAAATAAATAATCAAATAAATAGTTTACTTTTAGTTTCAATTTCAAATTTGAACTCCTAGAAATTCACTATAATGATTGACATTTCCGTGGGGAAAAGTGCCATGGCGCGTACTTTCCGCACCCTAAATTATTACTTTTCCCACGGATATCAAAGAAATTAAGAAAAGGCCTACTTTGCGTATAAAAATTTGTGTAGAAAAGCGTGTTTTGCATAGTGGTTGTAGAAAAAAGTTATTTTGAAAATTTTATTTTACTTTACGCACTAGTGAAAAAAAGTTAAACTTTACGCACTCCTTGGCGTGCCTAAAGTAAGTACTTTACGCACGGTAGTAGAAAAACTTATTTTTCAAACAGGTACCTGGGCAATGCAAAGCAGTCACTATTTTTATGTAATTTTTTAAATAGTCCACTCTGCGTTTATGGCAGCGTCGTGACTGCCTTATAGCAAAATACTATAAGCTCGCATTAATATCTTTTTGAGTTCTTTTTTGAGATTTCCTGTAACTTTTTTTAAAATTTTATTCTAAATTAACAATATGAGAAATAATAGACAAAATTTTAAAAAAAATTACCTCCCCCACTGTCACCTCGTTTATTTCAAAGATTAAAAAAAATGCCGATTTTTATACATATCTGAATATCTGATGGTATAAAAATTTCAATTTTCGGTATTTAGATGAACTCCCGTTAGGTGACAACCACCCACTCAATTTTTTAAATGGCGAGGAGGGTCATGTGATACTTCATTTGAAAGGTTATGAAAATCTGATTTCAAAACATATTACAATAATAGTTTATGTTATGAAAAAAGTGATTATTAGTCAACAATGTTGAATAATATCGTTACCACTAACCAAAACTACTCTTTTTTCATATTCTACACATGTTTCGCTAATTACGTTAACATCACTATTAACACAAAAGGTCCGATTGACATTTTTTATGGTTCATTTAATGTCAGATCGTCCGAGCCCTAAAATAAAACATTTGATACACTTTTCTGCAAAAACCTTTTTAAAACGGACATAAAGAAACGTTTCATGGGCTACAGTACTCAAATCTTTTTAAAATCTATGACAAAAAACGACTACTAAACGTTTTTTAACGTCCATGATAGAATTTTTTCGATAAAGTCAAAATAGGGACGTTTTTAAAAGGTTTTATTTGAGTAGTTTTTAAGTCAACCAGTAAAAAAGTTCAAAACGTTTTGTTTAGGTCCTTAAAAATATATTTTCAAAAAAAGTCAGAAAGTTACGTTTTTGTTAGTCGTTTTTATAACCATTGTAAAAAACTTTCAAAAGACGTTGTTTTTGGAGTATGGCAAAAGTATAAGTGGACGTTCGAAAATATGTCCATAAAACGTCTTTTGTCGAACCATTTTTTAGTCCGTTTTGAAACGTTTTTAAAATATATTTTTTCGACGTCTATATGATGTTAGAAGTTGTAACATTTGCACTAGAGAAAAACGTCTTATAAACTTTCTCGGAGCGAACGTCGGTCGTGTACGTTTTTAAAACGTCTTTTAAACGTCTCTGTGCTATTAGGGATCATCAGAAGTTGATGATAAGTTAATTGTTAAAAAAATGACGATATTATATATAGATTGTCAAAAAGTGTAGTTTTGGTGAATGGTGATGATATTCTTGAAACCAAAGATTCCAAATTCCCAATTTAAGTTGAAACTATAATAAATTTTTTGATGAAATCACTTTTTTCACAATTCTCGTAAACGTAAACTATTGTAAAATATTTTTGAATTTTTGATATAAGAGTTTTATAACCTTTCAAATGAAGTGTCAGTTAAAAAAAATCGAAGGAGTGGCTCTCACATGAAGAGGGTCCATTCTAAATACCGAAAATTTTATTTCATCAGATACTCGGATTTTTTACTCTTTAAAATAAACTAGTTGATGATGTTGAGGGGATAAGAATTAATCCTCTCACTGTATATTAATATGTAGTGCATTTTACTATGTAACTGTATTGTTTAATAAAATAGTAAAATTTTGGTAATTTAATTAATGCTCTTTACCTAAATCGAAGAAAAAAAACTAAATATGTATGTATGTAATCTGTATGCATTTAAAAATTGGAAATTATAATGTATGTTCTACATTTTCTTAATAATAAACATCTTTATAACATTGGCTAGTGCCGAAATGTGACTGCATCTCGTATTCCGTACAGGTAAGAAAGAAAAGTAACCGCATCTTTCACTGACCGCATCTCGCACGACCTCCTTACGATAATTATATTGTAAGGTTATACAAAAGGTAATCTCTATTTAGGGGTGGTCTCTACTATAAAACTAATAGACATTACAATGTAAATAAAATAAAATAAAATAAATTATAGAACCCTGCACAAACCTTATGGGAATTTTCTCCCGGTCAAATTGGCTGAAATTTGGATATTTTGTTCTTTTCGGCATCCTAAACAAAAGTCTCAATGGGCACAAAGCTCAATTTTGCTTATTTTGGCTCCAAAGCTGCACGGATTCACCATTATTTACTACTTAAAAGGGTAATCTCTTCGAAAGTTTACTATTTGCTGCGTTAACAAAAAGTACCCTCTTATATTTTTGAGGTCGCTGCATTCAAATGCAATGCCAATATAATAGTATTGACAGTTGACAGCTGTCAACTAGTTGTCAAACAATTAGCGATAATCAAAATTGATAAAATATACATGTAAATATATGTTTTTGAGGTTGCTGAGTTCAAAACTGATGTTAAAAAACCTTATTGACAGTTGACAGCTGTCAATTAACTGTCAAACAATAAGCAATAATCTATCTTGATACATTATCATACACAGTCAAATATTTAATTAACGATAGTACTCAACTGTCAATATCGTCTTTTTGGCATCGGATTAGAATTAGGCAACCTTAAAGACATATGCTTACATGTCCATTTTATCAATTTCGAGTGTTACATGCTGTTTGACAGTTATTTGACAGCTGTCAACGGTCAATATCGATTTTTAACACCAGTTTTGAACTCGGCTACCTCAAAAACATACATTCACATGTGGATTTTATCAATTTTGATGATCACATGTTGTTTGAAAGTTAGTTGACAGCTGTCAACTGTCAATAACGTTTTTTAACATCAGATTTGAACTCAGCAACCTCAAAAACAAATACTAAACTTTTGAAGAGATTACCCTTTTAAGTAGTAAATAATGGTAAATCCGTGTAGCTTTGGAGCTTTGTAGGAGCCAAAATAAACAAAATTGAGCGTTGTGCCCATTGTGATTTTTGTTCAGGATGTCGAAACGAACAACATATCCAAATTTCAGCCAATTTGACCGGGAGCCAATTCCCATAAGGTTTGTGCGGGATTCTTTAAAGAATTTCTCATCCAGTCTCTTTTGTTCCTTCCACGGTTATCTTCAGTTAAGCCATTAATTTGTTTCTTTTCTAATTTTAAATTTGACTTTACGTCGTTTATATCTTTTCTGAATTCCTTTTTTTATTTCTTTTGATTAACTTTTGTTTCCTTTTTAAATCTTTTACATATTCTTCTTTTTTGATTCAATTTCTTTTAATTTCTTATTGATTTCTTCCACTTGCCTATTATGTTCATTAATTTGTATTTTAGTTTTATTTATTTTCCCATTGATTATTTCTCTTTCTTGACTTATTTCAATTTTATCTCTAATCCATATTCTCCATTTCTTTGCTTTTCTATTATTCTTATTTCTATTGATAAAAATTTTCATCTATACCTGTAATTGTATTAATCCATTTCCCTTCTAAATTTGACATTCTTTCACTTGTATCTTGTACTTCTGATTTTACTTTTTCAGTTTCTACTTTTATTTCTTTAGATTTTCTTTCTTTTTCTTGTAGTATAAAACATTTTTCATCTTGTACTTTTTCTGCTTCTATTATTCGTCCTATCATTTCTATTCTTACCTTCTTTTTTGTTTCTTCTATTTTATTATTGGTATAATTCTTCTATTTTCTGAATTATTTCATTTTTATTTTGTTTCAATTCTAGTGTGTTATATCTCCAATCTTCTTTCCCAAATCTTTTCCTTTTTCATGCATTTATTTTCGGAGTTCTTCTTTGTCTTCCTTTCCTTTTTTCAAATTTCATAAAACAATTTCATTAAGGAAGCTTCCTTTTATTTTATATTTTAAATTTTTTTTGTTAAATTACATTTATAATATATTCAATAAACCTTTTATTTATAATTTTCTCTCATGACAATTCAAAAAAAATATTAGCAGATTTTTTCTGCTGTCTATTTTTTTTTGTTTTTTTTTCCGCCCAAACAACTTCTTACTTGATTACATACTTTCAAATATAATTTTTATAATAATAATAATGAGATAAGACCTGTTACTATTCCACAATTATTGATTTTTCATCCTTTCATATTTTATACAGGGTGATTCATTGGGAAAGTGACATACGTTAACTGCAAATAGGAGAAACTTAGGCGATCTCAAAAACTCCATACTTATATGGTCTTACTGCTTTAATAACAAAGATACAGGGTGTTTTAACTATTTTGCCAAATTCATGCATGGTTCATAACTTTCTAACCACACTGTATATTTTCATGATATTTGGCAGGCATATTTTGTTTAAAATGTCCAATCGATCAATAAATTTACAATAAAATAAATTCAGGTCCGGATTAAAAAAATATATTAAAATATTCCGACACAAAAACAACACCCCGTATATCAGATTTTTCTAAAATAGATTCTGTATTTGCAAACAGCACGAAAAAATGAATTTAGTGACATACTTTGCATTTTCGGTTAAATATTTTTTCTTGTAAAATATAGACTTTTAATTCTGAAATGGTGTGAATTGTGAGAGCCCAAAATTGAAACTAATTTCTTTTTAATGTGATTTATTTTTAATGAAGACTAATTAACCTAAATTGGTAAAATTTTAGTTTTTTAAGTATATTTCCATTTTTTGCGATAAATAATCCACAAAAAACTTGCATCTTTAATTAACGAATAAATAATAATGAATCCACCAAAAATAACTTTAACTAATGAAGAATTACAACTATTAAAAAAAAACGCTTAAAAAATATTACACGGGGTATAACCCATATGTTTTTAGTACTTCGGCCCGAAAAATTCACTTTGGAACAATAAACACAAGAACTATACGCAACACGAAATGACCTGTTTCATTATTTATAAAAATGGCGGAGATATAATTTTTGTTGATATTTCAACCGCCTCCATTTTCAGCCCCGTAGGTAGGATAAAAAAAGTTTTATACAAATTGTATTTGAAAAATGTAAATCCATAATGGTTTTACCTTGTTGTCATAAATTTTTAGGTGTTTTTTTTATAATTTCTGTTGTTTTTCATTAATTAAAGTTATTTATTTTTTGTAAATTTATTATTATTTATTCGTTAATTAAAGATGAATGTTTTTTTGTGGATTATTTATCCCACATAGTAAAAATTAAATAAAAACATTTTACCGAAAATGCAAAGTGTACCACTAAATTAATTTTTTCGTGCTCTTTGCAAATACAGAATCTATTTTTCTGATATAAAGGGTGTTGTTTTTGGGTCGGAATATTTTATAATATTTTTTTAATCCGGACCTGGATTTCTTTTATTGTAAATTTATTGATCGATATGACACTTTAAATAAAATATGCCTGCCAAATATCATAAAAATATACAGTGTGGTTAGAAAGTTATGAACCATGCAAGAAATTGGCAAAACAGATAAAACACCCTGTATCTTGGTTATTAAAGTAGTAAGACCATATAAGTATGGGGTATTTGAGATAACTTAGGTGTCCCCTATCTGTAGTTAACGGTCACTTCCCCAATGAAACACCCTGTATACCAATACATATCAATAAACTCTTTAAAATATCAACAATTAACTTATTTAAAAAATTATACAAAATATTTCATTACAATATATTATTTATAACCAAATAAGTAAATGTTAGAAAATTACTAAGATTTTAATGAAAATTCTCGGTACCTATGAGATGGATCTAATTTAGTTTTATTTAGTCTTATACGTATACAGCAAAGAATCACAAACCATGATGGTCACCGTCTCTTGAGCATGATTTGCGTGTTAAACGGAAGAAGGCTGGGAAGTTATACGTGTAATTTGTATAATAGTATTATAGTAAACAGTCAAGGATATTTAAGATCTTAAAAAAAATTTGGTAGGTACTTTATATAGATGGTAACGACATAAAAGGTCCTCAAAGTTGTAGTGAAATTTTCTAATACATTGACCATAGTATCTACAAATATTCCTAGTAGATCAATTTTATTCAGAAAAAATAAATGTTTAGTTTGCGTTAACAGATTTTAAGCCAGGTGTGAAAATCTTCTGATTTTGTAATTAATTCGGATTGGTTATTTTTACATTTTGATAATTTAAATACATTTTCCATATTTTTTGGTACTCTTGTACATACATTATCTCAAAATTTGAAAAATATTAAACATTTTTACATGCACACTTTTTTATAAAATAAAAAGGTGTAAGTAATTAATTGGGTATTAATTAAGTACCGAGCATTAACGTTTTAAAGTAAATTTAAATGTAATAATGTAACATGTTTATTATAATAGATTTTTTCGTTACCATATTAAACATAAACCCAAAATAAACGTATTCGACAGGGTTACGTGGAGGCTATCTAACATCCAACAGAGTTGTCAAATGTTGGAACATTTATCTGTTCTAGAGAAATTTTCGCTGTGGTTGGAAAATATATATAAAAAATAAAAACAGAATTTAGGTTATCAAATTTTGAATACGAAAAAAATCCTAATGTGCTAATTTAAGGAATCAACATAGTTTGAAAAAATTAGCCATTGAAAATAACCATAGTACAGTGCTCTCTTTTCAAAAAGTGAAAGGAACATTAGCTTTTTTCGCTATTTTTGGAAGCATTTTGATTAAGCTGTTTCGCAGTTGTTGTGAGAGGATCAGGATTTAAGCTTCGTATTAGGTTTGTTCGACTTGCGAAGTTTAAAATGGTTACAAAAAATTTGTAAACTATGCAGAACTGTCTGTGCGCTCGTTCGATTTTGGGATTGTCTTTATTATTATTTCAAAATATGGAAAAAACGCAAACGTCTAAAATTTTTCTGTCCTGACTAAATGTTTTGCATATCAATTAGAATGTTTATAATTTTCAGTCAACAAACAAACGCGAACAGTTGATTCGGTGATCCGAACTAATTCAAAAAAGTTCACAACACAACGCAAACACCATATTACATACTGAGCAAACCCCGGACTATTTTGTACCAGTTCTGGTCACAAGTCGAACTATTGTGAATTTAGTTGACGGCATACAGGATGAATAGATATAAAATTGACCCAAGTGGACTAACATGTGGGAATCTGGAAAGTTTTCGCAAAAAATCTATGAGGGTGAACTTTAGTGAACCAAAAGTCAATGGCACAGGTCCGTTCGCTATATATCCATTAACTACAATAGCTGTATTTTTTTGCACTTGGATCAGTTCAGTTCAGTTCTAGATCACTTGTTTCACTGTTTTATTTGCAACTGATCTGAATCAAAAACGATCTGGATCACCTCCCCCTTTCCGATGCTTCACCGCCCGCTGAAATGGTTCAAAAGTGATCCGAAGCAGATAGTGGGGTTTTTAAAATTATTTGACAGAAATTAACGGCGTTACAATAATCTAAAAAAATTGGACTTATCAAGGACAAATTAAAAATCTAGATATTAATAAAATGGAAGGCGACACTTCGTCTAGTGAGGAAGATAATATGATTTTGGTAAATATTTCGTCAGAAAAGACGTCTATATTATTATAAAAATGTTCACCCTGTATAGGGAGTTTTTTAAATAAAATTTTGTTAGAGTTCGAATTTAATTTATTAAAATATTATTAATAGTTAAATGTTAAGTTCATTAAATGAGATAGGCCCGTTTTATTTGTATTTGTGCGTGGTCAGTTTTAACCCCGTTCAGAAGTGATCCAAGTGAACTGATCCAAGTGGAAAAGAAATACACTTAATATTGTGCATCAGAGTAGATCGTGGAATACTGATACCATAAACTTGTATAAAATATTTGGGTGGAACTTTTTTAACAGAAAATTTAATGGTTTGGTTCATAGAAATCATACTATTCCTACGTTTGAATATCCACATCGGATGCATCTGAGATGTTGTGATTTTTTTATCACCTGATAGAGGATTAAATTTAGATGTAGATGTAATAAACAAACGCTTTGGAGGCATTGGTCACGTGGAAACAATGACAATGATAAGTTTGAAGTTGTCTTGCGTTGTCTTGTCGTCTTGTCACTTTTCAATTGTTTTCACAAATAATTTATTACTACGGCCTGCCCACACTTCACCTTACCATTTTTGGAATCGGACTTTTTTCCGCTGACCGAAACGAGCCGTAGGCTTGAAAAATCGCGCAGAGATTATTCCTTTTACTAGTTTGAGATTGTAATGCTTTAAATTTACGTGTTATTTATAACATATTTTTGTGGCTACAGATAATTTCTTTTATACAAAAACAGACTTTTTCAATACTTTATACACTAACAAGTGTAGTGTTCTTCGTGGCTATGGAAGAAGTTGCAGTAGTTACGGCAATAATTCCGGAAGCGGTAGAGATACTCGTTGATACCGATGAAGAAGAGAACTTGAGTGAAATTGTGGAGAAAAACGAGAATTTTTATGAAGTTAAACAATCGGTATTTTCTCTGATGGCAACATTTTCGTTTGCGGCCAGAAACATTTGAAACGCTCTAATTACTAATAAGTGAAATATACCAATGACGGACCTCAACCTGGACAACCTAAAATAGAGTTTGAGAATAAATTGGTAACTTATTTGTGGTACATAGCAAACATAGTCATAGGTAAAATTGTCAACATGATCTGTAACTTTTCATTTTTTAAATGACAAGTTTTACAATTTCAAATCGAGATGTAAAGAATGTAATCTGGACAGCTACATCTTGGATAAATAAATGCAGATGTAGATGTAGTAGATGTGTCCGATGTGGATAAACAAACGCTCCAGATTATTCAATTATGACTATGCCTTGAATAGATGAGGAAAGTGCTTAGACTATTTACTATTAGACATGAATTGTTTACATTTTTGAACATCTTGTCTCTTTCTCATGGTGTTTCTCATCGTGCGAGGTATTCGGCGTCTGCGGGCAAGTTTTTACAACTTAAATAACTTAATAAAATATTTGAAAAATTTAATAAAAATTCAGAAATTAATAACTGAAGATACAAATTAAAGCAGAGTACCTTTTTTTAATACCTTTAACACAGTCCTAAATAGAGTTATAAAATCAAAGATAACACAAATATTTTATATATAACACAATGAACACAATCTTCTACCAAAAACCTTAACGGAATTATGTTTAGACGTTACTCCAAACACATACATGCGATGGGACTAAACATCAAATTAACATCAAACTCACCAAGACCACTCTTGTAACCTTCACCAAGAAAAGCAACCTCAATCTCAAAACCATCAAATTAGGTGGGCAAGTTATTGAGTGGAAACTAGAAGCGAAATACCTGGGCCTCACAGTAGATAATAAACTGCTCTGGAATAATCACAAAAAAGGAGTAACGACAAATGCTACGAAAGCAATCTCGGTATGCAGAAACTTTGGGGGGGGGGGAACTGGGGATGCAACAAAAAATCCTGCAGTGGATATACACAGTTATTGTGAGGCCAATAATCACTTACGAAGCTGTTGCTTAGAGTAGAAGAACTAACCTAGCAACCTCGAGAAGCAACCTCTCAAAGGCCCAGAGGTGCAATGAGAACGTGTCCAAAGGCTGCAATGGAGTAATCCTAAACCTCACACCTCTGTACATATAAGTGGAGAATGTGGCAAAAAGGAAACATGCAGGATGGTCCGAGAGGAAATCACCAGAAGTAAACCCGATTTTCATGTCGGAGACCGACATATTTGGGATATGCCTCAGGACGAGTTACCAAAAAAGTATAACTTTGTGAACGAATTCAGCACAAAGCTCGGTAGAAAAAGTGAATGGAGCGAGGACACCATTGCTAGCCTCAACAGAAATGACATTAAATGGTACACTGATAGGACCAAGACAGCAGATGGCACTGAAATAGGAGTATATGGGCCTGGTACCAGCTGCTTCGAAAGCTTGGGCAAATCACTAAGTATTTTTCAAGCTCAACGTTGAAAAGAAATTAAACAGGCAAGAAATTGTCATTATGTCGGATAGTCAAGCCGTCATCAAAGCGCGGAGTTCTAACGTAATCAGCTCCAAGATGGTCAAGGAATGCTTAGAAAAACTAAATGAACTAGGCAAGAATAATACAGTCAGCCCTATAGGTTCCGGGACATACCGGGGTGGAGGGTAACGAAATAGCAGATAAACTCATCAAAAAAGAGGCTGAAACACAATTTCTGGGGACTGAACGCTTTTGTAAGATGAGTAACAGCATGATACTGGAATAATTAAAAAGAGAAGTGGAAATAAAAAGATCCAACCAGAAGAGGTCCACAGAATGTATCATGAGGAGAAGACCTATTACTCTAATCATTGAGACATCCTCAACGACTAAGAACTAGAAGGGGGCACAGATCATAACAACAACAACTCCAAATACTCACACTCTATTCCTAACTCTTCCAATTCTTCAAGCCGAACTCAGCTAATATCTGTCGAGCTGATTTAAATTTAAAATAAGTGACTGAGGATGGTGTACACATTAAATTTCAGGTGAAGAGTGATATTTTACACACTGATGTACTCGTTTTCACTCTTCACCTGATTTAATTTTGACAGAGGTTTGTTTGGAATCACTTTTGACAATAATGACATTTGTGACGTCATGACTTTCGTCGTCTATTTCGTAAAACCACTTTTCCCCTGTGGTTCACAACTAAACAGGAAATTAGTCACATATATTTGGCAATTAAATGACAGCAAAATCATCCAATATTTGTAAGCGTCAAAAATTGTATATTTTTTTATTATGATTAAAAAAAGTCATTTTCTAACGTTTTAACCAACATAGAAAGTAATTATTACTGTTTACGCTGCCACTCAAGAAAATTTGTTTATATTTGACAATTAAACGATATACATTAATGAGAAGATCAAAAATTTATTTTACCATTTCTAATTAATTTAGAGGCGCCAAAATCATATTTTTATCTAGTGTATTTTAATTCATATTTAAAGATAAAATTTCAATCGAGATTTTTATAATCCAAGGTTGGCAACGTTGAATAGAACGCCGAATTCAAGAAGCGCTAAGCTGCGATCTCGACTCCAGTGAAGGACAAGGGTCCAAAAATTCAATGACCTAACTTTAGAGGACCTTTAGAGGACACGCAATGCGTGTAAAAGTATACGCGATGCGTTTCGTCAGAGAGGGTAAAGGGGGGTTTCAAGTTGCGCTTCTCCTGCTTTTTATCGCGCTGTCTCGCTTCCTTGATGGTGTTCGCCGTCTCTCGATCGGCCGTACGGCATTTTTTCTGCGGTGCAGGTTTTCTTATTTGCGCGCAGCGGCGTACCATTAAGAGAAATTAAAAAATACTAGGAAATCGTGTTTGGGATTTTTACATTGGGCTGAAAGTACATTTACTATATGTAGTTTCAAATTTAAATTAAACCAAAGCGTTTGTGAAATCTTGAACAGTTTATACCAGATTCATTTTGAAAAAAAACACAAATAGTGTATTCGGTGCTATGTTATTTATTTATTTATTAAATTATTAATCAAACATTTAGAAACTTACAATTTTACATAGTAGATTATATATAGATAGATATAACTGACTGCATACTGAAAAAAAACTTTGACAAGCAAAAAAAGCCTGTACACAATAGTGCTCCAAATATTTGAAAGTTGCCAAAATAACTGCCTACTTAAAAAATAATTCGATTCTATTGGCTGAAAAATTTGTATCATAATGAAAATCTGTGCCACAATGAAAGATTTTAAATATTATTGATCACTTAAAAGTTTTATAAATGTTGCATTTATAAAAAAATTAAATTAAAATCAAACTGCAAATTAAAATTTTTCTTTTATTTTTATTCAATCAATTACCAAATTTCAATGTCATAAATTATAGTAATTTTTCAGATGAGTAATTATTTTAGATATCTTTAACGTAATTATTGTTTTAAAGTCGAATTTATAATCTTTCGTTTGTTTAAAATTGCAAACTTTTATAACGTTAAAAATGATAAATAAATAAGTAAATTTCAACTTTCAACAACAAATGTAGTTTCTGACCCTTTGGGTATCTAAGACTTAAATGTGTCATAAAATTTATTACCCTCAAACTGTTTGGAAGCCCTAAAAAATTCGACTCCAGAAGTTTGGTAAAAAGGATATGATCTGTGTCCCAGGCACTGAACAGATTGAAGGCGATTTGACAGATAAGATTTTAAAAGTGCTAACAATGATAATTTTCCAAGTAGCAGGTTATGATTAATTTTGTCGAAAGCCTTGGAGAAATCAATGTAGATCACATCTATTTGACTTCTTCTATCAAGTGCCTCAAATATAATTTGTGCCTTGCAAACTAAATTAGTGTTCCTGACATAAAACCATGCTGATTTAATATTATAATTTGTCGGAGTTTAAAAGAGATGATTATGAATAACTATTTCAAATACCTTTGAGTAATTATTTAGAAATGTTTTTGGTGGATAGTTGGAAATATCGCTTTTGTGGTCTTTTTTAAAAATTGGGCAAATATAAGAGGTCTTTCAATAGCTTGAGAAATAACTATTTTTAAAATAAGGTAAAAAATTGTGTGTAAAGGTTTAGGTAAAATTTGTGCCCAGTCTCTAATTAGATAAGCTGGTATGTTATCAGTCCCAGCAGTCACTTTTGGTTTTAACTTTTTAATGCATCTAGTACATCTTCCTCAGAAATATAGGTAATGTTAATTACATTGTTGTTGTTAAACTTTACACCAATATTTGTAGGATTAGGAAGGGTGTAATTTGCAGAGAAAAAATCTAGTTACTATCTCCTGACTGGGGGGTGTCAATCTCATTGTTATTATATATCATGGAATTGGGTATTAAAGAATAGTATTTACTGGATTATTGTATACCAATTTTGGTATAATTGTATCCAACTTGGAGCATAATATTTAATTTTTCAGAAATTAAAAATGTATCTTCGACTATCAAAAATGAAGATTAACTTTGACACTTCGAATCTATAAAGTGCAAAAAATACCGAATCGATGACCTATAAAAAATACTGGAAGGCACTGGTCTGCGACCAGCATCAAGCCTATCGCATTCGAGTCGAGAACTAATCTCCAAATAAATAAAAAAGTGGAATTTGGAGGTCTCGGTATTCTAGAACAGATAAAATCCTTCGATTTACAGTAATAGTGGCGGCTCGCGTCTAGATTTCGATTCACGGATGGATATTTACATCCTCTTCTACACTCCTCCTTCCCTCTCTACCGCCTCTTCATATTTATAGGACAAGTTAGAAATAATTAAACAGGTCTAAGTTTTTTTTTCGTTTTCTTTTCTTTCCGTTTGATCATGTCTTCGGTTGTTTCCTACGCACCTGTAAGGCGAATAGAATGTGATAGGCTTTATGTTCATTTCGAATTATTTTTATATGTTTTCTAGTTTTTACTTTCCTGCTAAATATTAGAAATAATACTGAAAGAAAAAACTGCTTTTAAAAAAAAATATGTGACGAAAACAGTTTTAATCAAAATTTCGTAGAAATTGATTTTGGTTCGAATTTAAAGTTAATTAGATTTCGGTAACAATCAAAACACGTTAGTTAAGCGTATTTTCAGTGGCGACGAAATTTGTAGAAAATTGCATAGAAAAACATCGTTTTGCTAGTACTGAAGATATGATTTTTATATTTGTCATTGTTCACATAACAAAAATCATTAAGTATTGTTTTCCAAAAAACGCATAGGCGGTACACATTTTAATCTTCATCATTCTATATCAATTACAATTTTATAGGAAATAGATTTATACAATGTAATAAATTTTTACAATACTTGCCATCCTCGCTTTTATAGCATTTAAAAATAATGTGTAACACGCGTTATTACAATTGTAATAATAAGCTGAACTTTTGTTATTTATAATAAATTAATATAGTGTTTTACACTCAATATTAATATTTCTAATTAGTTTCATTTTTACTCTCTAAAGTCCCCAACTATATTTTGAAAAAGGAAAAAAAGGAAAGGGGTAACCCATGCAATATTTCTCCATTTTCGTTTCTTTGTTCCAAAGTCCCCAACTACATTTTCAAAATTTTTGAAAAAATTCCTACTTATAGTAAATTTTATTATAGTTTATATGGCGTTTGATTCAATTTAATATCTTTTATGGTTTTTTTTGTTATAAGAGTTGAAAGAAATTTTTAAACTAATAATTTTTGCATTATTCCATTAAATATTGCTCTAAGTTCAAAATAAATCATTTTTTTTTATTTTTCTGATTCAAAGTACTTTTAGTATTCCTAGAAAAGCCGATTTCGAAAGCAAACTTTTTTCAAAAATTTAAGAAAAAACGAATACCATTTCTTAATTTTAGTTTTTTCGTTCCAACGTCCCCAACTATATTTTCAAAATTTTTCAAAAAATTCCCTCTTAAATACTGCTCAAGTTGCAAAATAAATCGTTCTTTTGTTTGTTTTTCCGGTTCAAAGTACTTTTATATTATTCCTAAAAAGGCAGTTTTCGAAAACAAAAATTTTTCAAAAATTGAAGAAAAAACGAATAATATTTCTTAATTTTAGTTTTTTCGTTCTAAAGTCCCAACTATGTTTTCAAAATTTTTGAAAAAATTCTAACTTATAGTAAATTTTATTACTGTTTCCTTTGATTCACTTTAATATTTTTTATAGCTTTTTTGTTATAAGAGTTGAAAAAAAAATTTAAACTAATAATTTTGCATTATTTCATTAAATATTGCTATAAGTGTAAAATAACTCATTTTTTTTTTGTTTTTCCGGTCAAAGTACTTTTGGTATTCCTAGAAAAGCAGTTTTCGAAAGAAAATATTTTTCAAAAATTGAAAAAAAAACAAATGCAATATTTCTTCATTTTCGTTTTTTTGTTCCAAAGTCCCCAACTATATTTTCAAAATTTTTGAAAAAATTCTCACCTTTAGTAAATTTTATTATTGTTTAAATGGCGTTATTCATTTTATAAAAGCAGTTTAAAATTTTTTTCAAAAATAAAAAATAAGAAGCCCTTGCAATATTTCTCAATTTTAGATTTTTCGTAAACGTTCCCAACTGCATTTTCAAATTTGACTCAATTTAATATTTTATAGTTTTTTTGGTATAAGAGTTAAAAGAAATTTTTAACTAATAATTGTGCATTAGTTCATTATCTATTAGTCTAAGTGCAAAATAAATCGTTTTTTTTTTGTTTTCCGGTTAGTACCTATTCCTAGAAAAGCAATTTGCGAAAACATCCATTTTAGTTTTTCGGTCTTTAAATATTTTTCATTAGTTTAATTTTTTCGCTCCAAAAGTCCCCAATTATATTTTCAAAATTTTTAAAAAAATCTCACTTATTTTATTATGTTTTATATGACATTTGATTCAATTTATAATGTTTTTGGTATAATAAAAGAGTTAAAGAAATTTTGAAACCAATAATTTTGCATTATTTTATTAACTATTGCTCTAAGCGCAAATCAATTATTTTTATTTGTTTCTCCGGTTGAAAGTATTATAAGTACTCCTAAAAAACGCCTAAAAAAGCAGTTTTCAAAAAAAAAAAAAAAAAAAAAAAAAAAAAAAAAAAAAAAAAAAAAAAAAAAAAAAAAAAAAAAAAAAAAAAAAAAAAAAAAAAAAAAAAAAAAAAAAGTGGGATAAATGGCGTTGGATTCAATTTAATATCTTTTATAGTTTTCTGTTATAACAAAATTTGAAACTAATAATTTTCTGTTATTTCATCAAAAGTAAATCTTTTTTTTTGTTTGTCTGCAGATACAGGGTGAAACATTAACGGTGAACCAAGAAAACTAATTCATAATATTTTGTGAGTCGACTGTCAAACAAGTATAAAATCAAGAAATAAAGTTAAATTCGTTTTTTGTTTAAAAGTACATTTTAATAATAATATTTATAAAATTTAAAATTTTAATAACAATTTTTTGTTAGGTTAATTAAGACGATTATTTGAGCAAAAAATGATTTATTTACTATTTCTTTAACATAGCGGGAAAGAATCATCTGAATCACGACCTATGTGTATTTTCTTAATTTATTTAATAAAATCTAATAAATATATTCTATTGAATCAATTTTTTCTCATACAACCCCCAATTTATAAACTTCTTTGCCAATAAATTAATTGAATTTCCACACCCTCTCAATTGCAATATTCAGAAAAAACATCTACCAGCATGGAAAAAAAAATCGGGGTTCATTGTGGCGCAATTAGGGGTAAAAACACAAGAATCACGTGATATCGAATTGCATTAGTTTTGTCCAATTGATCGATGTCGATGTGTGACCCTTGTAAAGTAGATACACAGCGCTGCGCCAATTTTTTTTTATAAGGCACAAATAATTGGATAAATAATAATATTATTACGTTTTTTTTGCCAGTAATCTCAAATTTGTTTAAATAAAATATAACTTTATAAATTTATAATAATACCGTAATTATTAAAAAAAATATTGTTGGTTTTTCTTCATTTTCAGAACACTATAATAGTAGTGCAACAAGTGTGGATATGATGGCCATATCGTAAGTTAAATCGTCCGAGTGCGATATGGAATATCCACACTAGTTGAACAGTACATTTTTCTACAACCTACTAACGGAGAAACTAAAAAATATTATAAAAAAAAGGATTACGGTCACAGGGTTTGAACCGAGGACCTTCGTATCCTAAAGCGAGAGCTCTAGCACTTCACTGTCACGCATTTATTATAAAATCATATAAAACTAATAGGCACCTTCTATTTTTAAGTATTTAGTTTTTTTATATTTGGGGTAATAATATTATTATTATTACAACAAGTGTGTAAAGTGAATTTTGTCGCACATGAGTGAAAAAGGCACTTTTCTGCTACCAAAAAATATGTAGGTATTAAGTAAAAAATAAGCAATCTATTTTAGTAATTTGTGCTTTTGTTTTGTAAATTTGCAAACACTGGAAAAGCAAGTAATTTTGTTTGTTTTATTCTTAATAGCTATTTAATAATATTTATTTTTGGGTTATCAAAAATTTTTGTTAATTAAATTTGACTTCAATACTCGCATGGAAGACAAAAACTGGATGGCGGTTTTAACTTAACATAATATTTTAATTATTTATATTCATTTTTTCCTATTTTTTTTGTCTCTTCTACAGAGATATAAGCTAATTCATATTTGTTCATTCGATGACGTTTAATATTTGTTTTACCGTGGATTTATTTAAAAACTCATCAACAATTTTTTTTCATCGTTTTGATCATTCTTCTCCGACCAGTGATTTTTTCCCTTTTACTGTGAATTAGAAAAAAAAAGTTGTAAAAAAGTGGTTTCTGATTACTAGCGTCTAGGTTCCAATTGCAACTCTAATGCCCACCGCTGTTGCCAGGTTTAAGTGTTTTATTGACGCAAAAAAAATATTAATTTTATTAAAAGAAGTATTGACTCTCTAAATCTAACCTGTGAATTAAAAAAAATAAAAAATAAATTTCCTCGGGATTCGAACCAGGAAGTTTTATGTGTAAAGTATACACTATAGCACTGGACCACTTCATATCACAATGATATATTATCAAACTTTCAGGTTAACGTACAAAATGGCAACAGCGGTAGGCACTTGAGCTGCAATTTCGATCTAGACGCTTCTTTTCTAATTTTTTTACTATCGCGTAAAATCAATTTTTGTGAACACCTACCAAAATAGTAATTTATCCAACAAATGTGTAAAGTGATACTTTTTTCCCGAATGTGAATTTTGCATTCTACTTTTTCTACTATCAAAAAACATGTAGGTAATAATTAAAAAATTAAAAATCTACTTTATGCACTTACATTTCATTTTACGCACGAGTGAGTAAAGCTGAACTTTAGACACGACCAAAGTATGTATAAAGTTAGCAATTTACAGACGGTAGTAGAAAAAGATTATTATTATATTATAAATAAATATAGTAGACTAGATCAATACTAAAATTAGTTTAAAGTATAGTGATACCACCAAAAAATGGATACCACTTTTTGAGTCTTGTTTTTATCAATTAATTACCCCTAACCCTCTTTATTGAGCCGACTTTGAAAAAGAGCACACGTTATGGTTAGCTTTTGGCTTAAAAAAAAGATGCGTCATGGCATGGGTGAACTTTTAAGTTTTGGTTATTACGACACACGCCCGTATAACATGAACGTTAAATGGACCATAAATTAGCGTTTGTTCATTAAATTAGAAGTGAAAAACCAGACAGACAGACGATCCATTCTTTGTTATCATAAAATTATTTTGGATTAAAAAATAACCAGATAATTCTGCATGAAAACATGTTGTTTTCATTATCTTTTTAATTAAAAATTTAAGTTTAGTTATTTATAATAAATTAATTTCCTATTGTTTTTTTGAGAATTAATTCTAAAGCGATATTGCATATTAAAGTTAAATAATAGTGGACTAATTAACCACCCTAATGAAAATTTTATGTTGTTTGTGTTACTAAAAGTAAAAAAATGCTAAAGTTTAAATTTTCTGCTATGAATGGTTTAGCCTCTACAGAGTGTTAAAATTAGTTTAATCTATTTGTATTTCTGAGCTGAAACAACAAAAAAAAATTAAAAAAAACCTAATCTATAAAATAAGTGTAACTAATACAAACAGTTTAGTACTATTATACAGGATGTCTCATTTATATAGAAAGTATATCTTCAAATATCGATTTAAATATACCAACTATATTAAAAAATGTTTAAAAAAATTATATTTGTTTAATCTCTATCTAAAACCCTATAATGAAATATATAGGGTGGCCCACCATATACATCTCGCTTTGGTATTCATATGGAAAACGGTAAGATTATGTTAAAAATGTTTACTGTAGGTACAATTTTAAATTATTTTCATTTATACAAAGATCTGCACCATAGTTATACGATTTAAAACATAACACTGTATTTTTTATTGGACCGAAGTTCCCTAACGCGGCTTGCACAAATCGTCACGTAACGAAAAAGCGTTATGCTCCTTCAGGCGACCTTCCCTCTCTTTCTCTTACTTTTTGTACAATATGAATTTTTTCTTATTTAATTTTTTTTATATATATCATTTGTAATTATTTTATGGAGAGATTTATATTGATTTTTCTGCCTTTTTTCTTATTTTTTCGATATTTTCTAATTTTTCCTCATTGTTTTGTTTTTATTTTTCTATTTCTTTCTTTTGTTTTTTTGCGATATTTTGGGATTCATTTCAGTTTTTTTGATTTTTTCATTTTTTTATGATTACAGTTGTTTCCAGTATCTTGGTTTTTTGCAATGTTTTTCGATTTTTTGTTCTGTTTTTTCTGTTTTTTTTTTCGTTTGATTTCTTCGATTCTTTATAATTTTTCCTCATTTTTTTCTTATTGTTCTGTTTTTTTTCCATTTTTTTAGGATTTGGGTTTGTTGGGATTTTTTTGTGGTTTTCTTGAGATTTTTCCGATATTATTTAATTGTGTTTTTCCAGCGTTTTTTAGGGTTCTTTATCGTTTTTAGCGGTTTTTTCGGATTTTTACAATTCGTATAATATTTCCCATTTTTCCGTATTTTAAAAAAATATATTTTTCATTTTCCCAATTTTTTCTGATTTTTCTCTCTATTTTCCGACGTTTTCTGATTTTATCGATTCTTTAATTTTTTTCGTATTTATGATTTTTTGTTTTTTCTGTTTTTCTTTTCTAATTTTTTCCATTTTTTGTTATTATTTGCGTTTTTTCGCCACTTTTTTTATGATTTTGTTGTTTTTTTTTTAATATTTTTTTGCGATTTTTTTGTGATTTTTTTGCGATGTTTCTGATATTATTTGATTGTGTTTTTCAAGCGTTTTTAGGGTTTTTTATTGTTTTTTAGCGGTTTTTTCGGATTTTTACAATTCGAATATTTACAAATATATTTTTCATTTTTCCCAATATTTTATGATTTTTTCTCTCAATTTTCCGACGTTTTCTGGTTTTTTCGATTCTTTAATTTTTTCTCATTTTTATGATTTATTTTCTGTTTTTCTTGTCTTATTTTTTCCATTTTTTCTAATCTTTCCTCATTTTTTTCTCATGGTTCTGTTTTTTTTCTAATTCTTTCTTTTGTTTTCTAGTATTTTTCTCATTTTTACTTTTTTCTCTGATTTGTAATTTTTTTCGTTTTTTTTCTCATTTCTCTGATTTTTTCTGTTATTTTGCTTCTTTTTTTTTGTTTTTTGATGTTTTCAAATTCTTTCAGATTTTTCTCATTTTTTCTCATTATTCTTATTAGTTTTTTCCATTTTTGTCGATTTCTTTCGATTCCTTTCTATTTCTTTCGATTTCTATTATTGTCTTCAAAACTATTTAGTTTACATTACGGTGTAATAGGCATTTGAAATCAGCTTCTCAGGATGAACATAAAAATGTAAAAAAAATGCAGAGTGATCCATTTGCGGATCTTTTTATTGAGGAAACCTGTATCAATCAAAATAAATTAAAATTGTACCTGCAGTAAATATTTTTTACACAATCTTACCGTTTTCCATATAAAGACCGATACGACGCGTATATGATGGGCCATCCTGTATATATAATTTTTTTTTAAACATTTTTTAACTGTACCGGTTGGTGTATTTATATCGATATTTGAAGCTCAAAAGTAATCTGTTTTTTCCATATAAATGAGACATCCAGTATAATAGTACTAAACGTTATCAGTGACACTTATTTTCTAGATTGGGTTTATTTATTTTTTTTTAGTTTTTTTTGTTGTTTTAGCTCAGAAATAGAAATAAATTAAACTTAGTGTCATTCAAGTTACCAAAACATTACTAATTTTAACACTCTGTAGATGTTAAACCAGTCATAGCAGAAAATTTAGACTTTACCATTTTTTTACTTTTAGTAACACAAACAACATATAAAATTTTCATTAATTTAAACCGAGGGCCAATTCTGTGTAAGGTTCAAGGCAACATTTTCTAAAATTATCAAGTTTATTGCCTGAAACAAACTAAAAATGTTTTAATCTTTTGTGTACATTTTAATCCAGCCCTAATACTATTAAAAATCGCTGTTTTGAAGTCATGTTGCCAACAAGTGATTTCAAATAGTGCTGGGGACGCGTTGAAATTTATACAACAAGATATGTTTATGGAGTTTGACTAATTTAATAAAAAAAGATTTTTCTTACAGAAATCCGAAGAATAAAATTGCTTCGATAAGTAAAAAATAATATTACTTTTATGGGAATCGTAAATAGATGGTACCTACCTAGATTTAATTTCTATAGAGAAGTTTTTTTATACAGAAACAACAAGCGCCTCACGTTTTTCTCGACTGTCGCCCGACAAGCATATGCAAAGTGACGTCACGCGAGGCCGGCTCCGTTTTCGCGCGGTCCAACTTTGGTAATTTATTTAAGGGCTTAAACGCCAGAATAAAAATCTAAAAAATTGCTAATTGCCTAAAATAAAAACAATATTAATGGGCCCATTAGAAAAATATATGAACTATCAACAAATATGAGATTCCTGCGTGAGTAAAATCTAGGAAACCAAATTCGGAGTATAAATTATGTAACGGGTTAATATAAAGTTGAAAATCAAAAATCTACTCATTCATCTAAGTTGCAAATTGCTATTAAATTTATCTACCATAAAAAGAACATTTAAAAAGCTATTATCTATAAATCGATTACACAGCAAAAAATCCACCTGATTGGTAAAAAACCGTTCGAAAAGGATTGTTTTTTTCTACCTCTCTGGTCTTGATGAGGGTGGCGATTATCTTAAAAAAATAACTTATCAGAAAATTGCGTTCTTCTAACGGTACCCGAGAGGCCAATTTTAAAAAGGGGTTCGCAACCCGTTTTTGTTGATTTTTTGGGTGCGTGGGAACTTCTTCTTCTTATCCTTCGTCTTTTGCTACCTGTGCCATTTGGTTAATTGTTACCTCGGAGATTTATGAATATGTTTGCTCTAACACCTGTGCAATCCAAATGTCTGGCTTATACCTTAATAAAAAGTCGATAGAATTACATATACCCTCTTAATACCAGATGGCTATTGCATAACAAATATTTATTTTTGAATTTTAAAATATTAAATTTAAATATATTTCGAATAATTCTTTATTTTTAAAAAAGATATAAATAATACATGTTTCGGTCTACACGACCATCATCAGGCCTTTAATAAAAAGAACATTGTGAAGAAACTTTAAAAAAATTATTATTATTATCCAATTTGTTAGTAGTAAGTTGTAACAAAAAAATTAGAAAACAAAAGAAATAATCAGAAAAAAACAGAACAATCAAAAAAATAAGGTAAGATTAGAAAAAATTGAAAAAATCAAAAATATAGAAAAATGAAAAAAATCGGAAAAAACGAAAAAAAAACTAAATACTTTGGAAAAAATCAAAAGAAAAATCAAAAAATATTGGGAAAAAAGATTGTGAAATACGGACAATACGAAAAAAGTAAAAAAAAAACTGTAAAAAAGCCAAAAAAAAAACGCTAAAAAGCGAAAAAAAAGTCACAAAAGACACAAGAAATCGAAAAATATAGCAAAAAATCGCAGAACAATCGCAAAAAATCCGCAACGAAATCCTAAAAAAAATCGGAAATAACCACAAAAAATCGGCTCTCTCACCCCAGAACTTTCCCGGCTCGCCTGTACAGATAAGGATTATTTTAATTACAAAATACTAAGCATTACATTAATTTATGAACACATTTAAAATAGCAAGCCGATGGTGAATATGTCTACCGAATTGATAATGTTGATAATGACATAAGCGGGCGCATGCGCACATTATAAATCACTCTCCTAAAAACATCTGTGAAAACTATTCGTGAAAAAGTTTGAGACTACACGCAGACATAGAGACACACAGACAGACCCTACACTAGAAATGGTTTGAATCTTCTGGGGGGCCTCAAAATTTTTCCCTTTGATGGGACCGGGAAAACAAAATCAGAGGAAAAAGAAAAAATGAGAAAAAATTAGAAAACGGAAGAAATAGAAAAAAAAACAGAGCAATGACAAAAAAAATAAGAAAAAATTAGAAAACGAAAGAAACACAAAAAAACAGAGCAATGAGAAAAAATGAGGAAAAATTAGAAAAAGTCGAAAACAATTAGAAAGAAATCAGAAGAAAACGTGAAATATCGAACATATTGCAAAAAAACGCAAAAAAAACATAGACCAACCAAAAAACCTGAAACAATTGTGACCATAAAAAAAATGAAAAAATTCAAAAAAATTTATATAAATCGCAAAGAAATCCCCAAAAATGGCAAAAAAATCGCAAATAATCGCAAAAAAATCTGAGGAATAAGAAAAAATTAAAAACCAAAAGAAAGAAATAGAAAAAAAATCAGAACAAAGAGGAAAAATTAGAAAAAATCGAGAAAATCAAAACAAAAAATCAGAATAACGAAAAAAAAATGGTAAAAATCAAAAAAAAATCTCTCTCTATAAAATGATAACAAACGATACATAAAAAAATCTAAACAAGAAAAAAAATCATATTGTAGAAAGATACAGAGAGGGGGAAGGTTGCCTGGAGAGCGCAGAACGCTTTTTCGTTACGTTACGATTTCACCACTACCGCAAGCCGCGTTAAGGAACTTCGTTCCTTTAAAACAATACAGTGTTTCATTTAAAATAATATAACTATGGTGCAGTTATTTTCATTGAAACACCCTATATAAATCAAAATAATTTTAAATTGTATTCATATAGATCGTGTATGCACCTGTAGTAAACATTTTTTACACAATCTTACCGTTTCCCATATAAAATAAAGAACAACTCTACGCCTATATGGTGGGCCACCCTGTATATTTCATTATAGGGTTTTAATAGAAATTAGCAAAATATAATTATTTTTTAAATATTTTTTTAATGTACGGTTGATGTATTTACATCGATATTTGAAGCTCAAAATTAATCTCTTATCTTTCCATATAAATGAGACATCCTGTAAAATAGTACTAAACGCTTTTTATTAGTTACACTTATTTTCTAGATTGGGTTTATTCAGTTTTTAGACGCGCTTTTTTAATAAATATTTTAAATATCATGCAAAAAACGGCATATTTTTAGTTGCTATATTAGGCGAGATCTCGTCCAAACACGAATAATTAGGTTTTGTGGCGTACTACCTTATTCTACACAGAAAAATGGACCATATGGTAGGATTACTCAACATTAACCGAAAAATACAAAAAAATACAATTTTTATATCCAATTTATTAGTATATAAGCACATTTTGCTTGCTAACCGACAACAACAACTTTTTCTATTCTAAATTATTTCACTAATAATTGTAAATATAAATTTTAGTTTTAAAATTGTTATAGAACCAATCTTTTAGGAAACAACAAATCGAATCCCAGTTATTTGCATATTTTTAACGAATGTAAAATGAATAAGTACATTTGCATATGTGTTCGATTTAACATATACAGGCGTATCTCAAGGTCTCCGAGATAGGTTATTGGCCTCGTCGTATTTATGTTTTGTACTAACTACAGTTATTTAAAAGGCCAACGCAAATTACCATGCAAAATATTCCAATTACCATCAATTACTAACATGAATAAGAATATTAATCAAACATCTCACTTATTATTGTTTTTACTGTGATGAATCGTTTAAGACTTGATTGTCTTCTGCAGTTGAAAATTGATAAATCGTTGGTTAATACTGACATGTTGGATTTTTATTAAAAAAAAAAGATACAAATTGTTATTTAATTTTATCTGGTCAAAGCTTTATTTTAATATATGTAATATTTATTCAAATTAATTCAAAATTGTAATTAATTTTTAAATTTTTTTGAACCAAATTCCACAATTTTTGGATAAAAATTTTCAAAAAAATCACTGTTATATAATTTATTATTTATTTAATTTCTAATGTTATTATTTTTTCCGATAATTTTAAAACCAATAAATATTTAATATTTCATTCAATGAGAAACAGACCTTTTTTAAATTGTCTAGATCCAAATGCATTATTAGTTAGTATAAAAAAAATTAAAATTTTTTTCTCAAAAAATTAAAGGCCCGTTTAAAATTTTTTAACATTTTTATAATTTTGGCTATAACTTCAATAATTATTATTTTAAAATTATGAAATAATTCACACATTCAGTGAAATTAATAATACAAATTATAAATGTTAAGACTACAGAAAATTCAACAAAGTTAAAAATTACTTATAGAAAATATGCAAGTACAAATTTAGTGACAAATGGTATGAAAAGTAGTAAAAAACATCTAATCAAACATTTTTGAAAAGAAAATGAACTACATTAAAAATTAAATGATTTGAATTGAATTATAAATAAATTATGTTTTAAATTAAAATAAAATTTGATGCCTCACATAATGGAGGATATCAAGTAATTAAATTAACATCAAAGTGCATCCTACGATGCACTTAAAGTAATTAAAGCTTAAAGAATTTTTTTGAAATTGCGGCTTAATTGACCACCATGCCGCAACTAGAATATAACAATTTTGACAAGTGACAGCTCGAAGACAAAGAGATTTGACGTGACAGACAGCAACAAGAGGAAAAGTAACAGGCCACAAGCAGAACTAATAAAAAGAGATCAAAATTAAAAAGAAATATCCTATAAGATATATCAACATAATGAATGTAAAAAATTAGAAAAGGAAGTTTAGAAATATAGTTATTTTCCTAACAAGTGCGGAAAGTTATACTTTTCCGCACGCAATTGCAGTTGCCAGAACGCGAAGTACAACTTTCCGCACTGAAATGCGTGCGGAAAAGTATACTTTTCCGCACGCTTGTAGAAAAAATAATTTTGGGTAGGGTGAAGTTGTTCATTGAGGCAGAAAACATTTGGGTTCGAAAGAGTTCTTTTGATTTCAAACATCTCTAATAGATTCAATTTTGTACTTTTTGTACAATGATGTAACAGAGATACGTTAAGATTATCTTTAGAATGTCTGGATTCTAAAATATGGTACGCGAATGCAGACGGAGAATTAACAACATCAGTGTACCAAAAAGTATCTATATGTTTTTTGTGTTCCTTAAGGCGAGTTTCTAAACGTCTTCCAGTCTCACGGATATAGACTGCGTTACAATCTAAGCACGATATACGGTAAACACCAGGTTTTTGTAAAAAAAGAAACATCTTTGGAATTTACTAAGATGCTTAAAGAAGAAAAAGAAGGTTTGAAAGCTATCAGAATATCAGATTTAGGGAAGATATTAGCCACTTGATAAGAAATTGGGCCTAAGAAGGGGATAGAGCCAAGATAATTTATTTCGGAGGAACTGACTAATAAATTAAAATTTAATCTGTATTTAATAAAATGTTTAAAATAAATTTTCTGTATAAGATCTAAAGGATAATTATTGTTTATGGCTAGCTGCTTAATAATATTAATCTCTTTCGTGAAAGCTGCCTGATAAGGGTATTGAAAAAACCCTGTGAAAAAGTGAATTGAAGGAAGCAACTTTATGACTGTGAGAGTAAAAGTCTATCAAAGTATCTGTAGTAGAAGGTTTCCTGTAAATTTCGAAATTCAGATATAAATTTTGAGGATATTTATGAATTAAAACGTCTAAAAAGGGTAGTTTAGAATCTGATTCGAATTCAATGGTAAATTTGACTCTAGTATGTAGGGTGTTAATATAATCTAGAAACTTATTAATGCTCTCTCTGTAGTCTTGAAACAAAACAATACAATCGTCGACATATCTGTAATAAAAGACAACTTTATCTTTAAAAGTAGGGTGGGAAAGAAAGGATTTCTCTAAATTATTCATGAAAATTTCCGCAATGAAAGGAGACAAATTAGAACCCATGGCTAAACCGAAATTTTGTTTATAGAAATTATTATTAAATTTGAAAAAATCTTGATCCAAAGCAATACCCAACAAAGAGCAAAGATCTTGAATACACTCTTAAGGGGGAATACTATAGAAAAGATTAGTTACGCCTAAAGAAAAAAGGAATGAATTATGCGGGATTTTGATATTAGAAATTTTATTAGTTAATTCAACTGAATTTTTGATTGCAAAATCATTGACGAAACCAGTAGTTTCTCTTAAAACTGTGTTTAAAAAGGAAGAAAGCTTAGAGGCAGGGGAATTACAAAATTTAACTCCTGGTCTAATTGGAATATTAATTTTATGAATTTTTCGAGGCCATATAACAAGGGGGTCATAGGATTCATCGGAACAAGCGAAAAATAAGATGTGTTAAAAAGTGAAATAGTATTAGAAAAAGAAAAAGGTTTCAGTTTACGGTCGAAATTTAGAGTGGGATCTTTACTAATATTAGTAAAGGAAGGATCATTATTCAAGAAATTAACTACTTTTTTTGTTTAAGATCAATAAATTCGGATGTGGAAATTCTGTCTCTACTATATGAGAGGGGAGGTAAACGAAAACTGGAATTAAATTTATGTAAAATTTGTACGTTCATATTCTCTGTAAGTAATTTTTAACTTTGTTGAATTTTCTGTAGTCTTAACATTTATAATTTGTATTGTAGGCCTGATGATGGCCATTATTTGGCCGAAACATGTCGCCCTCGCCAATTTAATCTTTTGATTAATTAATTATATTTTATGTGGTATGACTTCGAGTTTTTCTATTATTCTTTGTATAAAATTTTAGTCCATAAGACATATTAACAATATATTTACTTATTTAACTCTTTCTTTTTTAATTCGAGAGCAACTAATTATTTTTATTTAATTATTTCTTTTATCTGATTGTCCAGTTTTGCACCTTTTAAATGTTCTAGATTCGTTTCTGCAATTTTCTTTAAAACCTTTAATTTCAAATTATAAACATCCAATTTTTTTTTTGTTATTTCATATACCCTACTTTGCTTTTTAAGCACCTTTTTTCCAGCATCCTGAACACCAGCGTGGTCAATTTTATTTTTTTTATTTACTCTGTAATGAGCTTTCACACTCTGATTCAGTGACTGATTCGATTTGGTCTTCGTCTGCCATATCTACATCACTCGTTATTACACTGTAGCCTAGTGTGGGATTATCATCTTCATATAATACATATATATTTTCTTCATTATTACATGTTGTATCTGTATTCCCACTTCCAGTATAACTACCAGTAAAATTGGATTTATTGCTGTCATATTTATTTGGTATGGTGTAGTAATTATCTTTTAATAGGATTAGAATTTTGTCATCCAATGTAGTGGTCTTTGGGATAAATGTGCCACCACCTGTTTTTAATAATTCAACCTATAAGTAAAGCCAAATTTTGTATGAATTTAGAATACCTTGTATGAATTTTAAACACCTTAAAAAAAGAAATTCGTGGCCATGTTGGGATCGCCAAATTTGTGAAACGATACTTTATTTTGTTGATAATAAATAATTAATGTGATTAAGCTCAAATCTTTATATTATGGGTTCGCTCCACCAATAGAATTTGAAATATATCAAAAGTAAAATGTTTTGGACGCCAGTCAAATTGATTTTTTGATGTAATTAGAAACAATTGACAAAAAAACTACGATATATTTCAAAGTCCATGATTTCTTTTTTTTAGGGTTCCGTATCCCAAAGGGTCGAAACGGAACCCTATTGCTTTCACTCGCGTGTCCGTCCATCCATCTGTCACACAGGTCTAGCAGCTAAATCGTTCAAGCTAGAGTCTTAAATTTTCACAGTATATGTGTCTTGTTGACCCAAAGCCATATAAACTATAAAAAATATTTTTAAATGTTTTCAAGGGGCGCTCCCATACGGCTAAAGGGGGGCGCTTAAAAAAATTTTTGGCCTACCCCATCGAGTGAGGTATCGTTGAATAGAGCTCATTGAGTAGATAAACGCCATTTTTATATATTATATATTTTTATATATTTAAATTTTATATTTTACCAACAAATACCAATATATTAATAAATATGATTTTTTCATTAATAGTCCCTCATTTTTAGGCTTCCGTACCTTCGTATATATGCGAATTATGATATTCGACATTTTATTTTTTTATCTGTGCAATCGTATTAGTTTTATTAAAAAACGCATTTTTCATTTTATAATTTTTTTTCTATCTTTGTCGGTTACGTTGATATTAACAAATTTGTTCGTTGCATTTCAAAATTTGTTAATATAACTATATATGCGGATTGTGATATTCATAATTTTTTTTCTTCGTCGAACACACATGCGCCAGGTTATTTTTCTTTTCACTTCTTTAAATCTTTTTACCAATACGTATTTTTGACTTATTAGTACGATTAAAATTTTAAAGTCCTTTAAGAATCCTGCCTCTGCACAGCTGGCTTATATTCTACATTTGGTACGGAACCCTAAATGTGCGAAGTCCGACACGCACCGATTTTTTTCTGGCCAAGGAAATTAAACTCAAATTAAACGTTATATTTGTTTATTTTACGATAATAAAATTCCAGAGATTTTTTTCTTTTTTTTTTTTTTAAACTTAGCTTTTCTTGCGGTTGAGGAAAAAAACTTCTTGGCCCAAGTAAAAATAACAGTCCAGAGGAAAAACTTCTTGGCCCAAGTAAAAATAACAGTCCAGAGGAAAAACTTCTTGGCCCAAGTAAAAATAACAGTCCAGAGGAAATCTTCTTGGCCCAGGTAAAATTAACTGTCCAGAGGAAAAACTTCTTGGCACAGGTAAAAGAAATTTTCCAGAGGAAAAACTGTCCAGAGGAAAAGACCCTGAATCCCTATAAGATGAGGCGGAGAAAAAAAAGAAATCTTCGGTAAGCAACACGGACGATATAAAGTCGATTATTTTGACTGAGTAGGGAAAGAGAAGAACATTATTAACATGGGAAAGACATTTTATAGGAATACCAAGAGAAGAGAGGGACATGACGCGATGAAATAAGAAGGGGATATCAAACGAGTATGAAACTAAAATATATTTAGTAGAGAAATAATGAAAATACAGGGTGGCACAAAAAAACGTAACACTGCCTTATGTTGATTTGCAAGTTTTTTCATTTGTTCGTAACAACTTTTAAGTTTTAAGTTGCTGACCTATTCTAAGGCCATTTGTTTGTAAGGAGTTGTACTCCCAAGCAAGCTTCTCCAAAACTCAAATATTTATTCACCAGAGATATTAATATTTCTTTTTCCCTCAGGGTATAATTTGGAGATATTTTTTTGTCGGGCTTTTCCATATTTTAAACAAAAAATTAAAAAAATGCTAAAAAAACAACTCGAAATTTTCAAAATAATTTTGATTTTGTAAGGTTAACGGTAAGAACTGTCTCCTTTTTACTCATATGTCTCAAGAGAGCCAACTTAAAGTCGTTAGGGATTTTTACTTAACAATCTGTTTGTAAATAAATGTTAAAACTTTTTGGCGAATATCGCTCTTGTTTAATAGACTAGGTACTACAAAAAAATGTGTTATGATTAATGGACTATTTTTCCGCTATTTTGACTTTCTAAAACTATGCATCATTTTTCCTATATATTGTGAAACTTTTTGTCGAAAAAATCTAATAACTATAATGACTATAATTAAGAATTTAATAGATATTTTACACATGTATCTAAGGTTTTAAATCATTGGAAAATAACCAAAAATGTTAAGTTTTTCTAATCAAACAAAATTTCACAAAAAAATTATCGCATTAGTGACGAAATTTGTTCCATTTTTATAGCCGTGACTGTACCAAACTAGCAGACCTTCACCACGATGCCACCGGAATCTAAAATTAGTAAAAAAAACTTTGTTGATTCTCGAATTAAAAATAGCAACAGTTTACCTCAATGGGTACGTTGAACTTTTCGCGAAGAACATCTTTTCGGTTCAAAGAAGGCCGTGTAAATTCTAATTTTAAATTATGCACATTGACGGCTTCAAATTTTAATTAAACTAACTTTACGATCAATATAATTTTTATTAATGTATTAATTGATTTATAAACAAATAATAAACTACCAATTATTAAAAACATACACTTTAAAAATTGGCTTTTTATCAATTAATAAAACAAATTATATATAAATATTTTTTTAGAATTTTAACCAAATCAATCATAAAACTTTTAATTAATGTAATTAATTAATTTGCTTTAAATAAGTTGGTAATTTTTTATATAATTACAGACTCATTAATTTAAGATGTACAGTGTATTAGCGGCTTATTCATCATCTTCGGATTTTTCTACCATCTCCTAACCAGGAGTCGGGTTTTCCCTGTAAACTTATGCAGAAAATAGGATTTATGTGTATTATATATCATAATTGTAATTAATGATAATAAAATCTTTTCTGTCTATTGAGGTAAAGGCTAACTTCAAGCAGTGCCGGATTTACAGAATTGGAGACCCTAGATTAAGTTTTCCGCGCGGCCCCCTTCCCCGTATCGTGTTCTGTGAATATAAAATTATAACTCTATTAAAGATTGACCTAATAGAAAATAAAAATTTACACTAAATGTAGGACAGTTATTTAACGCCAATATCATATGTTATCTTACCTGAAATGGTTTTTGGACGGGCGCTCTCTTAATATAAACAATAGGAAACTGTGGTTTTCACTAATCGATTCTGTGTTTAATCCATAAGACCGCGTTTGTGGCACTTTTTTTAAATATTTTTTAGTAAAAGTGATACGACTATCATTTTTTTCTCGTCATGAGATTTATTTTATTTTTTAATTTCAGGACGAATTACAGGGTTTTAAAGAAAAATAAAAAAATGCAGGTCAGATATTTTTTTCATATGCCCTACTTTACTTAACATCATGCAAATACCCCATTCTAATTTTACAGAAAAATACGTTTAACTTTTAAAAGTATCGATTTTTTTTACACACTTTGAGTTCACATATAAATAATTTGTTTAATTGTATCTTAGTATTAAAATGCTGATTAAATGGAAAGTTATTATTCGATTATTTGTTTTTTAGCTTCTACTAAGCGTTTGATATAAGACAACTACGGGATTTAGAAATTACTGAGAATATTTTTCCTTTTTTTGTCGTTGAATATACTGTCCTTGTTTTGCTTAAATATTATTACACGTTGAAAAAAGAAAAAGATCTTTATTTAGGTTTAGCTAATAGTACAAAGTACTTTTATACATATCAGTACTTATCCATACGTCAATAAATACTTTTATACATTTTCAATAAAAACTTTTTGGTTTGGTGACCCCTTGATGTATGTGGACAGCCCATTATACATCCTAATCCCATCATAAAATAAACTTTTTTTGCAAAGCTGCAGTTCTCACAAACTCTATAGTGATCACGTGAGCTAATAAAATGTTCATGTAAGTTTGATATTTTATTCAGAAACTGATTAAATTCATAATTTTGTTATGCTGCAAGCTGCAGTTTGCAATTTTTATATTTGATCATTAGTACATGCTAACAACAAAGAAGATAAATAATTAAAATGCGCTAAAATCATTACATTAAAAACTAGATATTTGGTCAATATTGATAAATTCAACTTTTTTCCTTATTTTTTGGTTAACATGTTTTAGATGATTACTAAAAGTTAACTGTCCTGTAAATCAATTTTTCCATAATAAATTATCTTTCCTCTTATTTAATTTTTTTATATTACCTTCCAATAGTTAAATTAATACATCGATAAACCCTAAAGCGGTCAGTTTCAGAACGCTATAATCTTGCGAAATTTCCAACACTCCTACAAAATCGACCCAAACCGTATAACGGTACTTTTTAAAATACCAAAAAATAACAGCAACGACCCAAGATAGCGGTCCTTAGTATCCTTTATCAAAATTTAATGACACAAATCTTTTTCCATTTTTTTTGGCAGACAGGTTGACTTCTTTTAGTCCCTTAGCATCAGGTCGATGGGTGGTTAGATGGGACCCCTGTGGGAAAACGTGAAATGCCAAATTTACCAAAAGATATTAATCAAATGGTCCAACAAGATCGGAGATTTAAAAACAAACGAAGATTTGGCATTGTTGGGCAATTTGAGATGTTTATAAAGAAGGAAGATTTTTTCTTTTCCTCTTTTGGATGATTAATGACGGGTTGGATGGATTATTTGTGTATCAAGGGTGGTTTTGTGCAAATTTTTTAACAGACAAACCTTGGTGGGTGATTTATTTTTGATTCAGTATTATTAAATTTAAAAATAAATTCATGAAATTTCAGTGACTAAAAAAAACAGGCGGTAACTTTTGTTAAAAATGATCAAAGAAATAAGAACGTGACAAGAGTTACACAATAGTGTCATTTTTTAAATTTTCTAACCATCAGTTCTGCTAAGAAGCGTGACTGGATATTTAATTCCTTTAATTATGTAGCTTGTTTACTAATTTCATTGTGTTAAATGTCAATGTTATATCCTATAGATAATAATAAAATATAAGGATTTTTTATAAGATACAAAAAAAATCTATTAATTAATTAATTAAATATTACGTGGTTAAGGAAATTATAGTCTAAATATCAGAAAAGGAAGAATAAATTATTATTTTTAATAATGAAATATGATTGAATATATTAATTAAATTATTTGGCATGAACTTCATATGCATTTAGATAATTGACAAATCTTTTATAATAAAATATTTCTTAGATTTTATAATTGTTTGAAGGGGTAGGGATCTTCTTCGTTTTTTACAATGATTTTATTCATACAATTTGCTACTATTTATTAATTTATTTATAATATTATTACAGCTGTGGGTTTTTTGAGTCTACGATCCTCAAAGATTTTTTCAAACTAAAGAATTTTGTAAAATATGATTGTCCAGGGAAAGAGGTCTATAAAGAATTAATTACTGTCCTTAATTTTATATAATTGGGTCTTTCTTCTTTTATTTAGCACTTATTGATGTTTTTATATCTATCATATTCAGTATATCTTATCAACTTTCGATAGCGAAGTAGAAAGTTAATAATATCGCAATCCCGTCTGTCTGTGTATGTGTGTGTGTGTGTGTGTGTCAGTCAACACGATATCTTCCGTTCTAGACATCGGATTGACTTCATATTTGAGATACACAGACACCTCAGATCAAGCCAATATATGGGATTGATTTTCAGCCCCAGAGATCACACCCGATTAAAGATACAGGGTGGTGAAACTTTAATTGAACACTATCGGGAGTTCGTAAACCGTTATAGATGCAAAGTTGATTAAAAGGGAAAAAAGATCGGTATTTTCATTTAATTTAACATCTTAATTTAAAAAAAAATTATATGTTTTTTTCATTGAAGGTAAAATGCCGCTTAACATAGCATATCTAATTTTTTAAAACAACGTTTTCTCTCCTTTTACATTTACATTTTCAAATAAAAAAAATTCAAAATAGTAGAAATTAACAATCACAAAAATATTCGACCTGCGTTATTATGAATATTTATTATAACCAAATTAAGTATAATAAAGTTATGTACCTAATAATACTTCAAATTTGTTGGTTAAATATTTGTAGTTATTTATTAAAATAAATTATTCGTTATTCTAATTATTTTCATTTTTTTTTGCATAAGATAAGATCCATGATCCAAGATAACAAATAATCATCATTCATCCAGATGATGATTATTTGTCATACAAAACGTCGTAGAAAATGTAATGTATGATACATGACTTAATTTGTCTTTAAATTCTCTATCAATATTTTTTAATCACAATGCAGGTGGAATATTTTTGTTATTATTTAATTTCTACTATTTTAATTTTTTTTATTTGACTAATAATGTACCTTTTTTTAACAATTTTTTTAAGTAATGGTATATTTCATTTTAATGAAATTAAAACGAATTTATAAAAGAACGACGACAGGACCGTAATTAAAAATTATTGTCACCGATGATGTTAGATAAAACGTCGTTAAAATAACAAGTATAATACATCACTGAATTTGAATTTTAACGGTTTATCAATTTTTGTAATAAAAAAGATAGGTCCGTATTAAAAAAATAACTTGATGGTGGCCGTTAAGACACGAAACGTCGTAACGAAGATTTATTAGTATATTTTTGTAGCAAATTTAAGATACGATAAAACATTTCTTTTCCATTATTTTGATATTTTTTCAAATAAAAATTCTATGCCAAAAAACCAAACGTGGCATTTTTAGTTTTCCCTGTATAACTCGAGAAGGGCGAAAGTCCCTGTAGATATTTTTTGGCCAATGTAATACTCTCCAAAATAGTTAACTTTTTTCCCATTTAACCGCCTCTGTATCCCTCCAATTCCAGACATCCTGTATATGCATATGTCATCCGCGTACTGAATAATTTTAATGTTTATGTCAAAAATATTATGAATATCTAAGATATAAATCTTAAATAGCAATGGGTTCAGAACCGCCCCTTGTGGGACTCAAAATCATATTTATTACCAAACACCTGATGTAAAAGATTAGTACTTACGTGAGGTAGTCGATTTTTTTAATGAATCAGGTTTCTAGATGTTTTTCATCAATAAAAATTTGATATACCGGGTGATCAACCTGCACTCCGGAGCAGATTGATATCTCCGTTGCTTTCAGAGATACGAAAAAAAGGTTTTAAATAAAAATTATAGATAAAGACAAGCTCCACATTCTAAAATTGTTTTGTAATATACAGGGTGTTTCATAAAGTCATAGCATACCAAAGGAGGAGGCACACTCCTTATAGAAGAAGAAGTTGCTAAATTACAAATTTACCTTATGCAATATCTCGAATTTGAAGAAGTTTACGAAAATTAAATTCTTGTTACTGCTACCATAAAATAATAGCCCCTGTATATCTCAAACTACGCATGTAATGCTAATATGGGCACAAAGTATATAGTATTAATTATACAAGGCGATTCATTGTTATGGTTGCATCAATCCCGAATTTTTGCAAAAATCGTTGAGTACCAGTTTTACTATTTTATCTATCTCATTTTTTCATTTTAAAAGATATAAAATGACTAATAATCTTGAAAGATAGGGATTTTTCACACTCACCCTGTATATCGAAATCGGGTCGGTCAAATTATTGTATCTTAACAGTTTTAAAACAAATGTTTTTACTATTAGGTGTCGATTAGTTTGCGAAATGTATACAGTGTGCATGTTGCGTTTTAAAATTTTATTTAATATCTTGAATTTTATTTCATATTTTTGTAGATGGCGTGGTTTTTGTATTTTTTTGGAATAATTAAAAAAAACAATTTTATTATGCTGTGACTTTATGAAACACCCTGTATACGAAATATTTTTAAAATGTGGAGCTTGATTCTGTCTATAATTTTTATTCAAAACTTTTTTTCGTATCCCTCAAAACATCGGAGATATCAAACTCCGGAGTACAAGTTGATCACCCTGTATATATAAAAAGTAAAATTGATTAAATGAAAAAATTCATGAAAGTGAATGTGATTTATTGAATTTTAAGTTAAACACAAAATACTATTTTTGTTACCCACTATGACAAGGGGTAATAGATAAGCAACCTTAAATTACTTATTTTCATCTGCAGAAAATGTAATTACAATTATGAACTACCACTTTTTTATACCCTTAACCCACCTTAATTTTCGATTTACATTTTTATTATATACAATAAATAAGGCAAATATGATAAAGGAAATTTGTTTAGAAGAAGTTGCATGTTCTATTCCCCGCTGACCCCCCCTTTTGTAACTAGTTTATTCTTATTGTAAATTAATTTTTATAAACCAATGGGCGTTGAATTACTACCAGACCATAATTTTGCTAACACGTGTTTGAACCTTTCAGCCAAAGCCAACATTGCGAAAGCCATTATTATGCATTTGGGGACACACAGGCGTATCAAAAAGGGATTTTTATAAACAGAATCAATAGATAAATACATAGATTTTTTTTACCTACGTTAATGGCACTGGCAAAGCCAACAGGCCAATCTTTAAGAGGCCCACACACCACGTGACTTTTGTGTTTGCCGGTTAGAGAATTACCCAAAGAAAATGTCCTTGTACAGGGTAGAGAGCCATAAAACATAAATATTCGTATTTGGAAGAGAACTCGCCTAATATACCAACTAAAAATATGCGGTTTTTTCATGATATTTAAAGTATTAATTAGAAGAGCGCGTCTGTGCTACATTTTTCAAATTTGTGAAGAGAAAAAAGTTGATAGTCGTATCGCTTTTACTAAAATTATTTTAAAAAAAGTGCCACAGGCGCGCTCTAAAGAATTAACTACAGAATCGATTGGTAAAAACCGAAGCTTCCTATCTTTAATATTAACGGAGCGCACGTCCAAAAACGATTTCAGGCAAGATAACATATGGTATTGGCGCCTCTTAATGCATATGTGTGTTAGAACCAGTTTACTGCAAATATAAATAGTTCAATTTTGATTATTTACACCGTTGGTCGTAGATAAATAAATTTGTAATCTTTGTTGTTTTTTAAAAAAAATTGAGTACATTTTGTACTACATTCACCCAAGTAAAAAGTGAGTAAAAACTGAAATTCAAGTCAATACCAATATCAAAACATTTTTATTATTTCTTTTGATTGTTAGAGAAATCCTTTTGTTTTTAACTCAAAACTATTTTCGAAAGAGTCCGTAGAAAAATTAGTTATTAGTTATGCTACTAGATTTTAAGAGCCGCCTATGGTATGAACAAACACAATCGGGTATATCATGGCCTACTTTATATTAAATTGAATGTTTTATTCGCGAGTTTGAGTTTGGATATAAACGACACAGTGTTGCCAAATTGAGAGAAAATTCCTAAGTAACAGGTAAATAACAAAAATATCCCTGTTTATAAATTCTAACTTCTCATACTTTACGTGTTAAAAAAAATGTAATTTACAATTTGATTTATTTATTTTTTAATGTTATATTTCTAGTTATTTTTTAATAGATTCAGAAAATTTTGGAACAGCGTAAGAGAAACTAGTAATTTTGAAATTGGCATCACTGAGTAAACGGCAATTTTCAGAGGTCACGTCGTCGACACACGCTGTTTACAACTGCTCTGTGTTTTGTTTTTGTCAAGTTCGCTATTGGCCAACTTATTACACAGATAGGATTGGCATGGCCTGAAATAAATGGTCTATGCCTATGCCAGCCCGAGTTCAATAACCGATAGCAAAAGATAGCGAGACTCACGACAGTAAACAAAAATTCATAAATTGCAGCCTGTTATTATCTGGTATCTAGTCTTTGCTCTTTGTCAATAGTAAATAATATCCTCCTTTCTGGTGTTTTGTAATTATTGCGGTCGGAATTTTGTTTACGCACTTATAGAAAGGGAATTGTTACAGGAAACATAATTTTGCATTTTTAAATTTGCAACTGATAATTTTGTTTTGTCGTCAAACAAACTCATTGCATTTTTAAATTTGCAACTGATAATTTTGTTTTGTCGTCAAACTCATAATTTTTTAATCTAAAAGTGGAATTATTATACCTACCTAGTTAATTGAAATATAATTACTAAATTGAAATATTTTGATACATTTATTAAAATTAATAAAATGGAATCTTTTTGTAACTGTAAGGAATTATTATGACGTGTCAATGGCTTTTGGACCAAACAACTTTAATGGTGTCATAAATGAATAGATATTGAATGTTTATAAATATGAGACACCATTGAGAGGCAAGAGGGAAGCAGGTAGAGACATTCAGATAGAACACGTGTCCAATATTATTGAAAAGTTAATGAATCGAGTATTTCTAGTAAGCGACCCTTACATAACATTCAATAACATTTTTATTATAATTCTAGAAAAAATCTAAAATCAATAAAATTCTTTTGGATTTTTTGTCTTAATTTTAGATTTTGAATTGGGAATAATTTAGAACCTTTGGTTTTGAACAATATAGTCACCGCTAACCAAAACAACACATTTTTGGTTAGTGGTGACGATATTCTTCAACATTAATTTTAGATTCTTAATAAAATATGTGGTCTCTTATTGATTTAAAAAAAGGATTTGATATTGATATTCTAATAAATTGGGTATAAAAACTGTTTAATGTCAAGTAATCCTATCCTCTATTCCAATTTTTTCTGTGCAAAATAGAGTAGAGCGCCACAAAACATAATTATTCATTTTTGGACGAGATCTCGCCTAGCAAGTAAAAATATGGGTTTTTTCATGATATTTAAGATATTTATGAGCTATTTTTTAAAATTATCTAGAGAAAAAAGTTATTAAAAAAAAAATAATAAAAATTTAACACGGGGTAAAAACATATGATGTTTTTAGTACTTCGGTCAGAAAAATTCACTTTACCAATAAACATAAGACCTATACGCAACACCAAATTTTTGGATATAACGCTATGAAGACATTTTAGTCTTTTAAACAGACGTAATCAGAATGATATTTTTCATTAGCTAGTGAAGAAGTATTGTGAGGTATAACAAAAGTAACCTGCAAAAAAATAAAAAAAAGAAATGTAACAATATCATCTAATCGTGGACCATAAATCCTTCAAGTAACGTAAGTAACGTATAATGATTAAAACAGTCCTATGGCTGCGATGATCTGTTTATGACAAAAAGTTTCGCTTCTGTTAGTCGAGATTCAAATTTTAAGGAAAAATTAATTTTATTATACATTTTTATTGAAATTTAATTTTTTAGGGTCTTTCTTCCCATTTTTTTTTAATTTCTTTCATCTTTCCATAATTTTTGTGTTTTTTTTAGATTTTTTATGATTTTTCGGTTTTATTTTATTTTTTTTGTATTTTTTTCGAATTTTTCTAATTTACTTGCGTTTTTCGACCTTTCCCGATATTATCCCTTTTTTTCCATTTGTTCCAGATTTTTCCAGTTTTTTTTTGGGTTTATTACGGGTTTTTACGATTTTTCGTGATTTTTTACGATTATTTAGCATTATTTACGAAATTTTACGACTTTTTACTAGTTTTTTTAAGACTTTTTACAATTTTTTAACAATGTTTACCATTTTTTACGATTTTACCATTTTTAGCATTTTTTAACAAATTTTACCGTTTTTTACCATTTTTACCGTTTTTTACTGTTCCTTACCGTTTTTACCGTGTTTTACCATTTTTTACCATTTCTTACCATTTTTTACCCATTTTTTACCATTTTCTACCATTTTTTACGATTTTTTAAGTTTTTTCTCAATTTTTTACATTATTTAAGAAATTTTACTACTTTTTTTCTTTCTCAATTTTTTATATTATTTACGAAACTTTTTGCCTGTTTTTTTCCCTTTTTTACGTTTTTTTGCAATTTTTTACGATTTTTTAAGATATTTTAAGATTTTTTTCGATTTTATTTAGTTTTTTTTTACTCGCGTTTTTCGATCTTTCCCGATATTATCCCTTTTTTCCATTTGTTGAAGTTTTTTCCAGTTTCTTTTCAGTTTTTACGGTTTATTACGGTTTTTTACGAATTGTAATCAGTAATTAATCATTATTTTATGCCATATAGTCAATATTCTATAATTTGGTTTTCCCCACAATTATATTTAAAAATTTTTGAAAAAAGCACACCCACATAATTTATGCTTTTTAAATGATTTAACTGAAATTTTGTTAGTTTGACGTCAAAATGATATTCTAATAAGTTAGGTGTAAAACTGTTTTTATCTCTCGCCCTTCAGCCCCAAAAGCACAAAAGGTCCGATTGATGTTTTATAAACGTTTTTGCAAGAACCTTTTTAAAATGGATATAAAAAAGGTCCAAAATATGTCGACAAAACGTCCGAACTCATATATTAAAAACAAAACGATTTGTACGGCTACAGTATGATAAAAAACGACTACTGAACCTTTTTTTGAACGTCCATGTCAGAATGTTTTTTGTGAAATCACAATGGAGACGTTTTATTTGAGTCGTTTTTAAACACACCAGTAAAAACGTTTAAAAAAAGTATGTTTTGAGAAAAGTCAAAAAGTTACGTTATTTAAATGTTTTTGTAAGTCGTTTTTATAACCACTGTAAAAAACGTTTAAAAGACGTGTTTTAGAGTCCACAAAAGTATATTTTGTGAAAGAAAGTTTAAAGGTTTTATTTGAGTGATTTTTAAAACCACTATTAAAAATTTTATAAAAACGTTTTGTTAAGGTAATTAAAAGTATTTTTTCAGAAGTCAGAAAGTTACGTTCTTTGAACGTTTTTCTAAGTCGTTTTTATAACCACTGTAAAAAACGTTTTAAAGACGTGTTTTTGGGTCCACAAAAGTATATTTTGTGAAAGAAAGTTTAAAGGTGTTTTTGAGTCATTTTTAAAATCACTGTTAAAAACTTTATAAAACGTTTTGTTTAGGTAATTAAGAAATGTTTTTAGAAAAAAAGTCAGAAAGTTAAGTTTTTTAAACGTTTGTGTAAGTCGTTTTTATAACCACGGTAAAAAAGTTGTGTTTTTGGGTCCGCAAAAGTATTAGTGGACGTTCTAAAATATGTCCAAAAAGGTCTTTTGTCGAACCATTTATTTAGTCCCTTTTGAAACGTTTTAAAAACATCTTTTTTCGACGTCTACATGACGTTAGAAGTTCTGACATTTGTACTAGGGAAAAACTTCTAATAAACGTTCTGGGGTAATTTAAACCATTTTTACCTCTCGCCTTTCAGATAAGAGAGGTACAGTAATCATGCTAAAAATAGGTTAGTAAGTTTTCAATAGATAAACACGTTTTAAAGTTCCTAGAATACGAATTTGATATTTTCGCGATGGTGTGTATGTTAGGATGGATGGATGTAGTAGTAATTATAATTCAATAACTACTGAGTTAAAACAATTGAAATTTTGCATACAAGATTCTTATACCCTAGATTAGATCTGATTAAAATTTGGTGTTAATCCGGAAGTAGCAGTTGCTACGCGTGATGACGTCATTACTAAACAAGATGGCAATATAGTTTTACACATATATTTTGTATACACTATGGTTTATTTTTGTTTGATTAAAATGTTCAAAAACTTTTGCCATTGTTGCTAGATTTACAAAAAAGTCCATTTTTTTTATACTTTTTTGTGTTAACGCGTTAATTTTAGATTCAAAGATGGCGAGAGGTCATGTGCTGGCTACGTCAGATTTTTTTTTAGTATTTTATAGTTAATGTTAAGTAATCATACCCTATAGTCCAATTTTTTTTTCGCACACGTAGAGAGCATCAAAACATCATTATTCGTTTTTGGACGCAATATAGCAACTAAAAATATACGGTTTATTTCATATTTTAAATATTTATTAAACCTGTGCTACTTTTTTCAAAATTATCTAGAGAAAAAAGTTGCTATTGGTATCTCGTTTATTAAAAATACTTTTTAAAAAATGCCAGAGGCGCGATCCAAAGAATTCAATATAGAATTGATTGGTGAAAACCGTAGCTTCCTATTTTTAATATTAAGGAAGCCCGCGTCCAAAAACTATTTAAATCCAGATAACATGTAATATTGGCGACCAAATAAATTGTCTACCCACATTTTTTAAATATTCAATAAATAATAATATTTCACCCATAAAGATAAGAAAATAAGTATTCCTTGTATAGATTATAGATTTTATATTTTTCTTCTCTGTTAAAACAATTAAATTTTTTATTTATAATTATTAATGCTGATATTTTCTTCGTATCATTATCGCTAAAACGTAAATAATAATCATCCACGTATTCTGATATAATTAAATATATAATGCGGATTATTGTACATTTTCTGCAACATTAAACAACCAAGAAGGACAGGAAGTTAAGACAAAGACAAAATATACGAAAATAAATGTGCACCGCACCTTGAAATAATTATTAGGTAGGTATATTTTTAGTGAACTCACTAACTGTAAAAATATTTCTCGAAAATAGAAACCGCGCATAAATGCGTGTGTATGCGTAAGTTCAGTTTGCTTAATTTTATTGCCTATTCTCAGATCCGGAATCGCCCAAGTAAAAATCAAATTTATTTCTAGAATACAAGAGAAATAAGAAAATAATTTGAAAGAAATTAAGAAGATAGTCCAAATTTAATAAAAAAATTATTTAAATTAACTGAAGTTTCGCTATTTATTTATCACCAATTTTTTGAAAATCTCTAGAATTTTGTACTCAGTACACTGATCGCAACTTATTGGATAGCAAATACAGACATAACCTCAAACTAGACGGTTTATGGAACATATATGTAATACTCCTATATCGCCAGCTTGAGAGAGAAGTGTGTCGCCGATAGTAGAGTGTAGACGATCGTTTCTCTCTCACGCAGTCTCGGATAAGCCATAGGCGTCACAGCTGTACGGAAATTTTTTTATTGTTATTTTCATGTATTTAGCAGAAAATATATTGTAATAAAAACGTATAAATAAAGAAAGTTATGATATATGCATTTATCATTTGTAGAATAATTTTCAAAAATAAAAATCGCCTACGCTTGCTTAACTTTACTTTTTCACTACGTTCCTTTTTCCCCACGAGACACGACGCCTATGCAATTCACGATGCAGCTATATACTCAAAATGTATATGACTCATGCGCGTTGGCACCCAATTCCGATCTTGCATCTCCTTCTGTCGGAACGCTTTGTTTCTACAGGCAAAGATAGGACGTTGGCGATATAGGAGTATTACATATATGTTATGGAAGCAATAGACGAGGAACGTGTGTCGTCACAAATGTCATTCTTGTCAAAACCGGACTCCAAACACAGAATTTGAAGTTACGTTCTCTGTTGATGTTTTGGTTATTAGTTAATAACTAAAGCTACAAATTAAAGCAGACTACCTTTTTTAATAGATATTTTTTAAGCCCCTTCTTTTGTCATGAGTTATGGTTATCGTTATTCTGAGCATTTGCAGTATGAAAACTTTATCTTTAACACAAAAATTTTATCTTCTGCCAAAAACCTTAATGAAATCAATATCTGACAAGCTAATTTAAATTTGACAGATGTTTGTTTGGAGTCGGTTTTTGACAAGAATGACGTTTGTGAAGTCATGACTTTCTTCGTCTATTGATCTAAATTACGAGAATGAGCGGTGTCGATAACGCATGCGCATTGTGTTTGTCATATTTACCGACATAATCTAGTTCCCGACATCTCAGAGAAAATGATATTATTTGTAAGAACATAATACTTTTTGTTGCAAAATAGTGTATAGTGTAGAATATTGTCTGTCGGATGCCTACTTTAAGATGCTAAGGCACCGGATTATTTTATTTGGATTGGTGACACTGAGAGGTTGGTACGAATGGAGAAGAAAAAAGAGGTTAGGGGGGGTTTTTAGGGGAGAGATTCTCCTTTTAAAATTAGGGTTGTAATTTTATGTTTTTTTATGTGAGTTTATTTTGTGAAAGATAAAGAAATACGATCATCTTCATTTTATTTGATACGACGCCCGGAGGCCTCAACAATAGGTATAAATGAATCATATTACTTTCCCGGACTCATCAAAGGGAAAGTAAGGTGAACGAGCAAAAAAAAAATCGAGATATCAATGGATTTATCCATTTTGAAGTCCCCCAAGACGATTGAAACCATTTCCAGCGCATGGTCTGTCTGTGTGTCTGTCTGTAATCTTCCACGATAACTGCCGAACCGTTTGACCAATCAAGCTGAAATTTGATATGGAGGGTCGGTGTGTGACTAGAATGCGACCATTAGATTTTGGTTTAAATTGGTACAGTAGAAAGTCCTAAAGACCGACATTGATTAAATACACATGTAACAATTTTTTACTTTTTTTAAATTTTAAGGACAAACAATACACTTTACTGCAAAATATTGTAGTACAAAGTTTTAGAGCATAAAATTCCCTATAACTTTTGTCTTAAGCTTTTTCCAGAATTTTCAATAGTTGCGCCACTAGAGGGCGCGTAAATATGTGCATGTTTTCTCTAGTTTTTTTTTATTTTGAAGATAAACAATGCATTTTAGTGCAAAATTTTCTTGTGCAAAGTTGTAATGCATCAAATTTTCTTTAACTTTTATGTTTAACTTTTTATCGAATTCCTTAAAGTTTTGTCGCTAGATGGCGAGAAAATACACATTTAGGATTTTCCATTTTTTTAAAATTGGAGATAAATTATGCTCTTTAGTACAAAATCTTTCAGTGCAAAGTTGTAAAGAATAAAATTCCCTACAACTATTGTATGAAAAATTTTCCCAAATTCCCAATAGTTTTCACACATGATTTTAGGAGATCCTAGATCCTAATTGTAGCAGTGTGATATACAACGTGCGCATGCGCAGATTATTTCATTATCAACATTGAAATATCAATTCGGTAGACGTATTTACCATCGGCTCGCCATTTTTAATGTGTTCCATAAATTAATGTAATGCTTAGTATTTTGTAATTAAAATAATAATAATAAATAACATATTCTCTACGGTCGAGCCGGGAAAGTTCTGGGATGACACAGCCGATTTTTTTTTTACTTTGCAGGAATAATCGGTTACTAATAGTGGCGATTTGAAAAACTTCATACTGCAGACGAAAATTATTCCTCATATAATTTATGTAAAATATAACTTAAAAAACTTTCTTTTTTATATGTTACATGTCTTTATTTTTTTCATCTAGGCATCGTCTCGACGCAAAAAGGGGAAACCTGGTTAAAAGGAACCAAGAGCACATGATGTTTCATTTAAACGCCCAGGAGCGCGAGGTAAATGATTTGAATATGTTTTTAATACTGAAGACCACTAAAAGTGGTAATTCTCTTACAAACTAATTAGTTGTTAAACTACCCAAAAGATGGTCTCAAAATAACTGCAGTTTTGACATTATTTTATAGAAAAATGCTTTGGAATTTTAATTTTCATTACGGCACATATATAGAATCACGCGTGTTCCAAAAGCCTGTTCTTGTTAGCGACGACCCCATAGGGATTTGCTTACTACGATCCACATGAAATCGCTATCTTCGTAACTAAGCGAAAACGAGCTATAGTATCTTCGGGAGAAATGATCCCCATCGAATCCTGAACGACTCAATTTTTTTTCTGTAGTTTGTATGTCTGTCTGTCTGTCTGTCTGTATGTCTGGTTGTCGTCTGCAATGCCATACCTTTTGAATGCTTTCATGTATCGACTTGAAATTTTCACCATTTTTTAAGACCGACGAGTACTACATTTTAATAGAAAATGAGTGAAATCGGAAAATGAATAAACGGAGTTTTCCGGGTTATTCTCACTTTTTTCGAGTTTCACAGGGAACACGGTGCAGATCGTAATTTTTGAGTAAACATTTACAAATTTCGTAAAAAGATAAATTGAAGTACGAAGCCTATTGAAAATAGGAATAATCGGAAAATTTCTTGTGGGAAAATGGGGAAAAGAATATTAGAAAATAGGGAAAAAAATATTGGAAAATAGGGAAAAATATTGGAAAATGGGGAAAAAACTATTGCAAAATAGGGAAAACATCATGAAAAAAAGGGAAAAATAATGAAAAATATGGATTAAAATAATGAACAATATGGAAAAATACCGAAAAATATGGATAAAAATAATGAAAAATATGGAAAAAAATTATAAAAAATATGGAAAAAAAATAATGAAAAATATGGAAAAAAATAATGGAAAATAAGAAAAAAAAATGAAAAATGTGGAAGAAAATTAATGAAAGATAGGGAAAAAGACAAATGACAAATGGGGAAAAATAATGAAAATGAGGAAGAAAATAGATGAAAAGTAGGCAAAAAATAATAAAAAATATGGAAAAAATAATGAAACTACGAAACCGTAAAAGTTATTTATAAAACAAAAATACCTAAATGCAAAAATTAAATAGATCAACATTGGGGCGACCCAACCGACTTTTTTTCAAAATAGTCAAAATAGTATTTTTTTTTTTTTTTTCGAATTATATAATATTATTTACTAGTGTGTGTTTAAAATTGTTCACGAAAGGGCTTAATGCTTAGGTCACGAACGTTTTGGTGTGCTCGCAAGATTTTTGGTGTGCTCGCGAGCCTTTTTGAATGCTCGGAAGCCTTTTTAAGTGCTCGGAGGCCTTCTCGAGTCCTAACGAGATTTTTAGAATGCTCGCGAACCTTTTGGTGTGCCCGCGACCACTTTTGACGAGCTCTAAGCACTAAGCCCTTTAGTAAACGATTTTAAGCATTAAGCACAGATTTTAAAAAGTGCTGCCGAGCACAAATGTGCTTAAAAAATAACTAAGCACAGCTTAGCTCTGGTAAAAATAAATAATAAAAAAGAAGAAAAGAAAAATTATTTGGGATTTTAGGTTTACGTTAAGTATTTTTTTAGGGTTTGACACTTTTTTTAAAAAAATCCGATCCTGGTTATTTGTTTGCCGTTTCTAACGAAAGTAGTTCATTCACACTTGATCCGATTTAAGTGTCGAAATTTGACGGTCGAAAAAATTATAGCGAATGTTTGTCCAAATTTTGTAAGGTCAACAGGTTTTTAAGGTATTTGCCTTTCAAATTTGCTTATTATGTAGGTAATAATAACATTGTAATTTGATGTGTAATTTGCGTTTTTAATGAATTGAATATATTTATTCGAAGGTTTTAACAAATAATTATTAATAGTAAATAAGAAAAAAATAGAATTTGCAATTCTGGTTAAAATATTTGGAAAAATATACATCACTTTACGAAAAATAACATACCATATGGGTGCGTAAATTTAAGAATGCTTGTTATTTTTATTTAAAAATAATCGTTTGTTCGTGAACATAAAATAAATTTATGCACAACACAGATGGACAACAACAGTTTTATATGGTTAAATTTTCTTATGTAATCTTTACACATAATTTTTAAATCTTCCCATTTGTTTTTTTTTATAGTATGTACAAGTATTTTTAACACAACTTCTTGAAATTGTCTAACAGTAAGTAAAAATTGGCCAAAAATTTACCTAAAAAACGTATATTAATTGAACAATTTTTTCAACTAGTAATCCGGATGTTTGCATCTCGCATCATTGAACAAACCCCGAAATGTACTTAATAATTACTAAAACTAAGAAGCCCTATTATTGTCAACTTTAACCCGTCCATGTCTAACGAAACCCAAATAATAGTTAAAAGTCTTCGCTAGTTTCTTTAGTGTCGTCGTCTAAAAACCCTGGGAAAGAAATTTTGAATCTTCTCGGCGATTGTTTGATCACGATTAAGGTCCCTTTATTCGCGTCTTTATATAAATAATTTCGTCTGCATCGTTTATCTCCAGGTATATGAATTATGATAAATCTTTATATAGAATCCGTACAGGTGTTTGGTGAATTTTTTCTTTTTTGTTGACTAAGAGTATCAGACACCAAACCTTTCTTTTCAGAATGACTTTACGTTTTTTCGGATTTTAGACGGAATTATATGTGATATGCAATTTAGATTTTCGGTTGGTACGTGATTTTAAGTATAAAATAGTGTTTATATTAGCAGTTTTATTTTTGCTTTGGTGCTAAATCCTTATTCTTTTGTGAATTTGATTCTTTGGAAATTTTGCATGGAAAATATTGATCATAAAATATTTTTCACTAACAAATCAGATCTATATATTAATATGTAAAGAGAAATCTTCGCCTTTTTTTAAGTGTATTGCGTGAACAGGCGAGTGTGAGATTTTGCATAGTTAAAATTTATAAACAGAGGGAGTGCAGAAAGCTAATATTAATATAAAATATGTGTTAAAAATAAATTAAATAGCTATTTCTGCAACCAGTTACGAAATGCCTAATTTTGTGTAATGCGTGAGATTTTTGCGGAACGAACGAATGAATTTGAGAACGACTTAAAGAACATTAATACCTGGTTTGAAGAAGGTAAGAATTAATCAAATAAAACCCATTGACTTTAATTATCTATCGTAATTTGAGCTAGATTTTTAAATAAATTAATTTAAAAATTCAAATTTCTAATGATTTGAATATGTCACCATTACGATCGTGACGTACAATGAAGGTATCGTAAAGCCATTAACTGCACACATGTAAAGAAGAGAATACGAATGAAAAAGAGCTGTTAAATCTCAAATATACAGACAAGGATGGAGAAAACCATTACATGATAATTGGATAAAGATGTAAACTTGAACCAATCTAGTGTGAAATCGAGAGAGATAAATAGATATTAGATTCCGCTGTTAGATAAAGATTACGACTATTTTAACGAGAACAGGTAATAATTTGCTGTTTCATACATAGGTGCTGTGCACAAGCGTTCCTTATTAAGTAAAAGCTTCACGTCCGCGTCTGCTTACTGCATAATTCACTCTCACTGTTGTAGTTTGTACTCTGTAGAGCTATAGTTGCTGTTGGTAATTTTCCATGTTCCGAGTACTTGTCTCTTCAATATATAAAGCATTTTTCTTCTGAATTGGGTATGTAGCTCGGCAATTAAAAGCAAGAATAGATACGATAAATGTTGTACAGGCGAGAGTTGAAGCACCAAACATAATTCGCAGAAATGCTGTGTGGATGTTGCTAAATGAAAATGATATTTCAACATTTTCTATATTTGATCTCCGTTATTTAAAAAAACTAACTCTAGGTGTATAACATCTAAAGTTAGCCCCATCCCCATCTTATATACAGGATAAATTGGATCATGACAACAGTGATGTATTTTAGTTAGATGTGAACAGAGAGGAATCACAATTTCTTAGAATGAGGATAAATTCCCGATTCTACAATACCGTAAAGTATCAATTGTGGATAGCTTTTGTGGATAATATTAACGAAAACGAAATGCACAACAATAACGAACTAATATCTGGTTAATACTGTGTCTGTAAATCAGGAGCCAAAATCATAGAATGTTGTATTCACGTAGCAATTGTAATATGATTTCTTGGTTATGCTAGGCACCAGCAAAGAATTAAATATAGTAGTCAAACGATGTTACACTACCTCTCCTTCCCTCAGCCAGTCAATACCTCCAAATCTACGCTGATGATACCCAAATCTTAGCCTCCTTTCTTTTACCAGAGCTCTTAATTAATACCAAAACCCAACAACTCCTTGATCGTTTCTCATCATATTCAAACATTCGATTAACTTACGAAAATCGAATCAAAACCTCAATGAAATCAACCTTAGGCTCTGGGGAGAGAGACTCGTCCCTGCGGATGAGCTTACCTTCTTGGGAGTATGCGTACTCTCAATTGGGCGACCGAAGTCCAAAGAACCCTAGACAGGGTTAGGAGACGGGACTCCCTCCTTGGTACCCTGGGTGGACGATTTGGCAGGTGTAACCCAAGGACATTGCTACACATTTACAAAACCTACATCCTCCCCGTAATGGATTACAGAGCTCTAAACTCTTATAGCGATTTTCACTGACAATAATTTAGATGCTCTCAATGCTAGCCCATTACCGTAAAAATTTTCGAACAATAGTTAAAACTCTGGAGCGTCCCAGTTTCCCAGTGAAACTTGTGCTGGTATTTGTCATTGAAATAAAGTAAGGTTAGAGTTAGTAATTTTTTTGATATTGAGACAGTTCTTCAGAGTCAGAAGACTAACGAACTCGATTCGACCATTTCTTCCAGAAAATACATAAAATCTACTTTTTCTTTAACCGATCGCAACATATCGACAATTATCATAACCTAAAACGTCATTTATTTTTTTGCACTTGCCCAAACCCCTCTATCCATTTAGTGCATAACATTTTGCCCTCAGTTCACCCGCTATGAGTGACAGCTGACCAGCGGAATAGGCGCTCCAAAAATATTTTGCTCTAAAATGACCAGTGGTACGTTCATCTTGCACTCAGTGCACAAATGTGCAACCAGTGAAAAACGCTATTAACTTTTCCACACTCAATCCTCGTCTACTGCACGCCGCCACGGCAAATGAGAGGACGATCCTAAGAAAAATGTCCTACCTTCACTGGCGCTTCTCATCCAACGAAATCTATAAACACACTAATATACCTACTATTATTTCCAGGTTCAAGAAGCTCGAAAGAGGACGCCTCGGGAGAAGATTGGACAGCACCAACATACATGCCCAAGAAACTCTAAGGACCAAATGGACAGTTGACAGGAACAGACGAACACGAATACAGCAGAAAACCAAAGAAGAAATTCATCCAGCCCAACCTCAAGATCCTTAGCGAAGCAAGCGAAGACATAGATCTCCCAGACGAGCTCCTAGATCTACTGGAGGACGTACCTCTTAGCATTATATGAACTCGACAGACCACCACCTACGCCGAATAACCCCTCCACGACCGGGAGACTCGTATCAAACAATATCATAATATTAAAATATCTTAAGATATTAATCACTTTCATTTTCAGAACAACCACTCCTACTGTATCCCTGAAAGGAGAATATTTCTCCTACAGCAGGGTATAAGGAAACACCAAACAAAAAGTACAGATTAGCGAGGAGGGTTCAGCAGAGTGATCTGGGCAGAGTCCTGCACTACCTTACGCATAGAACCAAGCGTGAGGTATCTTTAAAAGATTCCCGCCTCCACAACTCAGGACGATAATTGTAATTAAAAGAAAAACAGAAGCTTATCTTAAACTACATTCCAGATGTGGCTCAAAGAAAAGAACAACATGACCATAATTATTGATGTACGAGACCAATGAACTATATTCTTATACCCACCAAAACTGCCACCGCATGATAAAATTCATTTGGACATGGTTGGTATGTGGGTTCCAAAAGTGACTAGATACCACATATTATTTAATATTATTTATAAAACTGGGACAGTTTCCAATTTGTTTTGTATTAAAGAATAGTCTCAAAATTTATTATTTTCTAGTATATTCAGATTTTATTTACTTTTATTTTTTTTTAAATATTTTCCAACTAAAAAAAAGAAAAGGCAGTACATACTTTCAAGTGTATAATAATAAACGAGTAGAAAAATATATTTTTCTTTGTCAAATGAAATTTATGTCGAGCCTTTCGGCAACACAATGTCGTCATCAGGGCAACTGTAAAAATTTTTTAGAAGTTAAAGATCTTCTTATTCACCACTTTTGTATTAGTATACTTCATATTACCACTTTATTTACTTGTTCCACTTTATATATGTGACAATATCCTTCATACTCTTTTAAGAGGTTAAAATTTACCTTATTTGAGGTTTTCATGAGAACTTTTGGTGAACATCTGAAGATGTACAAGATACCATAATTTCATTCATTTTGAGCGGGACCGGATTTACGGTTTTAGAAAGTGCGGGGTCCTTTAAATAATTTTTAATCATGATGAACCTATTTTTGGTATCATCCTGTATATTTATGTAATTTGATTTCTAATCTTATAGAAACTTTTATCCGGAGTGAAATTTGTCAAATTATTATTATAATTAATCAAAATTGAATAATTACGTTAAAATAAGTAACCGAATGGATTTTTTATTTAATTTTTAAGTTTCTATAGATATAAACTACTACATAGACTGAAAAATGTTACTGATACGCGATATTTTAAAATTGTAAAAATATCGAGAATGAAAGAAATATGTTCGGTCTTAGAGCATCTTTAACATCGTTTAAATTAAAATTCAATTACGTTTTTTCCAGGTTTAATGGAATATCGTGGTATATAACGATCCGATACACACTATGGGAATGGGTATTTCCCTTTGAGAAGGGCAAAGGCATATATTTTATTGAAAAATCAATTACCGAGAAATATTGCCAACAGAATACCTAATAAATAGCAAACACGGAAAGTACAACGTACAAAAACCATTATAATGGACTTAGTTATCGATTGTGAATTACAGTAATTTGCCGGAAAGCCATTGCGCATTTGCTATTAAATATTTACGATGGCAAACAGTGGCAGCTCTAAGAATATGCAAATTATAGGGAACAGGAACCGTCAAGCTCGATGTAAATGTGACCGCTGTGCAATTTTCAAGTGATGAACGACGCTTTGAAAAAATACAACCGGTTTAATATTTACTTGGTTTAATGTCAAAAGATATTGTTATTATCAACATCACACAACTAACACTATTCCAAGAAAAATATATACATTACATTAAAATATATCAAAAGTTAAAAATTCAGAAAAATTTGAAACGCAAACACTAAAAAACTAAATGTAGTTTTTAAACTATTATAACAAGTGTCGTTTAATACAGGAAGGTTTGTCAAATCGGCTAAGAAATTATATTTTATCAGAAGAATACATGAATCATCTGTGATATGTAAAATAATTAATGATTCGAGAAGAAAAAAAAAATTAACACAGATTTGTGTTTTGATGAAATTAATAAATTTTACTAATCTGAAGACCCAGGTTACCCATTCAAATAATTCCCACATCCGTTGTCATTTTTGGATAGCGTAAGCGTCTCAGACACTTTTTTCCTTCAGGACCCCTGTGAGTGGTTGTGTAGCAGTTTTCTCTCACAATTTAGCTTTACTGCACATGGTAAGAGAAAGAACGTACTCCTATGCGAGTACTCTACTGGGCAGTGTTGCAGCCACTAGTCCAGAAAATAGTAGTAGATAGGAGATTGAAAGTGGAGTAGATTCATACCAAAACGTAGTAGTATTTAGTGTTCAGATTAGTACAGAGAGAATATTTTACGCATGCGCCACCAGAGGTCCTTCATCAAAGTCATTTCATTTAACAGTAACAGCGAGTCCCTCATACCAAATGTCAAAATAGATTTCTGAGAAAAATAAGAAGAAAAACTAGTCTTATTTCTCTTAAGGTATTCGACTATTAGCCGAACAACGTTCGTAAAATAATTGCAGAATCGACAACTGTTCATTTCGAACTACATACTCAACGCAGTATTGTCAAATATAGCATAATTGTATCACTTTTAGCTCTGAAGTGACACTAGAGCAAACACTATTGATAAAATAGACAAAAAGTGGCACTATTTCATTCTATGACATTTGTCGCCTACAATGAGTTTGTTATTTAATATATTTCTTGATCCAAAGATGACCAAAAATGAATTTATTCTTCGAGTCGAGAAGCACCATTGGGCACTATTTTGTGACCAACTTCAGCACAGTTAAAAGTTCTTCCATAATACTGTTCATCCGTACATTCAATTGGAATCAATCTTTTGGAGTAGCGGAGTAAAAAATAATTAAAGATAGTAGATCTACTCTAGATGGAGTAGCTTGGGCAACCCTGCTACTGGGTAAAACCAAGAGAATTGCTAGATTTTGAGAATGGACTTGCGTATACTGTCTTCAGTGATACAGGGTGAGGTGTAGTCGTGCACGAGCACTCTTATAAGTTACAGAATAGGGATCCTGGAATAGAGGAGAAGTGTTTTTCTATCTAGGATGAAATAATAGTAAGTAATGTTGGACCTTTCAAATTAATGCATTGTTCTAGCCCATCAATACATCATTAAATGGGTATTTAAAAATGTCCAAATGTGTTTCAGGCTGGGAGAAGCAGCACCGATGCAATTTCTTCAATGTTGGAAGTGCTAGACATAAAGAACAACAATTTGGCTCCTGCGGTATTATAGGACCTATCTAAGTCATTTAACAGGTCGACTGCTACGACCATACAAAAAAATGTAATAGATTTATGTTATTTAATATTTTTTGGCATATGCGTTCGATTCCGATTACTTTTTTACAAAAATTTATCTTTTGATGGGCATCTCGGTTTGGGCCGTACAAGCACGAGATAACTCGTTGTCAATTATAATTCTATAGATCTAATGCCGTCTCCCGTGTCTAGTCTGAAGCTTCATTAGAGTACACATGTGCATGTACCAGTTGTATATTGTGATTTTGTGATAGTTTGGTTTGGTCTAAGAAAAAATGCCCGGAAAACGACGCTTGACTCACGGACAACTTGAACGTTATGCGAAGATGAATAATTCAGAATGGGATGATTTTCTTTATGAACAACTAGTCGATGATCATGATTACGAGGTTACAAACAGCGAAAAAAGTTCAAGCGAGAGCGACCAAAAAGAGGCACAATTTATTTTTTCTGAACACAACATTTGATTGAATCTTGAAAAACCACTGACCATCTTGTAAACTTATTTTTCTCTGATCAGTCTATGTATCTTTTAGTACAACAAACAAATTTATTTGCAACAAAATGATCCACTTACAAGGTACTTCAGGTTGACAAGAAGGGTTGACACTTACGCAACCAAAATGAGAGTATTTCTTGGTCTTCTTCTGGATTGAACATTATTGGTCCCGAAACATTTTGTAGAAAATGCAATTTTGGGGATCGGTAAAAAATAGAAACTGATTACAGTTACTTCAGCGTTTTTTTTCACTTTGATGACAACTTAGATAATATCAGAGATTGTTCAAAGTGAAACTATTATTGAACCATTTTAACAAACTAATGAAAAAATAATTATGTTCCTGAAAAAAGCATAAATATAATATAAAACAAAAAAGAAAGGGAAGGTACTGAACATATAAATCAGAAACCACTGACAATGATATGGGACGTGCTGTAGAGGTAGTCTTGCACTTGATGGAAACTTATCTATATTGACATTTTTTATAATTCAGTAGCTTTTACCAATGATACGACATCCAGAAAAACTTATATCTGCGGACCTTTACGTACAAATATGAAAGAAAATGCAAAATTTGTGTTATCAAAACAACTGAAAAAAGACGAGTGTGTGTGGCGTAGAAGAAATTCTTTTCTCGTCATGGTGGTCCATAATATAAATGGAAACGAGTCCGGAAAAATAAATATAATCAAAGATTAGAACGCTGGAATGCCTGGTATAGACCGATCCGACCAAATCCTCACCTATTATAACGTTCTAAGGAAAACAATTAGATGACCAATAAAAATTGCATTACACATATGTATAACATACGTACATAATGCATACTTGTTTTATTGCCAAATTACAGATGACACTTTAAAATTAAACCCCTCCAGAAAATGTCCATAATTTAGTAAGCATTCCAGTATCAGAGAAAAAGCAACGACATACGTTTTGCGAGATTTCCTGATTTGTTTCACTTGGATTTTTTTAAATTTTTAACACTGCAAAATTTACAGACAGTTTGCTCCGGATTTAAATCACTTGGTTTTTTTTAAATTTTATGTAGCTTTCAAGCTTTTCAGACTTTAATCAACTAGAATTTACGTACGGATTGCCAGATTTCCTGATTTGTATCACTTGGTTTTTTTTAAATTTTTAACACTGCAAAATTTACAGTTTATTCAGTTTCCAGATATAAATCACTTGGATTTTTTTAAATTTTATATAACTTTTAAGCTTTCCAGACTTCAGTCAACTAGAATTTACATACGTTTTGCGAGATTTCCTTATTTGTATCACTTGGACATGTTGCTTATGCACTACAAAAAAAAGTCGATGAAAAACTAGATATTTCTGCGCTGCACGTGCTGAAAATCCAGCTTTATGTATAGAACAATGCTTTAAAAAATATTACGAAAATTGAAAACTTTCATTTTGTAACTTTTCTGAGACGAAATACAAAAATTAAAATTGTGACGCCTTTGTTGTATTTTCTTAGCTTTTACAGACCGCAATTGTAATATCTATGCAAAAACCACGAACTAACTCGTGATAAACACCGAAAAGAAGTCTTTCCAAACAGAGTTAACTCGTGTTTGGCAGTCAACGTGTTAATTGTATCGATCACAGAATACTGCTAAGTAAGATTGATAAATATGACTTTACATTGATCTCTATCTAGTAAACCAGAAAGTGCGTTTCTTAACAATAAACTTTCATCGCAAGCTTCAACTCAGTGTGGCGTTACACAAGGATCCATATTGAGCCCGCTCTTCTTTCTTTTGTTTGTCTTTAATGACACAGTTAATATTCAGATTGATGGCTTCGCAGACGACATAACTATAATTTGAAATTGTAAAAACTACGAACTAAGTCGTGATGGACACCGAACAGAAGTTTTTCTAAACCGAGTTAACTCGTGCTTAATTACTCGAAAAACGTAAGATTCCGTGTTACATTGATAAAAACATTAATCTTGTTATTTTTCAATAAATTATCTTGAATTCTAATCACTTATCCATGAGTTTTTGTCTCTTTGATGTCATTTCTTCATCGTTACATTTGACAAACCTTTTCGATTCTAGTAGATCTTCGATGTCTTCAAGACCATCACGGTCTTCCTCTCCAATATTATTTCCACTCTGCATTCGTTCTTCATCGACAATTTCTTCCTCGTAGCTTTTTTCTTCCGCATTAGAGCATTTTTCAGAACCATGACAATTTGAGCATACATTTTTGCATTTTAAACCATGTTTTCGGCAGCCATATTTTGAACTGTTACATCCAGTTTCACAGCTGCAGCAAATATTTTTGAGCAATATTTCCGGAATTAATTCCTTTTCTGTAATTTTGGGCATAATGCCACGTTGATGTTGTTCCAGCCACAATCTGTTGCTGTCAGTTCGTTACCCAGCCAAGTTTGAAGTTGATAATATGCTCTGTAACAATGTTTCTCTGCTGGACCTTCTGTGGGTGGGAGATTTGCCAATATGAAAAATGATTTATTTTTTGAAAATTGATATTTTCGAAATATTAATTGAACTAGTGTTATATTATATAATTTATCTTAAACTAGCAATAAATAGGCATCTACACGCATATAATTTAAAAAAGATTCTACAACTTTCTCAAAATATTGTAGATTGTGTTATTAAATATTAACTTTTATTTGGTTGTTAATTATAGTAGTATATTTCAATTTTTTGTTTATCAATGTAAGACGGAATCTTACGTTTTTCGAGTAATTAAAGTATACATTTTAATACAGTTCAAAATTGTACATAATGATTGAAAAAAATTTCGGATTCGAGTTTTTTTCGGTTTTTTGCATTTCTTGAGAACATTTACCATAACAATTATATTTTTTTACACCATCAAAAAGTAGAGATTTCAACGAAAAAACTAGAAAAAAACTAGAAAAAAACTGGAAAAAAAATTAGTTACTTTGATTACTATGGTAATTTTTGCATGGTCGGTAGATTCGTAGATTGGATAGACTTAATGAAATTATTGCAATTTTATAATGAAACAGTAAGGAAACATTTGAAAAAATAGAGAAAAAAAAAAGGAAAAAATACTGAAAAACAGGGAAAATAGGAGAAATAGGAAATAATAAAATGAAATACGGAAGAATTGGAAAACATTGGACAGAATTGGAAAAATTGCAAGAATTCGAAAAAACTAATAAAAAAACAAAAAAAATGGAAAAAAGTAAACCTTTCGGTATGATTTATGTAAAGTTGTATCTTCGCGAAAGCCCACCGAGTATTTTAAAAAAGCAGATATTTTGACGCGAAAAATTTCGATTGAAAATTAGGGCTCTTTTTCGATATTAAGTCAAAATAAGGTGAAAAAATAAAAATTTTAAATCAAAAAAATTACAGTGTGTTTGGGGCATAAAAAGGTAAGTTTTCACATTTCATGAAAAAATTATTTTTTTTTGTAAAAGATACAAATAAAAAACCAAAAACTTTTTCACATACATTTTGAGGTTATGTGAAAAAAGTTCTTTTTATTACTTATAGTTTTGCCGGAAATCGAGATAAACAGTTTTATATCCTTAAAAACTCACCCCCTTCCACTTCCCGACCTCAGATCGCCCGTAAATTATTCTTCCTTTCATTTTTGTTATATTTTCTTCTTTTTCTAATGGGTTTCATCCTACTATTATTTTTTTTTTACTTTTTACCATTTTCAAAGGCTTCAGCCCTGTTCTATAGTGGCTCCAAATATTTTTTTCTATTCAAAAATCATACTACTGGCCACAGAATGACATACTTTATGCATCACAAGTCAAAAGTTTTAATGTGTAATGATATATGTCTGTATTTAAAACTTTGTTAATATATGTTAAGTTTGATATATAAAAAAAACAGTTGTCAATAAAAATATAATATATTAGGAAAATATCTATTGTGGTTGGTCTCTTGATTAGAGAAACTTACTTAGATGTATCCTAGTTATTAGACTGTATAATCCTTAGTAACTAGTTTTCCTGTGTAGCTCTTCACACATGTATATGTACTGCGGTTTCCTCCTCTTCCTGACACAACCCGCAAATGGCTTCCTCTGCCAAACCTATTGTATTCATATGTTTGTTGAGCCTACAGTGCCCTGTAAGAAGGCTTACTATTATTCTAGTAGTTCTTTTGTTCTGACTTAGTAGGAACTTTGTGAGTTTTGGCGATGGTCCCATGATGAACTCTTTAGCTTTTCTCTGCCCTTATGAGTTTTACTACCACTCTTGAAACATGTTCAGCTTTCATGGATTGATTGATGGATGTCCTGCAATGCCACAGAACGATTCTGATTCGATTATAGATTGTGTTGCCCCTTTTCGTGGCAGTTTATCTGCTTCTTCATTGCTCCGGTGCTCCTCATGTCCCGGTATCCAGCCTATTGTTAGTCTGTTTCGACTACCAAGCAGTGCCAACAAGTTTTGATTTAACTTGTATGAAGCATAATGCTTTTAATGCTTCTTGGCTGTCTGAGTATATGGCTATAGCTTTTGATATAACTTGTAGCCTTAATATCTCTTTTTGTACAATATTTTACAGCAATTAATTCTGTCTGAAACACTGTTGAGTTGGTTACCTAGACTCGGTGAGACTTTTGTCTTTGTGTTAGCATTGTAAATACATGATCCAACTCCTTCGTTGGCTTTGGAGCCATTTGTATACCAGACTATTTCTGCTTGGATGGGATTTCCCTCTTTCCAACCGCTTCGATCTGGTATGTGCAAAGGTTTTTCAATGCTATATCATTTCGTCTGATGGCATCCCTATTACTGGGTCATTGTCTAACTCTCCATGTAATATTTCATAGTCAGCACCATGTTGACTAATTATGGACTGATGTCCTTTTATTGGTTTTGTATTCCACTGAGCACTAGGATAGCTCCAGCTTGTTGTGTCTTCGGAAAGATGATAATTCCTTGTAAGTCTATGGTCAAAGTATTTTACCTCTTAGACAATTGGAATTACAACTCCGTTGACTATTAGGTTTTTAAGTCCTAACAGTTTCTTTTTCTTTGTAAAGTTAACAACTGTATTTTTGTGAGAGTTCACTTGTAGTACTTCCCTTTTACACCAGTTGTCAACAATATCTAGGTCTTGTGAACGATCTTAGCGGATATTCCTCTGACTACATCATAAGAAATAAATGCCTTTGTATGTTATCCTTAGCAATAAGTCATCAACTAGGATTGCTCATAGTAGTGGTGATAGGACTCCTCCTTGCGGATTGTAGTTATATAGATATCCAAAGGATCAATTTTAAAAATAAAAATAAATTCAAGGAAATTTACAACGATTGTGAATTTAAATGTATTAGCCATGTTAAATTAATTACCAAACTATCTTCAAGTTGTTACCCAGAAACAAGTGTATATTTCTCATTTAACTTTATGTTTTTGGGGAACCTTTCTCGTGAATTAATACACAATCGTACGTCACTGTATTATACGTACGAAAACAAAAATATATACAAACACCGAATTGCCATTGTTGTAGCAATATTAAAAAGAGTGTTTGTATTGTCTGCATCAATAATGTATTGGGTTTTGACATATTTTGCCTGAAATGAATTTATTTCTAATGAAGGCAAATAAAGAATTAGGGTTCAGAAAATCTAAAGGAATTAATGCAAAGCATTTTTTTGTTATCGATTTGTAATAAAATTGACATCCTGACTTCTTGAACATTTATTTTTCCGTTTCAGGCTATTTTAATCAATTTAATTACGTTTTATTTAAATTTGATTGATAAAATTATATTTTATATATAACAGTAAAAGCTGCAGATTTAATTGAATTAGACAAAAATTGTTCAAGGGGCAATAATTTGGTTAAAAAAATACACATCTGTTCGAGCCTTTTTACAAAAATAAAAAATGGTGATTTTTGCGTTTTGGTTGCAGCTTTTTTATGTTTAAGTTACAACAAAAGTAATTTTTAAAAACTACATTAGTTTCAATAAGATTATTTTTTGCAATTGCAGCAAAAAGTTTATTTTGAATTAATTTTTTGACGAAAAATTCTGAATCTGTATTTATTTCGGACAACCATAGGTAATCACAATAAACAAAGAAATTTACAAAAAAATTCAAAGCTACTTAGTTTTTTATCCTCACTAGACTCGTCTTTTTTACGAAAATCCGGAAATATTACAGTGCGTTTTCGATTTTTTTCGCAAAATTAGGAAAATTTCTATTTTCGGAAACCACTTTTTCAAAAAGACTAAAATAATGCCAATCTACGGCTTGATTAACTGATGTTAATCTCTTGGTCTCAATTTTATTTTAAGAAAAGTATAAAATATAATAATTAAAACCAAATTAATTTTAAAAGAAAAAAAAATGCAGTAAGTGAGAATATTTTCAAAATGTTGTATTAAAAATTATGGGTGTTAGATCAATAATAATATATTTCATGAAAATTAAAAATAATGTTTTACCGCAAATATCAAAACTAGACTTATGCCACCCGAAAGAAGATAAAAAGATGTAAACGTGTGAACTTTCAGAATTTTTGAATTAAAATTATACGCACCACAACAAAAATCAAAATTTTCAAAATAGTAGAAATTAAGTAAACTATCAAAATTTCAGTTATATCATTTAAAAAAGTATAAAAAATTATGTAGGTGTGGTTTTTTCAAAAATTATAAAATATAATTAAAATAATGTTTAATTATTGATTTCAATTTTATCCCCGCCCCAATAAAAAACAACTATATTAAATCGAACCGAACGACAACTAAACGACAATAAATGAATGAAAAGAATGCATTAGTGATCGGATTTGAGACCCCTTTTTTCATTAATTTTAATATTTAACCTAACATATAATCTTTTTTTTAGGAGCGGCGAAACGGCAGGTTACGCTACCCTACTAAACCCCCCTAGCACACTAAGTCTTGGAAAGATCCGTTCAAGACATTACGTCAGCACTGGCAGCTGACTTCATATATCTGCGTCCTTCAACAATCTATCTTCCTCTTCCTTCTTCTTCATGATTGAGGTTATGTAATTGTAGCCTCTATTCCAATTTATACTGCTTAACGTAGTCCAAATAATGAGCTTCTCAGGGTGTTCTGGGTTCAAAAGACGTCCTAGCTAATTTCTTGCCTCTGTCCACCTTGGGCAGACAAAGCAAGTGTGTACTAGTATCATCTTTACCTATCCTCCTGGTATAATCTCTGCCATGCCCACTTAAAACCTGAGTAAGAAGTAATCTGTTTTCACAAACTTACAGTTTATCCATATGCTGATGTTAGGGATAAGTCGTTTCGTCCATTGATCCACTTACACCAAACTATTCCACCTCTACTTGCCATTTCCTACCATTTTCTATCTAGTTTAACTAGCATACTCCTTCCGATATTTCTTTATACAGAGGACTGATATCCAGATTGGAGCAGCATATAGAATTATTGATGATACCACTTCTGTTAGCATTGTCCTCTTGGGTTTGGGTAATCTAGGCCAATAAGATTGGGGAGAATCCTGCACAGTGCAGCAATCTGCCTGCGGGCTTTTTAGTAGTACTTTCTGATATGCTCGTTGTATAAAATGTTGTCATCGAGCCAAACCCCTAAATACTTTACGTATTTACTTGGGTTAAAGATATTATCACCCATGGGGAAGACGATGTTTTTCCTTTTTCTTGGGTCCCTTATTAGGATTATACATTCAGTCTTTTCTGGGGCAAGCTCCAGCATTTTCAGCTAGTAGATGACTTCCTCTTTTATGTATGAGGTTTTCTATACTATTCGCCCTATTAGGGCAAGGTCATCTGCCTAATCGTCATTGAAGTCTCAGTCTCTAGTCCAGAATCCGTTATACACCACATTCATAAAAGTGCCTCAAGGACGGAGCCCTGTGGGACTCCTTATGTCAAATCTATCGTTAACAATAAGGGCTCTGTCTTTAAAATAGTTCCTAACTATATTTACTAGGTATTCACTTATTCCTATATGTACTTCAGTCTCTCCAGAATTCGCTCCCACTTGGCGACATTGAAGGCATTCTTGATATCTATGAGGACGAGGTTTCCCTAGACTCTAAGCCTCTGCTTATTGCCAAGGATGTCAGCAGTTGGCCAGTATTGTGGATTTACCTTCCCCGAAGCCGAATTAATTAACGGACAGTTCATTTAGGGTCTCGATTTCGTCCTGTAATTTTAGTTGTATATCGTTGAAGTAAAATTTCCCAAAATCCAAAACAGTCTCTGCTTGTTGCCAAGGATGTCAGTCGTTCGATGGTCAGTACTGTGAACCTACCATCCCTGAAGCCGAATTGATTATTGGGAAGTCCATTTAGGATATCCAGTCCGTCCTATAGTCTTCCCTTGACTAGGTATTCAAATAATTTACTAGGAACGTCTATAGTTTTTATATCGAACAAACGGAGCGATCACGTGAACACCAACCATTTTTGAAGAGTACAACCGATATTAAAAGTGATAAAATTGCCATCTTTGAAGTAAAACTTCCCAAATTCCAAAAAAAAATGAACATGTGATGATCACGCATTTTTAGAATATACCATTTATTCGATGTACCTACTATAGGAGTCAGATAGGCCTGAACTTCATCTTGCCTTGCTGTCCCTTAGGAAGGAGGGTGCTTTTACCTTTGTCCAAGCTGCGGGTAGGGCTTGTCTGAACAAAATGCCGTTCATGATATTCAGTATTAAATCCGGGAATTCAAGTGCAGACACCTTCAAGATCTCTGGGTGTATCCCATCGGGTTCCCGATTTTAGCTCAGTAATAACCGTTGCCAGTTCTATATATGACTGAAGGGCATGGGATCGTCCCATGCCAATCTGTCCGGAGAAGCGGTAATTCTATTCGAAAGAAAACAAATCTCGTAATATCTCGAGCTTTTGATCATTTGTTGTCTCGTACGGCTTTAATAGGTGCTTCAATTTGTTAGTTGCCAGCTTGTATCCTCTTCCGAAGGGGTCGCTTTCTAGCTCATCGCATAACTCTCTTCAACATGTGTCCTTAGCCTCACTTATCTTCCTCCTGAGGTTCCTTTTGGTTTCTTTATATTCAGCCTCCAATAATTCAATGTGGTGAGTGGTCAGGTCCTCTGTTTAGGACTCTTCTTTTCGTAACGCAAATATGTGTTACATTGTACAGCTGCGTTTCATTACGCTGGTTGGCGCGTGCAAGCCCGTGAACAGGACTTCTACGCCTCCTTAATTTTCATTGTCAACTCTTTCAGACTCATGTCCCTGGCTATATCGTCAGACTAAATATGTCACTGAAAAGAGTTTTATCCAAGAACCAGGCCCGCATCATTTGTCCTAGTTTGTGGATGTATCTGTGTCAAATTGGATACTCTTCTTCTAACTAACCTAACCATTAAGAAACTGTGATAATAATTTTTAAATTATTTATAGTTGTATTTATTTGTCCTATAAATTGTAGACTGCAACTCTGTTGGAGAGTATAAACAATAAAAAATATAATATAATATGCGTATCTTATATATTTGGTAGCTGATTGGATTTTTGTATTTTGTTGATATAAACAAATGTCCAAAATATTTGGCTTATATATCGTACCGGTATTATTCGATTTATTGCTATTTTTTATTGTAATTCGGTTCGTTAAATGTATATAATCTATTTCTTATTTTTAAACTACGATAAAGTGAGTGAGCTGCGGTGCATTGTTGAGAACTGAAATGGTCATGCACTAACCTAACAAAAAAAAACCACAATGAAGTTTGAAAATGCAGAAGGAATGACGTCAAGCGGAACATGACTCTCGTTATTTGATTGTTTTGATGCATTTTTAGTCGAAGATCACATCGAAATGGATTGACCCGAACCGTAAATTGATTTCCTTTTTTCTATTTACTCAATTCATTCTTTCAGTGATGATTCTAATCTTTACATTTAGATGTTCTGTAGTTCTACAGTGATGGATTTCAACAATGGATAATTTCAAGGTTGATTTTGGACGATTATTGCATAGGGTGAAAAAAAAAATGGTAAAAAAATAAGGATAAGACACTGGGTCTGTAAAATCGCTTTAAAAATATTTTTTTAGACGGAAATATTTTTAAAAACGAAAGAAAATTTCTGAAATCAGTATTGATATTATTTGGAAGTGGAACAAAATGTTATATTTCAAAAAAATGATTTATAATTTTTTTATTGGCACTCAATTCAAACTAAACATTAAACATACTGTTTAAGTTAATAAGTATAGTAGTGCGATTCAAAATGTGTTAATTACATGGCTTGGTCGTTGACATTGCCTATATAGAATCATTATGCAAAGTTGTAAAATTTAGTAATCACCTTTCAGCTACTTATCAGTTAATGATAAGTTTTTAGGTGAGCCAAATTACTAAGAAATAGAAAAATGTTAAAATGGAATATTTTTTAAATTAAATAAAAATCACTATTAATTTTATATTTATATCTTTCAATAAACATTTATTAACTATAGAAACCGTAGAAAAAAACACTTCCAATTTTTCCAGAATTTTCCAATTTTTGGGCAACTTACTTTTAAAATTTTTCTTCAACCCAATGTTGCCAACTGCTTTAGATAAAATTATGCGACTTTGAATTTTGATTTGAATAATATGAAATTTTTTGACACGTTTGTGTGTTCAGTATTTCGTTATATAACTTTTATTTAGCTTGTTTTTTATAGCACACCAGGAAAAAGCCGTTCAATGATTTTTAATGAAATTAGAAAAAGTAGTAAATACCGTTCAGAAGTTGGCACCTCAATTGCCGGAACCCTTTGATTTTTTCGGAGTTCTAGACTCGTCTCGAAGAGTTCTAGAATTCTCGAGGGGGTGCAGATAGAGTTCCGCATTTTTTTTTGCTAAATTTTTTAAAAACAAATTTTGGGATACTAACTTCATGTCGCACCCCTATTGTGAGAAAAAGAGTTCTAGGTGAATAGATATCTCAGCAGTGAAGGGTTCTAGAGTTCTCGGTAGGTTTTGCAAAGAGTTCTAGGAATTTTCGGAAATTACCAAAAAAAAAACAAATTTTGGGGTGCTAACTTTATGCCACACCCCTTTTGCGAGGAAAAATAGTTCAAACTTGATGAATATCTTAGAAATAAATAGTTCTAGAGTTCTGGATGATTTTTGTGAAGAGTTCTGCGAATTTTTGCAAATTAGAAAACAAAGTTTTTTGTGCTAATTTCATGGCGGTCTTTTTCGTGTAAGAGAGGAGTTACGGCTCACCTACTCTGTTCAAGAGGTTTAAAGTATTACAAAAATTTTTGCAAAAAGATCTGCAATTCTGCAAAGTATAGCATTGACTTCTGAGCAGGTAAATAATATACAAAACAATATAAATTATAAAAATCAAATACTCCCGAGATGCGCAGTTGTGATGCCAATTTTTCGCGAAAATATTTGGTTTTATACTTATTTTAGTCACTTATGGCTGATTTTAAAAATTCTATATTTCATTTTTTTTTTTGGTTCATTGTGGCTATTTTTGGAGTTATGAGACATTTTGGGGTTCTAGGCCGGAACATTATTTACAACATTTCGTCTCTTATTGCATTTGTTTAATTTTGGCTATTTTCGTACTTTTGTGGGGTGTTAGAACATTTCGTATTTTATTTTTATAAAACTTTAAACCTCTTAATATTGAACAGAGTCCGTAACTATTGCATGAAAGAAGTGGGCTATGAAATTAGCACAAAAGATTTTGTTTTCTAATTTGCAAAAATTCGCAGAACTCTTCGCAAACATCATCGAGAACTCTCCAAGATTCTCATCAAGCTAAACTATTTTTCCTCACAAAAAGGGTGCGGCATGGAGTTAGCACCCAAAAATCTATATTTTTTTGTAATTTCCCAAAATTCCCAGAACTCTATGGAAAACCTACGGAGAACTCTTTGAACTCTTATCTATTGACCTAAAACTCTTTTCCTCACAAAAGGCGTGCAACATGTTAGCACCCCAAAATTTGTTTTTTAACAATTTCGAAAAAAAATGCGGAACTCTATCTGCACCCGCTAGAGAACTCTAGAACTCTTCGAGACGAGTTCAGAACTCAAAAAAAATCAAACGGTTCCGGCAATTGGGGTGTCAACTTCCGGACGTTGTAAATATATTATTTTTGATGTAAAAGAGTTTTGTATCTTTTAAAACATTTTATGGTCTATACGAGATATCAAAAAAAAGTGCGAAAATAATGCGATTTAATTTAAATGCTAAAATTATATGCAGACTTCTTAAATTATGCGGAATTCGCATAATTATGCGCCAATTGGTAACACTGTACCAACCCAGCAGCATTTCATTTTTATTACATAGATTAACCTAGGATTTATTTTATTTATTATGTTTCGAAATTTTCTGTTATCCACAAGGTTATACTTTTATTACAACTAGGAACTTAATTACATATTAATAAAATATAAAACCAAATAAAATTTAATTATAGAATAGTATGCATATTTCAAATGTGGTCCAAGTTTACAAGAAATAAAGAACAAAGTCAGATACCGCAATAGTTTAATTTGAATTAAAACGCAACTGGTTTCGGTCATAGACCATCATCATGCCATTATTATTTACGAGCCGGAAAAGTTCTGGGATGAAACAGCCCATTTTTTGTATTTTTTTACGCTTTTCAGTCGTTATTAAAAATTAATTAGTTTTAAGTTAATACTAACGCAATTTTGGTGAAGATTGGGTTAAAATCGATTTAGTAGGTTTTTGCAAAAATCCAAGAGAAATAAGTTTTTCTGAAAATGAGTTGGATACCTGAAAACGTAACAAAATACGATAATTTTAACATATTTGAAGAAATAATCTAAGAAACTAACAAAATATAGGTAGATTTATGTAGAAGAAATATAATAATATTTACTTACTAATAAGGAAAGTACAATACTAATAATAGATCACTTGTTTTGAGAGTAAAAAAAATTAAGTCAACGACCTTATATCCGCAACGTAAATATTGTCGTAATTCCAAAGAAAAAAAATGCTAAAACAATAAACGATCAATCGTAAAAATTCGTAACTTGCAAACAAAGAAGGTTAAATCCATTTGCCACATCCTTTCCTTTGTCAATGTGCAATTGTAAAAAAAATCAAACGATTTGTGTTCAAAATGGTCTTTGTTTGCAAAATAATGCAAACAAGACACAACCTCTTTTGAAATTGATATGTTTTTAGACGTGTCAATGTCAGACATAGAGGTATAGACGCAGATTCGATATTGTAGTAGACGAAATATTACAGAACCGGACTGGAAGCTACAACAATAAATCCATGAAATTGTATCATGCTTTTAAAATAATTAATTATATATTTTAATGGTACCACATTGAATAATCTCAATTTTGGGGTGGTTTCTAAGAAAAATAATAAATATTACAAAAATTTCGTAATCTATTTGTATTTAATCATAGTGTCGGTTTGCATTGAGAAGGCAAATTTGTTTATTTTTTAATTTTATTTTCCTATTCGTAGAATCAGTTAAGTATAGTGCCCATTTGCTTTAAGGTGTCAAGTTTGTATTAATTTTATTTTACTCATAAAATTAATTATATTAAGTATAGTGTCGGTTTGCATAGAGAAGAAGTCAAATTTGTTTTTTTTTATTAATTTTATTTCCTTTAGTAAAGTATAGTGTCAATTTTGACTTTTCTTTACACTTTCAGATCCATTCAGTCCAAAAAAACCATTTTCGCAAAAAATTGCTGAACCGATTTTAACCAAATTTTTACCAATTTTTTTTTTATAGTTTTAACTTAAAAACTGAGTAATTTTTGATGGCCATTTAGAAATGTTAACGGCAACTAGATCGTGTCAAAGTTTAAATAAATGTAAAAAAGATTAAATGGTTCAAATCAAGATAAAAGTGTATTTTTACATTTTTAAGTATCATCTTTATACTGTGTGCCTTTATTACCAAATTTTAATAAATATATTGTCCGATCAATTTACTTATTTCTTCCCTAAATTTGTTCCTTTTCAATCCTCCAGACTTCTTCTATTGTAAATTTCCTTCACCTGATTTTTCCTGATTTTTCCTCAATACTTACTTGAATTTTGTTTGTTTTTGCTGGTTTGTAAATTTATCATCACCTTTCAACACACATCCCTTTGACATCTCAAATGTCATTTGTCTTGTCATTGTCAGTTAATTTCTTCTTCTTTTTCTTAACACCTGTACCTAAACTTGATCTCTATAGCATCTCTCAATTCTTCTAGTCCATAGTACCATTATATGACTCATTTTATTGTTAATTAATGAAAAAATTCACATTACTTTAGGTCATAATGCTTGTTAATTTTTGTTTTAATCCATAATGTTTTTAACAATACCCCCCTCTCCTATTACCCAAGTTACTTGTCTTTTTTATGTCAAACTGTCAAATGTCATTCCACCATGCGATGGTTCAGCTTATGCTAAAGTTAATCCTGCTTTTTCTATGTATTTTGTACCTGAATTATTTTAATTTCGCGTTTTGCGACATGGTTGCCCTCTGCTTACCAATCCCAGGGTGGACTTATTATTATACCTACATATTTACTTGTTATTGGTCACAGCAAACGTGACTATTTGAAGATTGGAATATTTACCGAACCCGGAGGCCATGTGGTTCCTCCTGATGTTAAAAGAATCCTTTCCTCTATTTCCTTTTTAAGGATCTCTTACATTGTTTCCTGTTGGATTTTATTAAAAGTCCTACATATTTATTTTAAATCTCAATTTTTAAAATTCATGTTCCACAACTTTTCTTATTTCCATATGATCCTCCTCCTATTCCCTTAGTATTTAAAAAAAATCTCATCCACTTCAGTACTTAGATATTCAATGTAAATTTTAATTAACCTTATTATGGTAAGTATATTTGAACTATTGTTAAACGTCCCTCCTTTTATCGAATTGTATAACTTTTAGGCTTGAAGATGGTTTGTAAGCCGAAACTAGTCGCCGTTTCCTAAAAAATGTTTTAATTATATTTATATGGTATATGACGTCGAGTTTTATTTCATTTATTGAACAGTGGACCGCATTTGAGATATGGATAAACTTATGGAATTAAATATATATGTATTTAATTGCTATAGTTATTTAATAAGAAAATGGTCACTAGTAAATTATAAAAATAAGACTGACATTTATTGTTAATGAGTTGTGAATTGTCTGTAAGGTGCGTTTAATATATTGGGTTGTATTTAATAAAATCATCAATTTTTCTTAAAAGATACAACCCATATTTTAAATATCGGTTTTGTTTTGTACCATCCCCTAAAGACGACATTATAGTGGCACCTTTTTGGATCAAATTTGCCCAAACAACAAACAAAGAGATTATAATTTTTTTTCTTTTCGTCACATTCCATTATACAAAAGTGTTAGAGCCCTTAATGTATTTGAAAATATCCCTAATCCGAGGGATTAGGGACAAAAGTAGACCATAATGGGTACTTTTTATGTCTCTAGTACCCAAAATTCAAGGAGTGGACTGGCACTCTTTTAATATACTATTAAAATATTAAAAATTCTGTTTTATTTTATTTTGAATAATGGAACAGTTGTTTTGTATTTTTTCAAATTTATTTCATTTTAAATTACATCGTATATATGTTTCCTCATCATTAGCGTTTCACTTTTGTTTCAGTTTTATTTTTTCTAACTCACTCACTTCGCTAAGCAAGCTTTACTTTAAAAAGTAAAACTATTTTTTCTACTACCGTGCGTAAAGTACTTACTTTACGCATGCTAAGGAGTGCGTAAAGTTAAACTTTTTTTCACTAGTGCGTACCTAAAGTAAAATAAAATTTTCAAAATAACTTTTTTACATGTGCAACACATTTTTTGCAATATCATATTTATTATCTTGCCAAGGTTCTATGTGCCAGAAATCAACTGGTTAACTTCAAGATTTTGGAAAATAGCTTTTAAACTCTTGCAGATGAAGTGCAGTTTTGTACATAAAAATTATGGTAGTAGAAAAATATTGTATGCAACTAGCGTGTAAAGTGCCTTTGTTCGCTCATGTGGTTGTCGCACTCGCCTTTGGCTCATTCGGCAACATTCACATTTGTGAAAAAAGTATCACTTTACACACTTGTTGCATAAATAACTATTTTTTAAATTAAACCTAAAAAAAATGAATAAAAAAACAAGAGTATAATAATTTTAGTCCGTAAAAGAACTTCAAAGTTAAAAAAAATAATAAAAATAGAGATTTCGTATTTTATATTACTTTAGTTGATAATTTTTGAACGTTTCAAAAATTTAATTAGACAATCTAGAATATTTGTATTAAAAAATAATAATCCAACCGGTTTTCAATAATAACTTATTATAAGTAATAATAATAATTATAGTCCGGTTGTCTAAAACCAATGGCCCCAAAATTTTGTATTAAGTTTTTTTAATATCTGAATAAATACTACAACATGTTAAGCTTCAAGAATATGGCGATATCAATATGGTGGCTTTAAAAATGATCTTGTTTGGTATCAATTTATATCTTGAATGGGGAATTTGGAACCTTTGGTTTTGGGATGTGTTCATTGAAAATAGGAGATTAGGGTACAAACAAAAATTAATTTCTCAAGCATAAACAATTTATTTTGTCTAATAATTAATACAAGTATAATGTAGTAATATTTTATTTGTATGAAAAGATTTATGAATCGAGACTAATAAAATGTTGTCTAGACAGAGATCAGTTTGCAATTGTGTAATAACCGACTAGTTAAAATAGTACTTTTTATTTAAAATTTCGAACTTATTCAATATATTTCTTAACATCACTAGCTTAATCTTCTTTCACATGCCGGCCGAAAAGGGAAGATTTTTTTTTCTTAAAAAACAACTTGGCCCACTGCTGTTGAGTTTCGAACTGCCGGTATTTTTCGTCTCATTGTCTCTCGTAACCACGTCGCGACGACCAGATGACGCTCGGTAGTGTCGTACAGGTGATTGGAGGTACTATATTTTCCGTGACTTTGATTGGCCGCGTGTTTTGTGCCACCATTATCCGCGTGATAGTCTTCACATGCTGGAGTACACTGAGAAGAGATTCACAGGCTTGGCTTGTTTTTTAAAAACTTGCTTTGAGCTTGGTTTGAAATCAAGCCAAAGCTTTTAAAACTACCAAGCTTTTTCAAGCCAAGCATTCTATCTTTTTCAAGCTTCTTCTTAATTCAGTAAAGGAAATGAAAAATAAGTTTTTTTTACATATAATGTGCATTAATATAAAAAACAATAGATTCCAATAGCATAACTTATGAATGGAAAGCAGAAAAATAAAAAGAAAAAACAATAAATAAAATAAACAAAAAAATAAATTTATACAATGAATAACTTAAAGATAAAATAAAAAAGAGTTTATTCTTAAAGGAAAAAGACAGTTTCTCCCAACATCTAAGAAAATAATTCTTGTCCTACCCAACTATTTAGACACATCAAGCACCTTATAAATTCGTTTATTTAGTAATTTGGTCACAGTAAGGGAGGCTCGTGAAAAATATCTTTCTATAGATGCAAAGGTCTCAGGAATCGATAAAATTTTTGCCACTTTTGACAAATTTGGGAAACCATCCTCATCGCCACCAATTGAGAATATCTTCGGAGACTTCAATCTCAGATATTTATCGATTTCATACCGCCAAGCTATAAAATTATTCTTGGTTGCCGATATTTTGTATAAACTTAATACACCTATATCTAATTCATCGTTTTCAGCGTCAGTGCAACTCTTCGTCATTTTCACAGTAGTAAATAGTTTTATATATTTTCCCAAAATGTTCAACGGCCTTCGTTTCTAAACTTTTTCCCCAATTAGTGGCTCAGAAAGTTTCAACTTTGTATCGCGGATCCAATATTAAAACTACGCAATACATTCAGTTTGTTTTGTCATAATGTTTTAAGATTTTTTCTCGAGCTGCTTGAAGCGATAATATTAATGCTTCGTCAACATTGTTCCTATTAATTTTCTGATCTAAGTTACGTGCTCACTTTTCTAATTTATCTAGTAATAAATTGATTGATATTACAATCATTGTCAGAGTACATTTTGTTTCTGGTTAAAAAGTTGTTGAAAGTTTACTTAATCCTGTTAGATCATTGCACACATTTTCAATAAGATACCACTCAATATTAGTGACTCTAAATGTCTTTAGGAATTCCTCGATATCTGATATATTGGTAGCGCTCATATTTGTAAGTACTTGCTGTGAAACAGTGTTACCGTTTTCAATAAACCGTATTCTATCAACATTTAGATAATAAACTACCAAAATCTACTAACTATCTAAATCTAACCTGTGTATTTTAATTTATTTTATTAAAAGAAGTCTTTGAATATCTAAATCTAACCTGTGTTTAAAAAAAAGAAAATATAACACTATTTATATTTATTTTATTAAAAGAAGTCTTGACTATCTAAATTTGTGTATTTAAAAGAAAAAGAAAATATAACTTTCCCTTTCCCCTTAAAATTTTATTTTGATTCCACTCTTTAAACTATTTTTTTTTCTCTTACATTCTTTGCTAATTTCTTTGTGACAAACTTTTTTGTTCTACTTTTTCCCCTTAAAACTTTTTTATTCCACTTCTTTCTCCATTTTTTTTTCACTTTTCAGCTAATTTTGTTTCACTTTTACCCCTACTTTTTCACTAATTTTTTTATATTTCAACCTTTTTTCCACTCATTTTTCTCCTATTTTTTTTATTTCAATTTTTTTCCGCAATTTTTCCACTATCCCTTTTTCCTCTACTTTTTTATATTTCACATTTTTTTCCCCCATTTTTTGTTTTAGACATTTTTTACACTTTTACCTCTACATTTTTTAGTAATTTTTAGTTTCAAACTTTTTTTCGTCTTTTCCTAACTCATTTTTCTCCTGTTTTTTCGCTAATTTTTGTATGTTTCCAACTTTTTTCACATTATTCCCCCACCCTCTTTCCCCTACTTTTTTAATAATATCTTTATGTTTCACTTTTTCTCCTTAAAACTTTTTTCACTATATATATTTTTTTTTCACTTTTGCCCTACTTTTTTCCATGCTTTTTTATTCCACCCTTTCCTCTACTTTTTTAGACTTTTTCTCACACATTTTTTTACTAATTTCTTTGTTTCACTTTTATCCTTAAAACTTTTTCCATTTCTTCCCCTATTTTGTTCACTTTTCCCCTACTTTTTTATTCTATTCTTTCCTCTACTTTTTTATTCTATCCTTTCTTCTACTTTTTTATTCTATCATTTCCCCTACTTTTATATTCTATCCTTTCCCCTACTTTTTTCCACTTTTTTTCATACATTTTTTACTTATTTTTTTGTTCCATTTTTTCTCCTTTAAACTTTTTTCCGCTTCTTTGCTAATTTTTTTTTCATTTTTCTCCTACTTTCTTCCACTTTTCCCTAATTTTTAATTCCACCGTTTCCCTTACTTTTTTCCACTTTTCTCTTACATTTTTTTACTAATTTCCTTCTTTCCACTTTTTCACTAATTTTTTATAATTTAAAATTGGAAACTTTTTCTTTACTAATTTTTCCTCTACTTTTTTCCCCCTACCCTTTTAGTTTCAAACTTTTTCCCCATTTTTTTATATGTAAATCTTTATCCCAATTTTTTATTTCAAACTTTCTCCCTCTTCCTTTCTATCATTACCAAGAAGTGGTAAGGGGGGAAAGATAGGGGGAAAGAAAAAAATAGTTACTCAAAAACGTGATTTTTTCGTTAAAAAGAAGTAGAAATTTGACAAAAACTGACAATAATGAGAAAAAATGGATAGTTTTAGAAAAAAAAAGGGGAAAACGGTGTAATTTCAAGAAAAAAAGTGCCAAAATTTGAATGAAAAGAGGGTAAATTTAAGACAAAAAAGAAAATTTAAAAGAAAAGAGGGGAAATTTTTGAGAAAAAATAACAAAAATGAAAACATACATGGTAGTTTTGAAAAAAATGGGGTAATTTAAGAAAAAACGGGGTAATTTCAGGAAAAAGTGAGAAAAATTGAGAGAAAAGAGGGAAAATTTGAGACAAAAAGTGAGAGTATTTGAGAGAAAAGATGGGAAATTTTGAAGGAAGGGGAAAATATGACAAAAATGAGAAAATAAGGGGATAATTTTATAAAAAAGGGAGTATTTTCAGAAAAAAGTGACAAAGTGAAAAGAAGAAAAATTTCAGACAAAAAATTAACAGCGTTTGAGAGAAAAGAGGAAACATTTATTTCGTAAAAAAATATATATCAGGATTCGAACCTGGAACTTTCATATGTAACGTTTACACTCTACCACTAGACCGCATCGTTCACAGTGATGGATAATCAAACTTTCAAGTTAACGTACAATAAAAGCCGATTAGGACGAAAGATTAATAAATTCAAAACCCAATAATCTACTGAAATCTACTAAAATTATCAATTCTACTAAATATCCTCATTTTTCTTAAAAATCTACTAACTTAGTAGGAAATCTACTGAAAACGGTAACCCTGCTGCGAAAGGCTAGCACTGACTGAATCGAAAATTAAAACAAAGGGCGGCCAGAGAACGGTTAGTAGACTTAACACGTGATCGGCAAGGTGGGGGAAAAAGCTTGGTAAAGCTTGGCAAACAAGCCAAGCCTGGACTTCTAAAAATCAAGCCAAGCCAAGCTTTTTCTTTTAAAAAAGCTTGATTTTCAAGCCAAGCCAAGCTTTTTGTTTTCTAGCCAAGCTACTTGGCTTGGTGAATCACTGACACTGAGTCATCGTTTTTTTCCGCTGAGTGTTTGGTACGTGCATTTATGGTACTTTTTCGTGGACATTTTATGGTTTTTTTAATACCCTACATCCGTTGTATTTAGTTACATTTTGTAATTTCGCTAGCTTTGTTTTATTTCTTTGGTCTGATTTCTTTTAGCTTAATACCGAGTGTTCAAACTATTATTTAATTTGCGATGAAAATTTTATATTTAGTTTAACTTACATATATTTACTTGCTATTAATTTTATTTTTAATTTCTCTGTTTCTTTAGTCTTTATTATAATTGGTTCTTCATCCCATTCTACTTCTACTTCAACAAACCGTGTCAAATCATTGGAACAGGAACTATTTCTGCATGGTGCATCGATTGCTTTTACATGGCAATACACTTTCACAAGAGCACTTAACCAATTTCAGAATTTCCGGTGGTGCAACTGGAATATTTTCTGGCATAGTTGTAGGTAGGAGGCATTACAATATTTCATCCTTGTAGAAACCGTGAAGCATTGGATCTTAATCTGGTGGGTCAGATTCCATTGAATGTTTCCAAATGCAGGTTTGTAGGTGTGCTCGCTGAATTTGTTGGTGGCAGTGAGCACAGTTTCAGTAGTTGTGATGTAGCATTTCCAACTTTGTCAGTCCACAGTTTGACACGAGCTTCAGAAGTTGTGTTATACTTGCTTGCTTCATAACATGCAGCCATAAACTTCGATTCTTACAATTGCATGTTACAAATAACAGCATGTAGTTCTCCAACCAATGACAAGGAGTGTCCACATTTCAAAATCTTCATGGGTTTATTTTTCCCAATTCCGTAACACATAGGATTATTTTCAAATTAAAGTACTTTATAGCAGACGTAATGGCTGCGATTTTTTTTTGCAGTTCAATATATACTTGTACTTATTCAGAAAAAAAAAAACCAAGGTTCGCTTGGCATTATGCTAGTTTCAGTACTGATTTTAGTACTAAAAATATTAGTTAGTTGCACGATTAGATTTAGTATGAAAAATGTGTGTTTCTGTTTGCAACTACCTTAATTTTATTTAGTATGTAGGCATGCGCTCTAACAATTTTGTAGTCTAATGTAACTTAGAGACACAACAAATATTGATGGCGAAAAAAAAGCTATAATTATGTGCAGTAGCTTTAATTGTAATAATGATCAATAAAGAAAATAAATCATATTTCCATTTTCAAGTAGTTTTTTGTAAAAGCAATTTTTAAGAATTTTTTGTGAATTTTATCAAGAATTTTCAAGAATTATTTCAGGATTTTTCAAGTAGTTTTTCGAAAAGGAATTTTCATGGATTTTTAAAGCAATTTCCAAGGATATTTAGAGATTTTTTCAAGGATTTTCATTTTTAAGGTTATCAAGGAAGTTTTGCGAATTTTATCAAAAATTTTACAGGATTAAAATTGTTACGTACAACAAAAATATGTTGAAAATCCGTAAACTAGCACTGCCAAGGCGAACTTTTAATTCACAAATTTTAAATTTCACATCCTTATAACCGTTATCAAGAAAATTTTGTGAATGTTATCAAAAATTTTCCAGGATTTTTCAAGTAGTTTTTTTTAAAGCAATTTTCAAGAATTTTTTGAGATTATGCTAGCTAGCAATTAAGAAAAGAAATCATACACTTCTTAAAAAAAGCGTATATGGAGAAAAAATGGATCGAGAGAAGAAGGTTAGGCAAATAAATATTAAATATGTTGATGAAGAATTATTAGTAGAAGACCCTTTCTCATATAAAAACTTTTTACTAATGAGTAATACTTTGCTCAATCAAACTCTCTATTTGTTTATGACTCCATATGTTTAAATATAGAACATAAGCATAACCTCACTTTTAGTTGACATTTCATGGTTTTTAGTACAAGAAATTAGAACATGCTCTAATTTTTAGTACTAAATCGTCGCGCGCACCTAATTTGTAAACCCAATATTTTTAGTACTAAAATCAGTTCTGAAATTAGGCTAATGGCAAGCGGACCTTATACAATAATTTTTTGATACCATAAAATATACATTTTGGCAACCGGACTATTAGTTGTGTCTAGGATTAAATAAAATGCGATTGGAAAAGTCCATCATTGAATTTCAGCATAATCAATGTTATTAAGGCTCTGCATGCCGCATTGAGAAATGTAAACGAATATTCCACGCTGTCCGTGCGAGGCAGTACTGAACGGACATGAATAAATACGAAATTTTGGTTTGTATACCTTCCGCTCGTGCACGATTACTCGGTTATCTTTAAAGAAAATACAATTTTGTTTTTTTTAGATTAAAGATAAAGGTTAACTTTAGGATTGTATGCATGTAAAATGTTATTATAATTTTTCAGAACCAGTAAAAGTTACCAGGAAATTGTAGTATTTTTATAGTTTTTAAATTGTCGTAGTTTTTTCGTTTTTATTTTTTTTAAAATTTGACTTGCATACAATCCTAGCTTTATGTTTTGTAATGCCAAGAATATTTAGAAATAAAGTAGAAAATTAAATATGTTGCTATAATCCAGCACGAGCTGGACCCCTAAATCAGTCCAACAAATCAGCGGACGGTAGAGCCTTAATAGAATCTCCTGAAAAGGTGTATTTAAGTGATGGTATTTTAAAAGTTGTTGACAAATTAATAAGTTAATTGATTTATATTTTACCGAGGATTCGAACTATTAAATAGAACAGGCAAAGATTCATGAAATCGTAGCTAGAGGAAGATGTTTGTTAAATTATTTTGATCTCCTATCAATGCTTCAAGAATTGGATTACATAAAAGAAATTTGTTTTTTTAATAACAACCTGGAATATAATTATGTTGATTGGATTCTAGTTGTAAGAATTTTCGAATAAATAAATTTGTTTTTTTTTGCCATTTCGATATCTTTGTTAGTTATTATACAAAAAAGGCAAAGTATTGTGATTGGGTAAAAAACCGATTTTCACATTTTCTTTACGATTTTAGGTAAAAAAAAACCATTTTTCAAAACATGTATTTGAAATTTGAAAGAACCTCAAACTTGCATCATTTGTATTGCAATTTTTAAAAATGTCTTTGCCATAAAAATTTTTTTAGTAATAATTATTAAAATAAAATAAAAAATGATTACGAAATTTCTATACCAGCGATTCGTAAATTTCTAGGATAGAAGTTTCGTGAAGTTGATGGCCTTGAATCGCTAAGCCAAGAGTCAATGTTTCGTCGATGCACCAAGGTCTGAGTTAAATATAGGATAAAATAAATGTTCGTAGTACGGTCACCATTTCACCGCCATGAGCTCTACTTCTCTCACTTTTCTCCATTACAAAAATACACAAACAAGATGCCGATCCAAAAAGGAAGTGAATAAAGAACATGGCAAACGTTTATTTATTCATCGTATAAGAAAATTTAACACGTTAATCGCCCAACTTGGTATTCTTAAATAATAGTTACATATTTGTTATATCCAATAAACAATTTTACCATTTTTTTAAAATTGATATTTGAATATAGAAGGTCTGAATGTATTGTTTATACCACTTTGTTATTTTTTTTAAAACAACCCTTAAAGCTAAAAACCTCTTATTTAAATTACGCGGGCTTGATGAAGTCATACCAAAAGTTTTGCCTACGTCACATACTTTATCGATAAGAAGTGTCTTCTCTATCAATCATTAAAATCATCCGATGTGTCATTGATAATTGAATTGTTAAATTATGAATAGGTTATTTGCAATAATTATTAATAAATAATAAAGTTTAGAAATCAGAAAATTGATAATAGTTTAAATGTCCGAAATCAGAAATAGAGCGATATTGATCTGAAAAAATGTGAAATCATAACAGATAAGGATATTCTATTCGATTTTAATCGATTTTTCTAGTGACCGAAATGTCATATGTACCAACATAAGTTAAATCAGCGAATAAAATCCCCAAATCAGTAAATACGTATACTAAAAAATCAATATTAAAAAAAAGGAAGTGTATTTGAGGTTGATTTTGTTTTGTAACCGAATCGATATGATTAAAATTAAGTGTCGGTATATTAAAAATCTCAAAAATCTTACTAACTAAAATCGTCCATTAAAGGGTAGTGTATAAAAAATTATTACAACTAAATATCAACCAATATGTCAATATTTTAAATTCTAAAGATTTTCTATTAGGTATAACGAAATATGTGGTAGAAGGAAGAATATTTTTATAAACTCGTAAAAACGTTCAATTATTTTGTTTGTTTTGGTTTATAGGTTGGAAAACTTAAAATATCTAAATTGGGTGTCGAAATAAATACAATTTTAATTTTAGTTCTGCTTTTTTAACACTTGATAAGGATATAATAGTTTCGTGATGATGTCATTCATTTTTTAAAAAAGCAACCGCCATTTTTTTTATCAGTTTTGGATAAGCAACAGAATTCTATCACTTTTGTCAAAGTCAAAAATTTTTTCCAGTACACAAAGTTTCAAAAATAGGAAATGTAGTTTTTAATAATAACTAAAATGTAATTCTTTGAACAAAAAAAAAGGAATTAAATAATATACTTAAATTGAGATTCCCACTTTTTGACAGTAAGTAAACAAGCCTTTGGTTGAATCCCTCTAAAACTTTTTAGGTAGATTTCCATATATGGAATCTACCTATTGTAATCGATTCAATGGCGGGACCCAGAACCGGGAATAGGGGCGCTACGCCGTTTATGACCTGGAGAATAAGAATCAGTAAAAAAAAATTATCGGTATACAGGGTGGCGAAAATTTCATTGCAATGTATTGTAATCTTGGAAACCGTAAGAGATACGACATCGGTTAAATGGAACAAAATTTTCTCAATTTGAAGGCTAATCGACTCGTGCTTTGTATCCACAGATATCAGGGACGGCTTTCATAATAATTGATAAAAACTAAAATTGCACAATTTCTATTTAAAGCTTCAGTGCTTTTATTTTGAACAACAGAAAAAAATTGCATAAAACTTTTTTGTTTGATAATGTATTAACCACCATCTGATAATATTAGATTTTGAATCTGACATTTAGTTTCCGCCCAGCCACCCTCAACTTTATTTCTCAAATACTAATCTATACATTTTATGTGATTTTTTAATAGCATTTGATATCCTGAATTCATCCATGTATTACACCTAATTGATTTTTAATTATTTGAATGAATTAATAACTATTTAGTATAACAGCTTTTAAATATGGATCTGTACATTATATGCAGATAATAATTACAAAGAAATGTAAAGAAAACACATTATTTTATTTCATAATAAATTTGTTAAATCACAGAAACTTATTACTTATTATTCAGGAAATAAAATGCTATACAAAAATCACATAAAAAGTGCAGGTCCGTATTTGAGAAATAAAAGTTGAGGGTGACTGGGCGGAAACTAAACGTCAGATTCAAAATTTAATATTATCAGACTGTGAGTAACACGTTTTCAGTCAAAAATATTTTATACACTTTTTTCTATTGTTCAAAATAAAATCCCTGGAGCATTAAAAAGACAATCTACAATTTTTAGTTTTCAAATTAAGAAACTTTTGTTCCATTTAACCGACGTCGTATCTCTTACGGTTTCCGAGATTACAATACATTGCAATGAAATTTTCGCCACCCTGTATACCTATAGATATATATGTATGTATGTGTGTGTAGACATTCCGTTCCGGCACGATAGAGGTCGTAATTTTTGTCCAATCGATACCAAATTTGGTTCAAAAATTCTTTGGGGTAGTAATTCGTTGCGTATTGCAAATGGGCATACTACCTCTAAGGGGGTGAGAACTGGAGGGGATTGAAATATCAAAAAATTCAGATCTCCGCCATTTTTGAAAATATTAAAAAAGGTTATTAGACTTTTTTTATGTACTGATTATTATAAAACTAATTTGTCTGAAACCTTTTTTCATCCGACCCACGGGGGTGGAACTGAAGGGGGTTGAAATTTCAAAAAATTTATATCTCTGCCATTTTCAAAAATATTGAAACAGGTCATAAGACTTTTTTTATATTCTAATTATTATAAAACGAATTTGTCTGAAACTTTTTTTCATCCGATCCACGGGGGTGGATCTTGAGGAGGTTGAAATTAAAAAAAAAATATATCTCCGCCATTTTCAAAAATATTGAAACAGACCATAAGAGATTTTTTATGCTCTAATTATTATACAATTAATTTGTCTGAAACTTTTTTTAATCAGCCCTAAGGGGATGGAACTGGTGGGGGTTGAAATTTCAAAAAATTCATATCTCCGCCATTTTTGAAAATATTGAAACAAGTCATGAGACTTTTTCATGCAATAATTATTATAAAATTTATTCTTTTAAAACTTTTTTCGATCTGACCATATCGCGGGGTGGGGTAGGATGAGTCTCAAATTTATACAATAGAAATCTACCTTCCCCTGTCGACCCTACCGACAGGAATTTTTTTTAATGATAGTAAGTCGAATGGCTGTAATTTCATCACAGTTTTTTTTCAATTAGTCAATGCTATTGAAGATACTTTTGATTTTAGATAAGCTCCTGACTATATACCCAAGAAAAAATCTCAAAAAGGTTATGTTTTTTCAGACGAAAAAGCATGATTCTGGGTCATCAGAAGAGGATGAGCCTCACGTAGCCACATCAACAGAAAACAGACAAAACAAGAACAAAAAAACAAAAGCATATTTAGTGCTTCTACATCTGCTTCGTTGCAAATTCCTCAATTTATTGCCGAACCACAGGGAGATGAACTTGAAATAGGTAGACCACATAACTATTTTCAAAAGGATATTCTAAAACACATATGCAATACAAAAAAATTCAACGAGGAAGAATTAGAAATATTCTTAGGTATTTTGATTTATATGTCCACGAAATATACTGTGCTGGGCAAAGGAAACGAGAATATCAGATCGAATGTCTCGGGATAGATGGGACAATATAAAAGGCAATCTTCACTTTAGCACTAACGAAGATGACATCAGAAGCCCTGATAGAGATAAGCTATTCAAAATTAGGCCACTTGTTGTGTGTGTGAAGTTAACCTCCTATTTTTCGAATTTTGATATTTTGAAAGTTGTTCCAAATTATTCTAGGTTTGTACCAACTTGTTACAAAAAATTATTTCTTAAACTTAACTATAAAGGCCGAAAAACTCAAAAAACCATTTTTAGAGCTAGCCCCCCATTATATTTTTTTCGAAGTTTTTTTTGTTGCACTAGATTGTTTTAATTATTCTTTGCATTGTTTTACGTCTTAAAAAAATTATTTCAAGCTAATACCAATTAAAACATTTTATAGCTAGCCCCCTATTATTTTTTTTTCGATTTTTTTTCTACTAGATTGTTCTAGTTGTTCTTAATGTTGTACCAAATTTTCATGTCTTAAAGACAATATTTCAAGTTCAAAATCAATTACAACCATTTAGAGCTCCCTGTATTATTTTTTTCGTAATTTTTGTTGTACCAGATTGTTCTAGTTGTTTGTTTTCAAATTTTCAAGTCTTAAAAAACGTTATTTCAAGCTCTAAATAGGTAAGGAAATTACAAGATAAAAAGTGACAGAAAAAATATTTTAATAAAACTAGAAATATGCATTTATATTAAGCAATAAAAAGTTTTTTTTTGTTTTATTTGAAATTTTGTATAGTACCTAGTCTTGCCTTAAAATTTGTGACAATTAGATAGATACATTGATACCATAAAAAAATTAGTCAACAAAAACAAATAATGAGGATCGTGATCAATTTTTTTTACTTAATCTTTACTATAATATTTTTCTTAGGATTAAAACTATAAGGAACCATATTCAAAATATTGGAATAATCTGGTAGAATAAAAAACACATTTTAATAGCATCTTTTCTGTAAATTTTGAGGATACTGACACTACCCCATTTAATCTTTTAATAAATAAAATTTACAAATTAAAATTAAGATTCCTTGTTTCCAAATATAGTATAATATAGCATTAAGGCTTTCTTGTACTTTTTTGTACTCTTCCTGTACCGTAACCAAAGTAGAACGATCTTCCAGTAACCTTTATAGAATTAAAAATACTTTAAGGTCTACCATTGCTCAGGAACGGTTGAGTGGTCTTGGTATATTAGCTATTTAGTCCAGATTAGCTTGAAACTGCGACTTTTCTAAAATTATTGAAGTTTTCGCATCTGCAAAAAGTAGTAAAATATCTTTAAAATAACTTGTACGTGTTCTAATACGAGTAGTAGTCTAGTTATAGTAGTTCGTGATTTTAGCAGTCACAAACGTGTTTTGTAGATTTTATAGTTTTGTTTTGTTAGTTTGTAACAGAAAAAGGATTTCAAAAAAACTTTATTTAAAGAATTTTACTGTAAACCTTTTTACACCATTATCAACAATTTTTTTCTGTATCATAGGGCGCCCGTGATTTTTGTGTGTACACCAAGTTCCGTCACGGCTCTCGGCGGCCCTGGCGAGGGCCAACAAAACCAATTCCTTATTTTGATGTGAGGCGAGATCATTTACCTATGTAAGACAATGTTCGGCAAAAGTGGAAAAACGATACTGCGGCTTTAAAACCTTCTTTCAAGGGCCTAATGTGTTATATACATTTATGTATCACAAAAAACGCAACTATTTTATAGACTCATTTATAAATATCCCTACCTATTTTTTTTTCTTCCCTTTACAACCGGATTTACTGTAGCCTCGTTCGTTTATTACGTTATCTCCCGTCTTCTTGTCTACTGCACCCAGTCCATTAACCTTGTTCCCTGTACTAGTTTGCACAGGTTCTTTAATGGCTGTTTGTAGTAGTCTTCTGGGTCCAGTGTCCCCTGAAGAACCCTGTAGTAATTCGTATTCTTGCTTGATCCAGTCTTTTATATGGTTCCTGAACGTACGCTTTGGTACTCCCATCGCTGGTTCTGGACCAGTTAATGGGGTTGACAATCCGCTTTTTGAGAGCTCGTCAGCATTATTGTTTCCAGTGACCTGGTACCCTCGATAAAGTTACCTTATTATGGGTCGCCAGTTCCCTAAGTTCTTTGCTGCATTCCCATACCAGTCTAGATGTCACCTTTCGGCTCCTTAGAGCCTTAAGGGCTGCTTGACTGTCTGACTTCTTTTTGTTAGAAGATAAACTAATACAGAAGCGAAGGTTCCTATCGGCCCTTTTGATGTAGCGATGATCAAAATTTGAGGAACAGTTGAAGTTTCTACCGCTTAATACACTGGAAAAATGTTCAAAATTCGTAAGTCTAGATAGACGAATTTACGAATTTTGAACAATTTTCTCAGTGTATTAAGTGGCAGAAACTTCAACTGTCACTCAAATTTTGACCATCGCTACATGATGAACCTTCGCTTCTGTATTAGTTTATCTTCTGTGGTTTCGTGTTGTTTTGCCTGTTGGGTCAGATTAGACACATACTTGTAATTATTTTTTTTTTACATTTCTTTTTTAAATTTTATATGTTGTATAGTTTATTTGTACTATAATGTATTATTTGAAGAAAAAAGTTTTTTCCAAGGTACGAACAAAATTCAGGCAACAATGACTCTAGATTCCTGAATATTCTTCTAACTTGGCAGCACTGTTTAAAACCTTCACCCACTATAAACATAAGAAAATAGAAAGAAAAAAAAAACGACACGTCTAAAAGGAGGGGTGTATATTCGCCGTTTCCCAGGCCTACTCGATTCCATATGTATGTGTAGAGATAAAACTCAACCTGCTATATATAAATAACCCTTTCTCGGGGTTTTTTTCTACCTCTGAGCTTTGCTCTGCCAGATTCCTAGACAAAAAATGTAACGCATTAATCGCAAGTCATTTGGTTAAAGGGTGGGTGTTAGGGTAGGAAACATAGGGGTAGATTAATATTAAAAATTAAAGGACGAAAAAACTATAAAAAAAAACTAAAACGAACAATTTAAAAGATATTGTAAATGTATATTTAAATTGTGGAGGTGGAACAAAATCCAACACAGTAAAGAATTATTACATTTAATAACTTATTCATTAATTAATTAATTAATTAAAAAAAAACTTTATCTTTGGTCAAAATACCTTGAGAAAGGATGTTTATAATAAAAAAATTAAAACTTTTAAAGTCGTTTATAAACAATTAAAAAAAATTAACTAGATTTACTATATTTTAGTCCAGAAAGATCAAAAAAAATTCTACCATGGGAGTACTATTTAATTAAATATTTTTTTCAAAATTCTAGTCCGCTTAAAAAAACATTATAATATATAGTAAAAGGCTTCACAAATTTTTTTTATTTAAAATTGATTCGGTCTTGAAGAAAACTGTAAAATCAGAAAATTGAATTCTATAAAATAATTAGATATTTTTTCAACTAAGTTCCTTAACGCTGCTTGCGGTAGGATTTAACAATCAGAAATTGTAACGTAACGAAAAATAGAGATGTTGAAAAAGTAACTATTGGTTCTTTAGTAACGATTATATACAGAAAAATAGAGATAAATAGAGAAAAATAAAGAAAACTGGGGGACAAATAAAACAACTAGTGAAAAAAAAAGGAAAAGAATAATAAAAAATAGAAAAAATATGCCAAAATGCAGAAAAATTATGAAAAATAAAGAAAAAATAGAGGTAAATAGGAAACATCGAGGAAAATAGAAAAATGGGGAAAAATGGGAGAAAAGAGGGGAAAATAAAATATGAAAAATAGCAAACAATTGAGAAAAATAGGTAAAAATAGCGAAAAATAGGGAAAAATTAGAAAACAATAAGGAAAAATAAATGAAACTAAAAAAATATAGTGAAAAATTGGAAACTAGGAAAAATAATTAAGAAACTGGGAAAATATAGAAAATAGGGAAAAATACCTACAAATAGAGCCGATAAAAAAATAGGACAAATAGAGAAAATCGGCAAAATTTGTTCGGAAACAAGGGTAAATATAGAAAAAATAAGGAAAAATAGAGAAAATTTAGGGAATAATAGGAAGAAGTAAGGGAAAATAAGGAAAATAGTAAAAATAGACACAAATAGGGAAAAATAGGGGAAAAATAATGAATAAACTTAGAAAAATACAGAAAATAGGAAAAAATACATACAAATAGAGGCAAATAGGAAAAAATAGGAGAAATAGAGAAAATCGGCAAAAATAGTACGGAAACATGGGGAAATATAGGGAAAAATTGGGAAATATACGACAAATAGAGAAGATTAGGGAATAATAGGAAAAAGAAATAGTGGAAAATAGAAAAAAAAATAACGAAAAACAGAAAAAATAGAAAATAGTAAAAAAAGAAAAAAGGAAAAGAGTTTAGAGTTGAAAAAATAACGTAAGGAACTTGATGGGGGGTCCCCGACCGCACAAACTTTTTATTTTATTAAAAGTTTTGAGTTGATAGCTCTTGAATTGGTACCTTAAAATTATATTATTAATAATAGCTATACATTTTTTCAATATCAATATATCCAATGAGTAAAAAATTAATTTACTCGCAATTAATAAGACAGACGACCAAATATTGCCATCCCTCATTAAAAATGTTAAATTTGATAAAAGACCTTGAAATCTTCACGGGCACCCAAACAAACCCCTATAAGGATCGTCTGCACCTCTTGGAAGGGGATGCGGAGATGAATAGAATGCGGAATGCATTTTCTATGGGCTGTCGAAGGGTAGCAGGGGTGTAAAGGAGATTAAGGCCGTCTGGGATTTTGTTGACCTGACCCTGACTGAGTTCCAGACTGCAAGACAAGTGCAGGGCGAACGTCTAAAGGGTAAAATCGGTGTCTGAAAGGGCGGTTTTTAGTTGATATGTCTCAAAAATAAAATGGAAAAAACGGAATATAAAGTTGCGGCGTTGACAGATTTATTGAGATAATATGTTGGCTATATTTATAGTAAATTTTGTATTTTAATATATAGAAGAAGAAAATTTATACCGTTTTAAATTTATTAAAAAAATTTTGTATAAAATATAATTAATATTTTTTTATATCACACAACCAATTCCAAAGCAGTTTTATACTTTGTGATTATCATCTTAGTAATAGAAACTCTATATCTGTGTCAAATAAGACTCCCCATCCTGAATTCACACCAACTTGTGGATTCCAGTATCACTTATCAGTATATTAATGTACCTAGGCGCGCACAAACTTTTTCAATGTTTTAATTTGCATCTTTCAATTTTATATCAATTTAATATAATACACGGCCTGATGATGGCATTTATATGCCGAAACTAGTTGCCCCTTTCCCTATTTTATAAAAATATAATTGTGATAGACATTGAGTTTTTATTTTTTTCATTGGTGGACCGCATTTGAGATTATGGATAATCTTATGCATATAAGACATAGTAGGGGTCCTAAGAACAAAACTTGTGGTACACCTCTATCAATCTAAAATTATGTGTACTTCTATTTATTTTATCATGTCTTCACTTTGATTTTATGTATTTTTAGAGTTTTCAGCTCTGTCCGCACATCCGTCTGTATGTGTGTCTTTTTTTATCAATTTTCAAGAAATTTTTTAACTGGTGAATTTTTTAACAATTTGGTAGCACATTTTCATTTTTTTAGGTAGTTTTTCCCTTATGGAAAAAAACCACTAATAATACGGTTCTGTCCGTCTATTCGACCGTCTGTCCGTATTTATTTATTCTATTTCTCAGCAACTATAACAGATAGCGACAAACGGTGAACGGCTATAAATTCGGCACATCTTTAATATGTGCATAGGCGAGTTTCAGGTTTCTACGACTTCCGGTTTCAAATCCGGTTTTACAAACTTGTACCGGAAGAGATACTTTCGGTTTAAAAAAATCCATTTCGACGTTAAATTGAACGCTGAATTCATAGATATTCAAATTCAAATTTATATTTTTTTGATATAGTCGTAAATGTTATGGGTTAAAAGCTTTCCATGACTAGTTTAAATTTTTTGTTAATTTTATAGCGATTTTTCCATTTCAGTATTTTTTATCAATGTTTGTATATTTTTTTATCAATTTTATAGCGATTTTTTAATTTTTGTATTTTTTATCAACGTTATAGTAATTTTTCGGTTTTAGTATTTTACTTTAATTTACTACCAAGGGGAAAGTATAGTTAACGAGCAAAAAAAAATTCGAAATATCGCTGGAAGTCTGTTTGTCTGTGTGTATTCTTCCACGATAGAGGCCACACGTTTAATCCGATTGAGCTGAAATTTGGTACATGACTTTGGGTTACCCGTCGGAAGAACCCATCAGTATTTGTATGACATGTATCAAACGGAAGTGTCACTATCAAAAATAACAGATGCAATATGTAACGGAATTTGACTTGCAACATGTTATTTGAAAACCCTTAAAAAACTCTATTTAGAACAGTCAAAATTATTTCTTCAACTGTCACTTGTCAAAAATAAAAAAATGTCAAAATTTGAAACTTTAACATTAAAATCTGAAAAAGTTTTGGGTTAACACAACCGATTTTTTTTCTTTTTTTTGGTCTTTTTACTCCTTTTTTGCCCTTTTTCTTGCATTTTTTGTTTTTTTTTTATTTCTTTGTCTTTCTGGACTTTTTTGAGCTTTTTGCATTTATTTTGCCTTTTTTGCCTTTTTTGCTTTTCTTTTCATTTTTTGGCATTTTACCACTTTTTTTGCTTTTTTAAACTTTTTTAATAGTTTTCAATTTTGTTGAACTTTGTTCTCCTTTTCTGACCTTTTTTGCCTCTTTGGCGTTTTTTGCTTTTTCCCTTTATTTTATCTTATTTGGCTTTTTTTGGAATTTTTGTTGATTTTTGTTTTACCCTTTTTTCATTTTTTTTTGCTTTTATTAGACATCTTTTTCTTTTTGCTTTATTTTACCTTTTTTGCACTTTGTCTTTTTCTGCATCTTTGCCTCTTTTTTCCAATTTTTACAAATTGTATTAAGATTTTTATCATATTTTGACTTTAATTATTTTCACTCTTTTTAGAGTTTTATCCGTCCGTCTGTTAGCCTGATTCAACTCGAAAACGGTGAGAGAGAGACAAACGGTCAACGACAAATGATTCAGCATCTGTAAAAAACCCCAAAAATGATATTTGCACTTTCCCGCTACTTATACCATATATAATGTAGTACATAAGGTATATACCTATATAGAAATTTATATTCGTAACTTTAAATTTTCGAAAACTCTAAATTACGGAAAAAATATTGCCGTTTTTCACTTGTTTTATTAGTTTTAATTTTTGCTGAAATTTAGCAATTCTTTATCATTTTCAACAATTTTTTGGAAATACCTTGTTAGTATTTTTTCATTTTAATTACTTTTGGACATTTTTGCAATATTTACCTATTCTTTTTAGCAATTTACTTCATTTTTACAGCATTTTACTTTCCCAATCAGGAATTTTGTATTTTTTAATTAAAATAATCCTAGTCTCCACAGAAGAGCCGTGAAAGTTCTGGGATGACACAGCCGACTTTTTATCAATTTTATAGCGATTCGTTAATTTTTGTATTTTTTATCTATGTTATAGTAATTTTTCGGTTTTAGTATTTTTTATCAATTTTATAGCAATTTTTTAATCTTTTAATTTTTTTACTTTTCCGACCCATATCCGAGAAGGGAATGTATTGTGAACGAGCTAAAAAATTTTCGAGATAAAGAAGGAAAAATCCATTTTGAGGTCACCTGAGATGATTAAAACCATTTCCAGATGGAAGTCTGTCTGTCTGTCTGTGTGTATTTTTCCACGATAGAGGCCACACGTTTAATCCGATTGAGCTGAAACTTGGTATATGGGTTTGGGTTACCAGTCGGAAGAACCCATTTGTTTCTGTACGACATCTGTCAAACGGAAGTGTTACTATTAAAAAAATGACAGATGTAATATGTAACGGAATTTGACTTGCAATATGTTATTTGAAAGCAATTGAAAAACTCTATTCAGAACAATCAAAATTATTTCTCCAACTGTCACCTGTCAAAAATAAAAAATGTCAAAATTTGAAACTTTAACATTAAATATCTGAAAAAGTATTCGTGGATACTCGTCGGGAAAGTTTTGGGTCGACGCAACCGATTTTTTTGGCCTTTTTACTCCTTTTTTGCCCTTTTTCTAGCTTTTTTTGTTTTTTGTCTTTTTTGGACTTTTTTGGAATTTTTTGGACTTTTTTGAGCTTTTTGCCTTTATTTGTCTCTATTTTTTCTTTTTTGTTTTTCTTTTCATTTTTTGGCATTTTTACCCCTTTTCAGCCTTTTTTTGCTTTTTTAAACTTTTTTCAATTTTTTTGACTTTGTGACCTTATGGGATATATGGTAGGGGTCCTAAGAACAAGCCTTGTGATACACCTCTATCAATCCCTGTTAGTAGAATTTTTGTGCTTTTTGAAAAAACTTGATTAATTGGCAATAAATTATAATCATACATTTGCTCATGTACATTTTTTTAAGAATTTTAGATAAAACTTATAGTTCCTCCTTCGAAATATGATATAGGATTAGACTCCTTTTCCACTGATTTGGAAGATAATCAGTTTACAATAAATAATAAAAAATTATCCATAATATTGTTATAAACAAGTGAGAATTCAAATTTTAATTCACAATTTCATTTATTACTTTACGGGTTTCATGAATGTCTGTCTGTGTGTCTGTGTGTAATGTTCCACGATAACTGCCGAACCGTTTGACCAATCAAGCTGAATTTTGGTATGAAGGGTTGGTGTATGCCTCGAATGCCACCATTAGTTTTTGGTTTAAATTGGTACAGAAGAAGGTCCTCAAGACCGACATTGATTGAATAGACATGTAATATTTTTTGCCTTTTTTTAAATTGTAAGGACAAACAATACACTTTAGTGCAAAATAATGTAGTGAAAATTTTTAGAACATAAAATTTCTTACAATTTTTGTATCAAACTTTTCCCAAATTTCCAATAGTTTTCACCCATGATTTTAGGATATACTAATTGTTGCAGTATATAATGTGCGCATGCGCCCGCTTATATCATTATCGACATTTGAAATTAAATTAATTATGTTTTTTTAAATATCTCCGGTTTCTGGTGGTCATAGACAAATCAAAAAATTTCAAAATTCTCGTTCATGAATAAACTATAGAACTGATCCGGTATAAATACTTCAAAAATTAATACTATAAACAATATATGAATTTTTTGTTACTAAAAATGCAATATACAATGAAAAAATTGTTGAATTTTCACATAAATTGGAGAAAATATGCATTTTGATGCGTGGCTAAAATTTCAAAACATAATTTGGATTTTTACGGCCACAATTGGCATTTTTATAAATTTTCTGCCAAATCATTGTAGGGTAATTTTCAAATTTTCAATTTTCACTTTTATGTAATGTAATGCTTAGTATTTTGTAATTAAAATAATCCTATTCTCTACAGCCGAGCCGGGAAAGTTCTGGCGTGACACAGCCGATTTGTTTTTATTAGTATTCTAGTTATCTTGTTTCATATTTAAAACTTTTTAATTGTACGCTATTTTCTTAATAAAAAAACTACTTCAACTTCTCCTGTTACAAGAATGTCAAATTAAGACCAGAAAAAAAATCGTTCTTTATAGGCTTCATTAGTTGGAAATCTAAATTGTTTTTTTATGTCATGTGGTTGAAATAGCGTGATGGGGGATCATTCTTTCTTTATTAGCAGATACTTAAATAATTGATAACTGTACTTTTAGCGATATAAAATCTAGATTAGTGCTTTGGCTAATGGAACATTTTTCTATTTTCCCAAGTAGAAATTAATGGTTCTTAAATTACTATTTTTTTCGCGGAAATATAGAACGGAAACGTGCAAATATCAATGAGTTAAGTGAGACAAGAAAATTATAAGGCAATTATATTTATAATCGATAAGAAAACACGGAAAAATAAAGTAATGAGCCAGTCGATTGTTGTATAGACATTATCAAATATGACCTCAATTTCAATTCAAGTAAGTGCTATTTACATTTTGGAGGCGGCACCGCCTCCTTTTTAATAGTTCGTTTGTTGCAAAATTAATAATATTTTATCCAGTCTAAATAGGAAAAGGGCGTGGGTTAAGAGGGTAAATATTCCAACAGAATCCACAAAAATACGTTCAAAGCATACCGGGTATAAATGGGCCATGTGCCACTGCTATAACTTTTAAACGGATTAATAGATTTATACCAATTTTTGGTCAATTATAATAAAGCTTATTTTTGATTTTTTTAACATAAAAATTCAATATGGTCGACATCCGGTTTAAGCGGAAATTACAAGAAAATTGGAAATTTAAATGGAACACCCAGTAAATTTCTACATATGTAGATTCTACGACTTCATACTTTTAGGTACAGATCAACTGTCAAATGTCACTTGAGACGCAGTTTTTATTTTATTTTTGAATTTTTTATATTCGTTGGTCTAAATTACTTATAATTAAACTAGAATTACCTAAACATTCTCAATTTTGTCAATTAATTATTTTTGAGTATTTTCTTAAACATTTAATTCAGCAAATCCAGTTTTTTAACTAAAACTAAATTATTTTAGAAAGATAACCGACCAAAATTTGGTATAAATCTATTAACGTGGTTAAAAGTTATAGGGGTGGCCCATGACTCATTTACACCCGGTATATATACTATACCAGACTTCAGCTCAAAGTTCAAAAAAAGTTATTATTACTTTTATTTTTTTTATATCATGTCTTCATTTCAATTATTTGTACTTTAGAGTTTTCAAAAAAAAACTAAATTAACGGCTATGTCCGTCCGTCCGTTTGACTGTCTGTCTGTTTTTTATCAATTTTCAAGAAAATTTTTAATTGATGAATTTTTTATTATTTTTGTAACACATTTTCATATTTTTTATCAAATTTATAGCGATTTTTTAATTTGAGTATTTTTTATCATTTTTTTAAAGCAATTTTTCAATTTTTTTTCTTGTCCAATTTTTGTATTTTTTTATCAATTTTACCTATAGCAATTTTTTAATTTTTGTCGTTTTATCAATTTTATAGTAATTTTTCGATTTTAATATTTTATATCAATTTTATAGCGATTTTTTATTTTTCTTTTTATTAAATTTTTAGCGACTTTTTCATTTCTGTATTTTTATCAATTTTATAGCTGTAGATATTAAATTTATAAATAACAATATTTCCATTGCAGAATATTTTTTTTCAATTTTATAGCAATTTTTTATGTTTAATTTATATCAATTTTTAGAGGCCTTTACTCTGAATCTTATTTTATAGCTGTAAAGGTAATTTATAGCAACTTTATCACTTAGTTTATAGCAACGAAGTCTATTTTTCATATAAGGTATTTTTTTGCTATTTCATATTCATGACAACAATTTTATAGCAAACTTTTAGCAACATTTAATTATGGTTCTTATATTTTATACCAATTTTTTATAACTTCTAGCACGTATTTTGATATCCATGGTGACAATTTTATAGCGATTTTTAGGAATCTTGAATTTGGATTCTTTATAGCTATGATTTTACTTTTATAGCAGTTATTTTCATGTATTTAATGACTAAGAAGGCAATTTTTATAGCGATTTTTAGGAATCTTAAATTTTATAGCTATGATATTATTTTTAAAGCAGTTTTTTCATTTATTTAATGACTAAGGCGGCAGTTTTATAGCGATTTTTAGACATCTTGAAGTTGGACTCTTTATAGGCTTGTCTCCGAAGCGAATTCCTAATTTGTTATGAACATACTGAGTTGCGCAGTTATAAAATCACGGATCAGGAGTCTGCGCAGTACAAAATAATGGACGAGTTATTTTATACTGCGCAACTCAGTATGTTCATAACAAGTTAGGAACTCGCTTCGGGAACAAACTTTATAGCTATGATATTACTTTTATAGCAGTTTTTTCACTTATTTAATTACTGAGAGGGCAATTTCATAGCGATTTTTAGGAATCTTGAAGTTGGACTCTTTATAGCTATGATATTACTTTTATAGCAGTTTTTTTAATTTATTTAATTACTAAGAAAGCAATTTTATAGCGATTTTTAGGAATCTTGAAGTTGGACTCTTTATTGCTATGATAATACTTTTATAGCAGTTTTTTCATTTACTTACTGAATTATAAGGCAATTTTAAAGCGATTTTTAGGAATCTTGAAGTTAGACTCTTTATAGTTATAATATTACTTTTATAGCAGTTTTTTTAATTTATTTAATTACTAAGAAGGCAATTTTACAGCGATTTTTAGAAATCTTGAAGTTGGACTCTATAGCTATATATGATATAACTTTTATAGCAGTTTTTTCATTTATTTAATGTCTAATTTTATAGCTATTTTTTTATTTTAGTATTTTTTAGCACCAATTTTATAGCAATTAATCTTGAATTTTGTTCGAATTTTATAGCTATGAAAGTAATTTTATACCAATTTTGGTACTTATTTTATAGCAATTTCTCAATTATCTTGATAATTTTATTTTAATTTATTGATAAATGTCATGGTGGAAATCTCGTAAGATGTTTCCATAGATACCAATTTTAACCCCTGGCTCACAGACTATAAGAAGTCTGCTAACTTATAATATTGCAAAAATAAGTATCCACAGATTTATCTTAAAAAACGCAAAAAACGAATAAACAAAACTGTTAAAGATCCGTCAAATCTTGGTTGTCAGGTGAGGTAGACGCTGCGTCACGACGTCTTATTTAATAGCTTCTAACTTTACACTGCTTTGATAGTTTGATTTTTAAAATTATCCTGTTTTTCTTGGATGCTGGATAAAGTCTATTCGAGTATTGACAATAGACTTTTTTTATACTGTCTGTCTGTAACAAGATTCAACTCGGAAACGGTAATAGAAAGCGACAAACAGACAACGGCAATTGATTCAGCATCCCTAAATTCTCTAAAATGATATTAATCTTTGACCTATGACCCAAAAGTCATTTTAAAATTTCTGATAACTCGAAAAATTGCTGCAAAAATATTGCCGTTTTTCACTTGTTTGTTTAGCCATTCTACCCCGAAAAAAGGATAAGGCCGACAGCGCTGTTTAACCCCCTAGAAAAAATTATCTATGCCCTTAATACAAAAAGGGCAGATTATTTTAGACTGAGAATGCTTAAAAGCATTTTAAGACAAACTCATTTCTTGTATTTTAAGATTATTTATTAATAATAATCATAAATGATACTGGATATCATGTATCACAATAAATTTCGATAGGAAAATTACGCCCTAAGAGGCCAATGTTTTGTGACATAAGTCACAAGTCACACATTCATTTAGTTTTTTAATTTTTAAGTTTTTTACAATCCTACCCAAAATTTTCTTTTACACCTTCTCAGTAGCGGTACCTTTAAGTTGGGCAATATGCTAATTTTATGATTTCAATCTTAACAATTTTTGTAATTTCCCTATCGAACTTATGTATATTCTGGGCCTGAAGATGGCTTATTAGCCGAAACTAGTATCCTGCCTTTTTGTATAATTAAATTTATTGTGGTACATGATTTCGAGTTTCATTTATGATTGACACTTTACCACATTTGAGATGTGGATAACTTATTGGATTTAATAATAATAATTCATTTTTGAAATGTTTGAAATTTTTTGAAAAGCTCTTTATCTCTTAGGCCTGCCCATGATGAAATATTTTGGCTTTTTGCCCTTTAAGCCTGTCCATGTAAAACATTTGGTTTGCTTTTTTAAAAATATTTATTACCCTTTAATAAAATGTTGGGTTTTTTTCCATTTTGATCCTGATCTTCTATAATTTATTTTGATTGAAAATTCATTATATAAATTGCAACTTATAACAAAACAAGAATTCATATAACATAAAAGAATGTTTATAAAACCGTTTTCCTATAATTTAAATATGTTATTCTCGGTTCATTTAATATTAACTCTTTTAAAAAACAAATTCTACCAAATATCCGAGTTTTGCAATAAAACAACTAGCCATTATTTATTTCTCATGGTACTATCCAATGCCAAACCTTGTGCCAAATTCTATTTTTGGGGGTACCGCCTGTAGCATGGGCACAATCAGTAATATTAATTAAAATGGCAATATCCTATTCTAACCTTGGCACCAAATTTTATCGACATTCGTGAATTGTTTACAATGCAAATATGTTTTTAAACTGCTAGATAAACGCTGAAAAATATTCCGCTGGCTAGATCATTATATTATACGAGGGGCTACCTACGTTATAAATATTTAAAAAAAATAATGATATTAAATTATAAACAGAGTGTAAATTAGTTCGATATTCATATTATGTTTGAATTGAAGGAGTGCAATATAAAAAAATAAAGTCGTTTTCCAGCAGCGAAGCTGAAGAATGGTGGGACCATTACACTAAAGCAGATTGCGAATCAGTACGACAATATCCGGTTCTAATTGACATCATTAACTTTTATTCATATTAAGTAAACAAAATGGTAGAATTATTTCTCAATAAGACTCTAGATTGATAAAAAAGAAGGGACTGTGGCTGTTCTACCACTACGATCTTTCTTCTAGCATTCTTGAAACATATTTAGCTTCAATCGATTGATGGATGTTCTCACTATTGTCTTCGTAATTCCACAGAATGGTTCCGGTTCGATTAGAGATTGTGTTTTCCATTTCTCTGCTTCTTCATTGCTCCTGTGCTCGTCATCTCCAGGTATCCAGCCTATTGTTAGTTTATTTTGACTACCAAGCTCTTTTAGCACCTCCAAGTAGTCCCATACAAGTTTTAATTTCGCTTGCCTGGAGCATAATGCTTTTAATGCTGCTTTTCTGAGTATTGACATAATATTTCTATATTGATTCTGCCTGAAACGCTGTTGCGTGGTTGCTTAGGCTCAGTGAGACTTTTGTCTATGTGTTAGCATTGTAAACACCTGCTCCAACTCCTTCGTTAGTTTTGAAGCCATCTGTATACCAGACCATTTCTGCTTGGATAGGATTCCTTTTTTCCTAACGCTTCCTTTCTGGTATGTTTACGTTAAAAGGTATTTTATAGCTATTTTAGAAAGTATTTGGTCTGGCGGCATCCCTATAACTAGGTCATTTCCTTTTGATGTGTATGAAAAAAGGCTCTTGATGTTTGTGAAACTAGAGTGTATAAACATGACGAAAGATGTAACGTAACATGAAAACTACCAGCTGATGAGTATCGAACTGGTGAAGTTTGTTTTTCAGGAAGAACTTAGAATGAATACATTCCTGTCAATATTTGACAAAGTTAAAATTTTGGTGCCATAATAAAACTTTGACAACAGAACCTGAAACTAAAAAAGTTATTGCACTTTATGAGGAAGATTTGGAGCTATTGATTTTTGATGAACTAGTCCATCTCCAATCACACTTCGTAGCAGCAAACAAAATAGGAAATAAAAATCCGTTAACGCTGTACAAATGGCTTTAAGGGAATAATTTCCGAGATATACATTCCAATGTAGAAATCTTGTTGAGGGTGTTTGTACACCAATTACGAACGCATCAGCTGAGAGTACAAAATAATAAACACTGACCATCATCAGGGCTAAAGATACAAACGGTCACAATTAGTCATGTAATCCATTTAAATAATAATCAAACTTACCAATATTAAGTACTATATGAGGAAAAGAATTGATCACACAATGTGAAACAACACATCAAAGAAACTAAGTCAATTAAACATGATGGTACTTGAAAAGTAATAAATTTTTTTTAAAGGGACAGCACCTACAAGGGGATCGACATCCCGGAAAAAATTAAAATTAAAATATCGCCACCCTAAATGGGGCTGGAAGGAACACACCACCAGACTGTTTCAGAGATTTCATTTAATTGTTCCTGTACTCCTATTTAATGTTAATCATTATCTTTGTTACCTTGTCCTCCATTATTACTTATTATATTAATTTCTCCACTTGTTTTTTTCATTGCTACCCCTGTTTTCCTTTTCATCTGATTTTTACAGTTCCTGGATCTCTTTGTTATTATTGTCACATTTCATGTTTAACCTTCATTTTTCTTCCCAGCAGCCACCTGTCAACCTCTTCTCATTTTTATTTCTATTCTTCTTTTTCCTTGCCTTGCCTGTACCGAATTTCCATCAAGCGTATACATTGAAATTAACTTTTACATTTTTGTTCTAAATTCTTTTTTAGATAACCTTTTTGGTAAATTCTGTATGTTAACTTGTGTAATCAGTCTTATGTTTCGGAAACATTATTGCTATTATTTTGTGTAGAATTCGGCAAAAAGTCGAGACCGACGCCGATATCTACGTGAACGTGTAGAGGAATACGCTACTGTTCCGTTATATATTAATAAATTTTAGATTTTAAATAAGTGTATAATAGTAGATTCTGTAACAAGGTTAGAATGAAAAATTCGACACGAGTGGAAAATTCCGAACGCGAGCGAAAACGAGTGTGAGGAACCACGTGTGTCGAATTTTTTCATTCTGACCGAGTAACAGACTATATTTTCTCCACGATCAAAAAGTATAAATCAAAATTAAATTAAATCTGAACACAAGTTATTTGTTGACATTTTTGTATTACATTGTATTAATATTTATAGTGCTGTGGTACACTTACCGATATTAAAATCTGGTGCATTGGTGTTTTTTCATAATTTGCAATTTCAGATATTATTAAATTCTATATCTACTTCACTTGATTTTTCACTCATTATTTTGTTTAAATTAAAACTTGTTTGAAAATAATTATTATCGTCGCCATTTTGTATCTGACAGTGACACTTTTGAAATCCAGGGCAATCCATATTGTTTATTTCGATTACAGAAAATCCATTCTTTACCTTGATAAAGAATGAAAATACATGCAAAATGCATAAGAGGCAAGTATTATAGAATAAATATTCAGACTCTAGAGGGTGAATGTTTACATTCTATTATTAAAAATGATTTCAGAATTCATACATTCAGTAATGGTCGTGGAGAAATATATTTCTTAGTTGTACAGAATTTTGATTGCCAGCAAAATATATCAATAATTATTCAGATGTTTTTTCTTTCCTGATTTTCTTTTTTCCGTAGTTGGCCGAGGAATCCGGAAACTTGAAACTCCGGAACGATTTCTTTCTTCTGCTTGTTCCATGCAAGAAATCCGTAAAAGAGGTTATAAAACAAAAACCGACCAACTGTCATTATACAACTAAGGAAAATGTAGAGAAGTGAAAACGCACACTCCGTTTTGTACTATGTACTAGATTTAAAAAAAATTATTACCATTCACATTTCAGCATGAAGGGTGGTATTTTCCTATTTACTGTCATCTGTCACCTGTCATGTTACTTTATCCTTTCGCCGTTTGCCGGTGAGATTGTGTTTTGGCATGTGGTCACTTTCTCCAAAATTTTATTATTGCGTTGTTCACTGTTTTCAACTGTAATGACCACCTAGTGGTCTGTTCCTTCGAACCTCCATGTAGGGTGGCGATATTTTAATTTTAATTTTTTCCTTGGGTGCGATGAATTCTTTTAATCATCTAGTACTTAATTTTGGTATCAGTTTGATTATTATCTAAATGGTTTACCTGACTAATTGTGAACGTTTGTATCTTTATTCCTGATGATGGTCAGTGACCGAAACTAGTTGCCTGCTAGTACTTTTTGTTATTAAATTTGTGGTACCTGACTTTGTGCTTTATTTCCTTAAAACTTTGGACCACATTTAAGATATTAATAACCTTTGGGTTTTATAAATATTTTGTCAATTATCATTAAGGCTATTCTACCGCTTTTCGTTATATCAAAGTCTTCAACTAGTTATTTTTTTTTGATTTAATTTCTATCATATAATTTTTTTCAATAACTTTTCCAAGTCTGCTATTTATATAATCGTTTACTTTAATATGTTTCTTTGTATGAATGGTTTTATACATTTTCGCCTATTTTTTAATTCAAGGTCATTTTCCTCATTAAACAGTACCACAGATCAAACTAAGCTCAACGCTCTTGCTCTGAGCATTGAAAATAAATTTACAAGAACTTTAATAATACGATTTAATTATTTTTCTGGGCCAAGCCCACAATGAAGAAGTTTTTGTATAAATATATAGCCAATTTTAATCAAGTGGGCAGTGAGAATAAGGTTCCACACTTCCCAGACTTTCCTCCGTAAGGAGTACTGTTAATGTTTGGTCTAGAGCGTAAATAGATGGTAATCCGGACCCGATTGCCTTTACTAATTTTACTATAGCAGCTTTGAATTTGACATATAGACATTTGTCAATTTACTTTAACATTAATTGAATAAAATGCCACTTTTGACACGTTAAAAAACATACTTTTAGTAGTGTTTGTAGAAAAATAGTACATTATTCAACGAGCATATAATGATGGCTATTATTCACGGGGGTGGCGTTTACAACATGAGCGAAAACGAATAACGCAAACCACCCGTGTAAATAATAGCCTTTTATGCTAGTAGAATACTATAATTTATCCACGACTATTCAATAATTTTGACTAAAACTAATATAAACGTTTATTTAAATCAGTGAAAAAACATTAATCACTAATGGTTATCTAGAAATCAGTAAAAAAAGTTAATAATGAAGCCATTATTCACTAGTGAATAATGGATATTATTATCATTTAGTAAACTCATGTATAATGAACAAATTATAGATTAGTTGTGAATAATAGCTATTTGTGTATTAAGAGCGGAAAGTGATACTTTGCTGCTTGAGGCAGAGAGTTGCCCGCGCGACGCGCAGCGGAGCGCGGGCAATCTGCCGAAAGCGGCAAAGCACTTTCTGCTCGAATTGCACACAAGATTTTTTCTACGATCACATTATTTTTAGACAAAATAATTAAAAAAACATGAAAATACACTTCATAAACTAAAAATGAAATAATGACGTTTCATTAATTTCATAGTCTACTATTTGCACAAAATAGTAAGTAGGTACTTAAATATGCAATCACTATTGCATATAGGTGTACCTAGGTCTATCTAGGTGTACCTTCTGACTGTTATATTTTTACTGGATAAATTTTATAAAATAAAGTTTAATTTCGTTCGAAATATCTTCAAATATTAATATTTCAACTAAAATATTCAGCCTGTCCTACATTTTGTTTTAATATACCTGTTATTTACTACCTTTCTTTAGTTTATTGTAAATGAAAACAGGCGAGCGGAAAAGTACGCGCTAGAGCGACAATAATGTCAAATTATGACAGATCACGGAAAACATCAACTTTGCGGTTAGATTTTAGTGTGCAAAAGCCTACTTTGGGTAGTGATCGTAGGAAAATATATTTTTTACACCGCGCGGAGTGAAACTAGTACTTTGGTCCCGCATTTGCGGGACTAAAGTGCCACTTTTACTTCCTTGGGACTAAAATTTTTTAATCCCAAGGGACTAAAATATTTTATTCCCGCAAATTAAAAATTATTGAAACCAGTCACCTTGTTTATTCTAATGTCTTTCACCCTCGAGATTAAAAGATGCACTTTAGTCCCTTTGTATATAATATACCATAAGTAACTAATTATTTCATAAAAACATGTTTTTTTAATTCGGTCCGGACCGGAAGTATTAAAATCATAAAAAAAAATTGGAATTATTTTTGCTTAAAATGACGAGAGAAACCCTGTTGTTTTTGGGCATTTTAATTGTATGGGGGTCGAAACTGGAGGGGGTTGAAATTTCAAAAAATTCAAATCTCCCCTAAATATCGAAACAGGTCATAATATTTTTTTCATGTCCTAATTATTATAAAATTAATTCGCTTAAAACTTTTTTCGATTTGACCTTCATGGATTGAACTGGAGGGGATTGAAATATAAAAAAAAATCATATCCGCCATTTTTGTATTGTAACAGGTCTTTACACTTTTTTAAAATTATAAAATTATAAAATTAATTTGTACATTTTTTTTTTATCCCGACCTACTGGAGTGAAACTGGAGTGAGTTGAAAAAACAAAAAAAAAGATATCTCCGCCATTTTTAAAAATATCGAAACAGGCAATAAAACTTTTTATGTTCCAATTATTATAAAATTAATCCGGTAATTTTTACGTAAAAAATCGTGAAAAAACGTGAAAAATTGTGAAAAATTCGTAAAAAATCGTAAAAAATTGTAAAAAACTAAAAAAATGCAAAAAATTGTAAAAAACTGGTAAAATACTGGTAATAAACTGGTAAAAAGTTGTAAAATTTCGTAAATAATGCTAGATAATAGTAAAACATTATAAAAAATTGTAAAAAAATCGTGAAAAATCGTGAAAACCGTAATACACCGACGAAAAACTTGAAAAATCTGGAACAAATGAAAAAAGGGGTAATATCGAAAAAGATGGAAAAACGCGGGTAAATTAGAAAAAATCGAAAAAAAATTAAATAAAATAAAAAAAAATCATAAAAAATTGGAAAAAATTGAAAAAAAAACAAAAAAATACGGAAAAATGGGGAAAGATAGGAAAAGTTAAAAGGAAAAATGGGGAAAGATAGGAAAAGTTAAAAAAATGGAACAAAAACCTAAAAAATGTTATTTCCATAAAAATGTGTAATAAAATCAATTTTTTCTTAAAATTTGAATTCCGACTGATAGAAGCGAAACTTTTTGTCATAAATACACCTTCGCAGCCATAGGACTGTTTAAATCATTACTCTTAATTATGTTACTTGAAGGATTCACAATTAGATGATATGTTATTTTTATTTTTTTTCAGGTCACTTTTGTTATACAATACTAATAAAAATGTCAGTCTGATTACGTCTGTTTAAAAGACTAAAATGTCTTCATGGCGTTATATCCATAAATTTCGTATTGCGTATAGTTCTTGTGTTTATTGTTAAAATGAATTTTTCGGGCCGAAGTACTAAAAACATCATATTTTTTTACCCCGTGTAATATTTTTTCATTGTTTTTGTAATTGACTATTTTATAAACGGACAGGGACATCCTTCATCGAATGTAATCGAAAACAAAAACAGAAAGAAAGAAAGAAAAAACATTGGAAGGAAGCCAGCCAGTATGCATTCATTTGTTTGCGTACTAATTCGATGCTAGCATATGGAAAGGGTTACTAGAATAAAATCAACTTGACAGTTTGATTACGTGAATGCTTCCGATCAGGGTCAGATTGCTAGATATCAAATTATATGAAGACAGTTGGTAACACTAGAGGATTTTCAAATAAAAATGGACTGTTATTTTAACTTATCAAAAAAAATTATCCACTTACTATGGGAGGATGTCTCAAATATTAAATTATTAGATTTCGTCATTGCTGAATTTATTTATCTATTTATCTAGGCTAAACTGCTTTATAGTTCGTTTTTGAAGATAAAATTATTAAAGTTTACTCGAGTTAACATATTTTTTATTTCAAAAAAATTAAACGTAGGCAGTGATTTTTCTAAACCATGTGTGGTAACGTGGGAAGAATATTGCACATTATTTGATGTAATTAATATATTACTTTCTTGTTTCTTAAGAACAATAAAATAAATTAAAATTTGATTTTAATATTGTCGATACAGACGCTGTGGTATTGGCAAGAGAGACAAGGATCACATTCTGATCTATAAAATTTTAAAAAAATGTGTAAACATAAAATGCATCTAGACTATAAAAAAAAATTGTGAAAAATTAAAAATGATTTTTGCTTTTACAGTTCAACTTTTCAGTTAATTTTGTTAATTTTTTAAACAAATACACACTTTGTATTTAAAACTAAAAAAATATTTTTATAAATGAACTATTAACTATTTATTAAACTAAATCAAAAATATAAATTTTTAGCTATTTGTGTAAAAGTATATTTAAATATTAACCACTGTATCCTTAAAAATGTCAGAAACTGTCAAATTTGCTAAAAAATGTTAAAAATTGTCACACAAAAATTGCTAAAAAATTTTAAAAGATATTTAAATTTATTAAAAATTGTCGGGAATTAGCAGAAATTGCTAAAAAAAATAAAAAAAAATATTCACAATTGAACAAAAATATCGGAAACTTTTTTACATTTGCCAAAAATGTTAGAAACTGTCAAAAATGTTAAAAAAAATGACTTTAAAATTTGATAAAAAATATTAAAAATTGTCACTGATTGCTAAAAAAATATGAAAAAAGTTCAAATTTGCTAAAAATTAACTGACACAAATTGCTAAACTATTAAAAAATTTTTTGGAAATTAATATAAAATATTTAAACTATCAAAAATTTTTAAAAAATTATAACAAATATTTAAAATTATTAAAAATTGTCAGGAATTAGCAAAAATTGCTAAAACAAAAAAAAAAGTTCAAAGTTGATAAAAATTATTGGAAACTTTTTCATTTGCTAAAAATGTCAAAACAAAAACTAGAATATTTCAAAAAGTTTTAATAACTGGTTTAATAAAACTTTACAATTTGGTAAAAAAATATTAAAAACTGTCACTGGTTGTTAAAAAAATATTTAAAACTTTTTTTACATTTGCTAAAAATGTCAGAAACTGCCAAAAAGTGTTAAAAAAAATGACTATCAAATTTGCTAATAAATATAAAAAATTGTCACTGGTGGCTAAAATATTATAAAAAAACTTTAAATTTGTTAAAAATTAACTGACAAAAATTGCTAATACATTAAAAGAAAAATTTAAATTTAAATAAAATATTTAAACCATCAAGAAATTTTAAAAAATATTTAAAATTATTAAAAATTAAAAAAAGGTTCAAAATTGATAAAAATATTGGAAACTTATAAATTTTCTAAAAATGTGAGAAAAAAATAAAAATATCTCAAAAAGTGTTAATAAGACTTTAAAATTCGCTAAAAATATTAAAAATTGTCACTGGTTATTAAAAAAATAATTGAAACTTTTTTTACATTTGCTAAAAATGTCAGAAACTATCAAAAAGTGTTTAAAAAAATGACTATAAAATTTGCTAAAAAATAATAAAAATTGTCATTGGTTGCTAAAAAAAATATGAAAAAAATTCAAATTTGTCAAAAATTAACTGACAAAAATTTCTAAAACATTTAAAAACATTTTAAAATTATTAAAAATTGTCAGGAATTAGCAAAAATTGCTAAAAAAATTAAAAAAAAAGGTTCAAAATTGATAAGAAATATTGGAAACTTTTACATTTTCTAAAAATGTGACATAAACATTAAAATACCTCAAAAAGTGTTAATAAGACTTTAAAATTCGCTAAAAAATATTAAAAATTGTCACTGGTTATTAAAAAATAATTAAAACTTTTTTTACATTTGGTAAAAATGTCAGAAACTATCAAAAAGTGTTAAAAAAAATGACTATCAAATTTGCTAAAAAATATTAAAAATTGTCAGTTCAAATTTGCTATAAATTAACTGACAAAAATTGCTTGAATATTAAAAAAAAATTAAAAATAATATAAAATATTTAAACTATCAAAATTTTTTAAAAATAATAAAAAATATTTAAAATTATTAAAAATTGTCAGGAATTAGCAAAAATTGCTCAAAAAAATAAAAAAAAAGGTTCAAAATTGATAAAAAATATTGGAAACGTTTACATTTTCTAAAAAAATGTTAATAAGACTTTAAAATTCGCTAAAAAAATATTAAAAACTGTCACTGGTTGTTAAAAAATATTTAAAACTTTTTTTCAATTATTAAAAATGTCAGAAACTGTCAAAAAGTGTTACAACAAATGACTATAAAATTTGCTTAAAAATATTAAAAATTGTCACTGGTTGTCAAAAAAATATGAAAAAAGTTGCTAAATATTAACTGACAAAAATTGATGGAATATTAAAAAAAAAATAAATCAATATCAAATACTTAAACATTAACAATTAAAAAAAAATACAAAAAATATTTAAAATTATTAAAAATTGTCAGGAATTAGCAAAAATTGCTAAAAAAAATTAAAGGTTCAAAATTGATAAAAAAACATCGGAAACTTTTTAACATTTGCTAAAAATGTCAGAAACTAGCAACAAAGTGTCAAAAAATGGCTATAAAATTTGGTAAAAATTGTCATTGGTTGCTAAAAAAATATGAAAAAAGTTCAAATTTGCTAAAAAGTATCTGACAAAAATTACTAAAATATTTAAAAAAAAAATTTAAATTAATATAAAATATATGAACTATCAAAAATTGTTAAAAAATTCTAAAAAATATTTAAAATTATTAAAAATTGTCAGGAATTAGTAAAAATTGCTAAAAAAATAAAAAAATGTTCAAAATTGATAAATAATATCAGAAACCTTTTTTACATTTGATAAAAATGTCAGAAACTGTCAAAACGTTTTAAAAAAATGACTATAAAATTTGCTAAAAAATATTAAATATGTTGCTAAAAAAATATTAAAAAAGTTCAAATTTCCTAATCATTAACTGATAAAAATTGCCAAGTTAAAAATTTGAAAAAAATATTTAAAATTATTAAAAATTGTGAGGAATTGGCAAAAATTGCTAAAAAAAATAAAAAAAAAAATATTAAAAAATTTGCTCATAATTAACTGACAAAAATTGCTAGAATATTAAGAAAATAATTTAAAATTAATATAAAATATTTAAATTATCACAAATTGTTAAAAAATAAAAAATATTTAAAATTATTAAATATTGTCAGGAATTAGCAAAAATTGCAAAAAGAAATAAAAAAAGTTTCAAAGTTGTTAAAAAATATTGGAAACTTTTACATTTGCTAAAAATATCACCATAAAATTAAAATATCTCAAAAAATGTTAATAATACTTTAAAATTCGCTAACAAATTATTAAAAATTGTAACTGGTTTTTAAAAAAATATAAAAAAAGTTCAAATTTGTTAAAAATTAACTGACAAAAATTGCTAAAATATAAAAAAACACTTTAAATTAATATAAAATATTTAAAGTATCAAAAATTTTTAAAAAATGATAAAAAATATATAAAATTATTAAAAATTGACAGCAATTAGCAAAAATTGCTAAACAAAATAAAAAAAGGTTCAAAATTGATAAAAAATATTGGAAACTTTTACAATTTCTAAAAATGTGACAAAAAAATTAAAATATCTCAAAAAGTGTTAATAAGACTTTAAAATTCGCTAAAAAATATTAAAAATTGTCACTGGTTATTAAAAAAATAATTAAAACTTTTTTACATTTGCTAAAAATGTCAGAAACTGCCAAAAAGTGTTAAAAAAATGACTATAAAATTTGTTAAAAAATATTGGTTGCTAAAAAAAACATGAAAAAAATTCAATTTTGTTAAAAATTAACTGATAAAAATTGCTAAAATATTGAAAAAATTTTTAAAATTAATATAAAATATTTAAACAATCAAAAATTTTAAATTATTAAAAATTGTCAAGAATTAGCAAAATTGCTAAAAAAATAAATAAAAAAAAGGTTCAAATATTGAAAACTTTAACATTTGCTAAAAATGTCAAAAAAAATTAAAATATCTCAAAACGTGTTAATAAGACTTTCAAATTCGCTAAAAAAATATTAAAAACTCTCACGGTTATTACAAAAATATGATCAAAGTTTCAATTTGTTACGAATTAACTAACAAAAATTGCTAAAATATTAAAAAAAAATTTTTAAATTAATGTAAAATATTTAAACTATCAAAAATTTCTAAAAAATTGTAAAAAATATTTAAAATTATTAAAATTGGCAAAAATTGTTAAAAAAAGTTTCAAAATTGATAAAAAATATTGGAAACTTTTACATTTTCTAAAAATGTGAAAAAAAAAATTAAAATATCTTAAAAAGTGTTAATAAGACTTTAAAATTCGCTAAAAAATATTAAAAATTGTCACTGGTTATTAAAAAAATAATTAAAACTTTTTTTATATTTGCTAAAAATGTCAGAAACTGTCAAAAAGTGTTAAAAAAATGACTATAAAATGTGTTAAAAAATATTAAAAATTGTCATTGGTTGCTAAAAAAAATATGAAAAAAATTCAAATTTGTTAAAAATTAACTGACAAAAATTGCTAAAATATTGAAAAATTTTTTACAATTAATATAATATATTTAAACAATCAAAAATTTAAAAAACATTATAAAAGATATTTATAATTATTAAAAATTGTCAAGAATTAGCAAAAATTGCTTAAAAAATAAATATAAAAAAGGTTCAAATATTGAAAACTTTTACATTTGCTAAAAATGTCAAAAAAAATTAAAATATCTCAAAACGTGTTCATAAGACTTTCAAATTCGCTAAAAAAATATTAAAAACTGTCACTAGTTGTTAAAAAAAATATGATCAAAGTTAAAATTTGTTAAAAATTAACTAACAAAAATTGCTAAAATATTAAAAAGAAAATTTAAAATTAATGTAAAATATTTAAACTATCAAAAATTTTTAAAAAATTATAAAAAATATTTAAAATTATGGCAAAATTGTTTAAAAAAAGTTTCAAAATTGATAAAAAATATTGCAAACTTTTACATTTGCTAAAAATGTCAAAAAAATTAAAATATCTCAAAAAGCGTTAATAATTAAAATTCGATAAAAAAAATATTAAAAACTGTAACTAGTTGTTGCTAACAAATCTAGCTTAATCTGGCTTAGCAGCTTCTTCACCAGATTTTCTCCGGGGAAGGCCTCCTGTGCGTTTTCTCCCCCAGGAGGTTGTACCTCCAGCGTATAAGGAAGTGCTTGACACTCTAGTATAATGTGAGAGGCTGTTTCCTCCTCATAATTACTACTAATGGGTTCGTCTTGGTATATGCCCATTTTTTGTAGGTTTTCCCTAAGGTGGCAATGTCCAGTTATTAGTCCCGCGACATGCCTTATTTGATTTCTGCTTAGTTGCAGAATATCGTTAGTCAGTGCTTTTGATGTTTTTTTTCTATGAATTTACTGTTTTTTTGACCGACAAGAGATTCTAGCTTGAGTGATGTTCTTTAGCAGCCCATCTAGTCCGCCAGAGTCGTACTGAGGATTTCGGAATAACAAACACCGGCTCGGGACCCGTAAATTTGGTCGCTGAGGCATTTCTTGTCAGAGTATCTGCTTCCTTTTTGCCTATTATCCCCTTATGTTCAAAATTAGGGTTTGTAGATACTCCGATTTTGTCTGAAGAGGTCAATGATGGTATAAAGTAAAAAATTAAAAATGATATTTGCTTTTACAGTCCAGCACCTGTGAAATATTTTTTACGATATTTTAATATTTTTCAAACAAATAGGAACTTTCTATTTAAAACTAGAAATATATTTGTATGTATGCATAATTAACTATTTATTACTAAACATTGTGGCTTAACTTAAAACAACAAAATTTATTTAATTGCGCCCATGGAGTATGAATTATTGCGATAAGATTCGTTTTATATCACTTCTTAGATATTTGTGTAAAAGTATATTTAAACAGTAACTCGCATTTATAAATGTAGGCCAGACCAAAGATAAGAGAAAAATTAAACTTTTTAATTACGAATTTATTTATCTGAAAAAATATATAAGAAATCAGCTCCGGCGTTTCCTATTTCTAAGAAAATTAAAAAATAGATGTACCTAAATTTTAATTACGGTTGTGATAAATCGAAAAAAATGGAATAATATCGATAATTCAGGTGTTAAAAAGAAATTTGCTGTCTTGGCAATATTTTGCAATATGGTTTGTAATGAACTATGATAGTAAAAATGATTTGTTTTTTCATATTTAGATTTTTTGTAACAATCATGAATTAGAAACTTGTCTTGTTAAAGAAAACATAAATAAAAATCTTTGAATAATGTCAAATTTTTTGTCTAAATTGGTAAATTCTTAATTAAAAAAAGAAACCAAACACAAAAAATCAGCTTTGAATATTCAAAATCAGAAAAATGTCTTACGGAATGTTTGAACTTCGGGCTACACTATTTTATTTTTTTTTTGAATTTACATCAAAAGAAAATTTTATAACAAAAAATTTCTTTCAGACATAACAATTTTTAAAGAAATAAAGCACAAAGTCAGGTAGCACAAGAATTTAATGTAACAGTAACAGGAGGCAACTAGTTTCGATTACTGACCATCATCAGGCCTATAGATACAAACAGTTGACTCCTGTTACTTTTACATTAAATTCTTGTGGTACCTAACTTTGTGCTTTATTTCCTTAAAACTTGGACCACATCTAAGAAATGGATAACATTTGGGATTTATATCAATTTTTTCTTAAAAATTATTTACAAAACTCCATTTTTCATAAAATCAGAAAAAGTTGAGGAACTTTCGTACTATCAAAATAATGTACTAAAGAAAATTTCATGTCAAAAATTCAGTCAAAATTTCTAAAACTTAATATAAATCCAACATCATAGTTTTAAACCCTGTATGCGATTTTGGGAGAATAAAATTACCATAAACTACATTATCATAATATAATTTAGATAAAATTAATGATTCGGTTAAAAGTTAATTTATTTATAGAAGCTTAGTATGAGGAAAAAAAATTTTTTTAGAATTATATTGACATTGTCACGAAACTTAGATAAAATATTGGTATTTTTAGAAAATCAATTTAAATAAGACACTAATTTTTTTCTACTTTGCATCTATAATATACGCAATCAGTCACTCATCAGTTCTTTTATGGCTATATTAATAATAATAATCAATAAACGAAACTCAAAAACAAGTTTCAGCTAACAAGCCATCTTCAGGCCTAACAGAAAATACACAGTTCAATAAAAAATATTAACAAATAAACAAACCACTTACCATATATATTTTTAAAAAAATTAAAATTTAATTTGTTTAAGTAATTTTGTAAAAAATGAGGGAAAAGGGTGGTTTAAGGTACATTAAAATTAAAAATTAGTAAATTGTAATAGTAAGGTACATGCTAAAATCATGGGAAAGTTACCGTAAGAAGAAGATAGCATGTGGGACTCCTCAGTGGATTTGTTTATTTGTTAATATTTTCCATCTATCTATGTATGTTCTTTTAGGCCTGAAGATGGTTTGTTAGCCGAAACTAGTTGTTAATATATTATTGTGGTACATGATTTTGAGTTTCACTTATTGATTAACACTTGACCACATTTGAGAAATGGATAACCTGATTGATTTAATAATAATATTCTCTTTATTTTACTCCTGTAGTTCCTCCGACCACACCGTTGCCCTTCAGGTGTATCTATTCATCAAGTAAATCATAAGAAAATTTCGGCGATAACCAATTGTAGGAAGGGAGAAATTGTGATGGGGACGCTGTAGGTGTCGGTTTAGTAGTTGGACAATCTTTATGTCAGTTTGGGTGTTGGTCACTTGGTCTTAGCGATCAATTTTGTCAACGGGGTTCCCTAATTCCACCGGTCAATTGGTCTTAAGTTTTAAAATTAGGTGGGCCTCTTGGTCACAGTGGATATCAATCATAAAGTAACTTTTAAATTTGAAATTGGAAATGATTCCTCCCATACGAAATATTCTACAACAATAATAAACGTAGACGAATTCATTTTTTAAACTGTATCTAGGAATAGCCCAATATTGAAAAGATTACAAAACTATCATTTAATCTTTAAATATTCCTATTTCATTTTTCTGAAACCCTTAATCCAGCTTTCACGACCAGAAACGATACATCTTTAGAAGCGACAAAGGATTAAATTCGCTGACCGTTGCGCCGAAATGGGCTCCAACCGTCAGTTTTGGCTTCCTCCTTGCTGCTATGCAGCTATGTGCTGCATAAATAGTGCATTTGCTGGAATTGGGCCATCATTATACAATGTCCGGTTTCGCGTAGTTGTTTGTTCATTTGTTGCGCTGATACAGCTAACATAGAGGGTCCTCTTATTGGCATTTGTATCCTTTGAGGTGCTCTGAGCACCTAGGTGTATCTTCTCTAATTCGCTGGGTGTCCTTGGCATTATACGCAAATGGCTTTCTCGTACTTTGTCCTAATGCACAAGTAGGCACGATGATTTCCTCCACAGATAACATATTTCGTGGTGCTATAGCAAGTTGACTGTCCGTGATGGGCCTTAACCGAGATTTATCAAAAAGCGATTATTCCAATTTTATCGTATGGAACCGAGATTTGGGGAGCAATACTACAAAGATTAGCATACCAGAGAGGATTGCGAACCTTACAGGTTAGTTGCCTTAGGGAAGTGACTAGTGCTTATGTATCTACCCCATGCGAATCACTTTGTTTGCTTACGAAAATTCCTCCGATACATTTGCAATTAAAATACATTTATTCGATTTGAGAGCTAAAGAAGACAGGACATTCATATTACATGGGTCATAACATCTCTGTGAACGCCTATAGATATTGGAGAGAAGTTTTAAATGCGATGGACAGAATACTCATTTCTACTTGGGATATGGAATGGCAGCGCAGCGATAAAGGAAGGCACCTACACCATCTGATACCGACGATAGCAGAATGGCTTGAGTTGGACACTCCTATACTTAAACGGAAAACAGTCCATCTTCTGACAAGTCATGGATACTCCCAAGTTCGTAAATACAGAATCGGTAAAGCTGACAATCCTATACTGCACTACTTGTGAAGCAGAAGACAGCCCTACACATATTTTATTTGACTGTCTCAAGAATTTGGAAGTAAGAGAAAGATATCAATTTCCTCTGATGACCAGGCCCATCTTTCCGGCACAAGCTTTTAATAATATCTTACATCTTCTAGATATCTTATCAGACTTTGAACCTGAACATGACCAAGACTGAAGAAGAAACCAGAGTTACTCATTAGCCAATTCAATCGAATTTTAAGAATCAAGTTAGTTTATTTTATAATTAGAAATTTTTTTAAGTTTAAAATTTCTTTAAGTAGTTAAAATTCAAATTAAAATTTATTTCACTAAACCGTTTCTGCAATGAGGGTATAATCGGTACCTCACTTATCATGGCTTCGGCCCAAATACTCCTCCCTACAAGAGAACAAGAGAGTAGAGAGAAGAAGACGACGCGAGCCAGGATTCAACCCAAAATTTCATTGTTTGCTAATAAATAGAACATACAGTTCCTATAAATCTCACCCCCCAAAAAGGTCAATCTTCCTTATCCTTCTTTTTGATGTGTCTGCTCGCCGGAGAGCAGGGGTATGAGGTGGGATCCTCCTTTCCGCGTTTTTTTTTTTTTCGTGATGGAAGTCCTGGCACTGTGTCGCTCCTTGGCCTTCGTCGTTGATCTTCCACTTTGACTCTCATGTCAAGTAGGTATTAAATAATTATTAATTCTTCTTTTTCGTTCTTCTCGTTGTCTACGAGAAAAATGGACAGTGAATTTTTTTCTCCGTATCGGCTACGAAGCTGTGACTTTGATAGGATTATAGTCTTGACTTCTTCTTATTGCCACTCTAGTGGGTTTGTCCTGTGGTAGACAACAATGGGGACGTATTATGTATTTTTTTTAAATTAGCACTTAATAGTCTGTTATCAAATATGCCTAGAAAAAATATTTTTTTAAACCTATATTATATTAAAAAAAATAAATAAAAATATCTACATTAATTCATAATGTTGTTAAAAGATGGCAGTATGTACGAACTGAATTCCCTATTAAGAGAGGCCAGATGTAAACATGAAAAAAGAAGAAAATTGTAATGTTTTGTTTTCGCCGTGACTAGCAGTACATCAGATGTACTCGTTTATACCGTACATCGGAAAATAAAATGAACTATCTAATTTTTACATCTCGAACTCTGAAAAAAAATGAAAAAAAGACACATTACCGAAGCGCTGTAATCGCAAGAAATGGAACAGATATCAAAAGAATCAAAAAACAGAGAAATACTTGGGTATTCAGTATTTTTCGCCGGGCTATTCAGTGATGTTACGATTGCACCCCCCCCCCCCACCTCCTGTGTTTGGAATGGTATTTAATATTTCTAATTTGCCGCCCGCCACGCCCATAGGGGATGTGTAATTTTGTACTACCGGCTGAGATATTAAAGCTTCGATATGGCACATTTTTCTGTACGATGCGTATTTTACGAGATATTACAAAATTCCCGGTTAAATGAATACGCATTACGAAAAAAACAAAATGACAGAAATATTATCAAACTTATCAAGCAGATGCGCCAACATATTTTCATAGTTTGTAAACCTTAAAATGCAGTGGAATACAAAATTAATGCGTACGTCCGATGTACTGCTAGTCACAGCGTTTTATTTTTCACTTTTCCGTGCAACATAACCTATTATTTTAATGTTTATGTGTCGCCTATGTGTTTCGATTGTTTCTTATTTTTTTTTTTAAATAGTCAAAGTCGCTTAGGCTATTTCGTTTAGTAATACTCGACAGAATATTATAATATATAGTATAAATTATTCCTTGTCATGCCATCTACATGACTTTAAAAAAACTAATGTAGCTGACGTCATTTGGAAATTTTGAAAATTTATTTCTTTGTTATCGTAGTGTTTCAAAGTTAACCAACCCTATTTTTATGAGTAATTTTAAGTATATTCTCATATTCTACAAATGAATTTGCTGTAGCTACCGCATCACACGCCCCATTATACCACTTTAGTTCTTTTTTGGCCTCGATTTATTTGACCAGTTTTTATAATCTTTACTATTTCTTGTTGTACTGAATTGTATAAAGGAGCCGATTATTTCCTTTACCTTCATTCGTATTTCCGTCCATATCTCGGGGGATTGTAAAACAATCGATGGCGGTTTTCTTTATCTCGGTTTTTTCTGTTGTGTGAGTCTCTGTAGGTTTTACAGTTTCACGCGTTTTGTACTGGGTTTTTTCTTTCTCCTCTTTGCCTTCGGTTCTCTACTGTCTATTATGTTTATTAAGGTTAGGTTTTTCCTTTGAAAGGTTGGCTATTTGCGATATAATTGTGTCTAAACGAGACATTAGTGAACCCTAGAAGCCAAGACTTATGCTGGATTATAATTAAATACAAAAAGTTATCCATATCTAAAATGTGGTAAAAGTTTTAAGGAAATAAAGCACAAAGTCAGGTACCACAAGAATTTAATTGTACAAAGGAAGCAACTAGTTTCGGTAACAAACCATCATCAGGAATATAGTCAACACCTTCATATCTGATGATCCCTCCTTTACTCTCCTCTTCTCTGACCTAATAGCCCCCTTCTACAACTCTTTCAAAACTAAAGTAAATTCTTTTACCAATACTTTGTTATCCTTATTTAACTTGAACCCTTATTTTCTCTGCCATATAATTCCCACTACCCCTATCCTCTACGGTTTACCTAAAATCCATAAAGCCAACGTTCCGACATGTCTAGCGGTCAGGTACCTTAATTCCCAGTAATTATTTGCCGTATCCTAAATCCCAAGCAAGTTCACAAATTTTTAATTGTTCAAATTCTCTTTATAAAAAATAAGATTTATGTACATTTACCCCAATATGTAAAAGCCTTAAGTTCTCTCTTATGTAGAAGGAATTTTTCTAAAAGTCGTTTAACATTTTTTTAATAGATTTTCCTACATATTGATTTTATTAGAATTTTGCATAATTTGGTTGCTATCTTATATGCCCAATTTCCTAAAAAGTATAGTGTGAAAAACACATTCCATAATTATGTCACTTTCGCACTCTTAATATATAAATAACAAAAATAAATAAATATGATTCTTTTTTTCGGGCCGGTCCTGTCGTTTGCAAAGTATTAATTCGACACACTTTTCGAACGAAACGTAAACGATAAAGGTCATCGACTGATTTTCATAATTTTAAGCGCTGAAACTGATTACGACATAACTACAACGTGCAAATAAAAAACAACTTAAAATTTCCAAATTAGTAGCGATACACTCAGAGATATCAAAATTTTATGTATTTATAAATTCTTTATGGATTTTCTTATCTTTGTTGATAAAATAAATAGTAAAAAATATTTTGGAGTTGAATAGTTTATGCTCTTACAAAAAAAATTTTATTAATTATTTTAGCTTTATTTGTTGTAATATAACACATTTAATTTATTTATTTACAATGGAGAAGTTTCCACCAACCTAGAAAAAGGTCTACCAACGGAGAAGGAATATTTTTGGTCACAATTTACTTCATTATTTTCGCATTGATGTAAATAAACTTCATTTAGGTTTTTTTTTAATTAAAGTTGGTATCCAAGGTGACAGTTGACATATTTCGTTGTCATTTTACGTCACTGTCCTTATCATTAACCTTGTTTTTTGTCATGCTTTGCTTTTATATTATTGCGTTTTACCATAATGACGAATGACGTAAAATGACATTTGAATTTGACAACGAAGTATAACAACTGTCACCTCGAGTCTTGATACCAACTTTAATTTCAACCAATCATTATATTTCGGTAACGATACATTCTGGAAAGCTCAGTAGAATTTTGTACACATATTTTATCATTGCGAAAATAATGAAGTAGATTGTGACCAAAATAATCATTTTCTGTTGGTAGACCTTTTTCTAGATTGAACCATTGAGCAAATACCCAAAAAACAAAATAGTCTTGATATAGATTATTTAATAAATTAAAACAAAACACAAAGTCATGTACCACATGTAATAAATGTAAAATTTGACAATTGGCAACTAGTTTCGGCTAAAAATCAATCTTCAGGCCTAGAAATATACGTTGTTTTCAGAACAAAAGGTGAATTAACAATATCAAGAAACTTGCCATATACATAAAAATTATAAATTGAAATTTAGCATATTAGCATACATAAGAATTACACGCACTAACCAAAAGGGTAAGTGAAGGGGTTGTTAGGGAAGAGTATGATACATGAAAAACTACAAACTAATACTAGAAAGTGTAAAAATTAAATTAAACGTTAAAAAGAGAATACCAAATCCGGATTGGGATTGTGATTCATACAAAACGGGAAATTAAAGGTTACAAAGACCCTTTGGAGACCGGGGGAGACATATTGTCATATAACGGAAATCAAAAATAAGTCACTCTTGATGTAACTCAACTTAAGAGACTCGGGAAATTTTAAGGCTCATCAAGGGACCGTTACACCCGAACCCTTCATAGCAAATTTTAGCACGATTGGTCAAACGTAAGATCATTGTATATAGACTTATACAATGGTAAGATGTATAAAAATTCTGGTGTTTCCACTTATAGAATACCTGTAAAAGTTTGGGTCAAACTGGGAGATCTCTAACTACTTGATTTTGACTAATTTTTGAGAGATTACTAAAGTTTCAGTTTAGAAATTTCAGATGGCATATACATCGCTCATACTAAAATGTAAAAACAGATCATACAGGGTGTATTTATATTCTGGTACTGAATACAGACGAATGCTCGAATCTTCAGCTTTATGCTGTCCACACAAAATGTGTCAAACTAATCGAGGACTCCAACAATTCTAAACAGCGCCATCTTCTGCGATAAATTCTATTGAACGCAACAGGTGGAATTCCCAAAAAGGTCGAAACAAAATCTAATCAGTGGATACATCAGGGTGTTTGGGCATCTTAGTCAAACGGTTCGGCAGTTTATGGTAGAAGATTACACACAGACACATAGACACACAGGCACACAGACACATAAAACTCACAGACAGACCTTACTCTGAAAATGGATTCAATCTCCTTGGGGGACCTCCAAATGGATATTTCCATCGATATCTCGATTTTTTGCTCGTTCACTATATTCTTTGATGGGACCGGAAAAGTAATAATGAACAATACGAAAAAATTTAAAAAAATGGGAAAAAATACGAAAAAATAGAGACAAATACGGAAAAGTAGAGAAAAAAATAAAGAAAAATAGTGAAAAATTGGAAAAATTAGTAAAAAATAGAGAAAAATGGGGAAAAACACATACAAATAGGGACAAATATGGAAAATAGGAAAACTAATGAAAACTAGGTAAAAATAGGAAAAATAGAGAAAGGAGGCAAAAATGGAGAAAAAAGGGGAAAAACACATACAAATAGGGACAAATAGGGAAATAGAAAAAACCAATGAAAAGTAGGGAAAATAGAAAAAAGAGCAAAAATAGAGAAAAATGAGGAAATATAGAAAAAATAGGGTCAAATAAGGAATAATATAATAAAATGTGGAAAAATAGGAAAAACTAGGGAAAAATAGGGACAAATAGGGAAAAACATGGAAAAATATGGAAAATCTAAAAAACAGGAAAATAAAAATAAATATTAAAACAGAAAAAAAGTAAAAGAGAGGGAGAGAGAGATATTAAAATACGTTTAAAGTTGAAAAAATTACTTATTGAGCTTCGTTCCTGACGGGGGTCCCTCGACCGCACAAACTTTCTTTCTGGGTATGTTATAGACCTGAAAAAGTTATCAAAAAAAAATTCGGAATAATTTCAACGGGTAGTCAGAAAATTTTAACAAACTGTAAAAATCATAAAGTTTGTGTGCACTCTCGATTTCTAATAACTTTTCACAAATACACGACCAAAAACAACTTTATTTAAATTTGAACAGGACCACGTCTGTCGGGTCAGCTAAAATATACAGAGCGATAGAAGATTTTTTCACCTTGTGAAACTATAGAAACATGTGGAGAATCAAGTCTCAATCTAGAAAAATATCTAACTAGTGTCCATTGATAATAGACACTTTAGGCAGCGCATCAAAGTTATAGGTTAATGCGTCTATTGACAGCTACGCATGCGCAGTGTTAATTTTCATAGCGTAAGGGAAAGAAGTGCCAATTCAAAGTGGGAGAAAGGAGAAAACTAAGTGGAATGGTTACTCTATCCCTGTGGTTATGGTTTCTGGTATACCGAAACCTCTGGAAAACCCAAGCAAATGAATCTTGTCAAAGCTGAATAGATTTTTGCACTCAAAATTGGACAAGTTGTCTAAGTATAAAGTAGGCCTCTGTTACCAAAGTTCTCCTTATCATGAAGAATGTGTAAAACCAAGACCTCATCCATATCATCGTCATTTTCTTCATCTATTAATACAGAAGATAAACTAATACAGAAGCGAAGGTTCCTGATATAGCGATGGTCACAATTTGAGTGACAGATGAAGTTTCTGCCGCTTAATGCACTGAGAAAAATGTTCAAAATTCATAAATTCGTCTATCTAGATTTACGAATTTTGAACAGTCTTCCAGTAGATTAAGCAGCAGAAACTTCAAATGTTACTAACATTTTGATCATCGTTACATCAAAAGGGCCGACAGGAACCTTCGCTTCTGTATTAGTTTATCTTCTGTGCTTACTTGATTATTTTTTTTTAAATTACCAAGTAATAATTTAGCCAGGATTGACTACATTATATTAAATATTTTTATCAATATATTATTTAGACATATTTGAGTTCCCCCACCTCTCATAACTTTCTCCCTCCCCACTTATGCCTTCTCGCAATATTTGGCGTAAGCTTTTTTTAAGATTTATGTCGTAGGGTTTTCACTGAGGCGTGTATTAAAAAATTAAAATTCGTTACTTTTGTTAGCATAGTAACGTATTAATTATTTGAAAAAAGGTTACGAAAATCGTTTTGGTTGTTCTAATATTAACGTAATAATTGAAATTGTTCAAGAAAGTGTGCCGACAAACACAGTAAAGTCCAACGCAAAACAATTTATATTGTTCAAAATTTCACTCAACAAAATGCTCCTAAAATTATCCTAAAATTACTGTTTTCAAATATTTCATGTTTCTAATTTATAAATATTATTGGTTTTTAGATCAATCAACAAAAAGATTATTCCAATTTCCGCTCATTATGAGATAATTAAAATATTTTTCTCTCTCATTAAGCAACAAGTCTCATTTCGTTAACCAAGTTTGAAAAATTATCTTGTTTTCTTCTATCAGAAATACATCGAACCGATACATTATTTTTTAACTTTTGTCAATTACATGAATGATAATATTTAATTGATTTTCTAAATGTTATAGTCATTATTTTAAAACACACTTTTGTGAAACCGATTTTACGACCAAAAAGTTTCATTCACTTCTACTTTTAACGAATAAATTAATTTAAACTTCAACGTTTAATAATTCCAGTGCGCGCCATTTGTAAATTAGAAATATCTGGCTAATTTTTTAATCCGAACTATTTTGTCATATGACTATTTTGTTGCTAAACTATTTGTGCTTGATAATTTTATGTTGTCTTCAGGTGATTTTATCGTATTTCGAGCAAATGATTGAATTTGCATTATGCAATTGCTGTATAATGACCCTTAAATTTTAATTTTCTCTTATTCTGAGACCCTGTATCTGACGAACCGTCCCTGAACCCGCTCAAATAGGAATTTTAAGCACAGTTTTATATCCAATAATATCAGCGTTTTCCGTCTCGCATGCACAACACACCGCGGCCAAGAAAGAAGGCTTAGCCCGCCCTTGTGCCCTCTCCCTACCCCGGCCCTAGCACTCCTCTACCCCTCTTGCCTTTCCTTTTGGGCCGAAATCTCGCGGAGACAAACTGAATGCAAGACGAGAGCCGCAATGTGTTCCTACTTGCACCAAAAGTTTCGTGGGGTCAGTAAACTTTGGGGTTCGAGGCCACGAAAAATTTACATCGCCAGAACTGACTCCACGGCACCGCCGAATTTTGTTTGTTTGAAAAAGACGAACGCATTTTTGAAGTAATAGGGCGTAACTTGAGTCACTTAAGATTTAGTCAACCTTGTATGAACATTTAATAATACCATAACCGAATGAGTAATTGTTTCAGAAAAAAATTAGTAGGCGTGTACACAAGCCACCGCAGATATCTGAGCATATACATATTTCATTGGAGAAAATGGAGTGGGTGTGAAAGCTCAATCAATAATAATTAATAAACATTCTAACATCATATAAACCAATTTCCACTCTGTATATGAACAATCTATTAACAAAAAACAAATCTACCTGATGTCGTATAAAAACCAGTCTCCCAAAAAAACAAAAATAAAAACAAATGACATTTGGATCAGCCATCTAGCTAATGAAACACATTATACCGTGCTATAAGGGATGTCCTGTCCTATACCTACCCCGTCTGTCAAATGTCAAAATAAAACAAAAAACTAATAACATCAGAGCCCAGACATATGTTGAAATTGAAGATTTATAATAGGCGGCTTTGGTTTGCAGGTGCCCCGATGCACTTTTTCCCATAACCCTTTCATGGCCTACTTCTCTAATGAGCCAGGAAGGGGTTCGCACACAATCTATGATAGGTAACAAAATAATTCGGATAATTTAACAAGCAAAAATGGAAAAACATATTACAGAGTCTTAAATTATAAATATTTTTATTAAATATTAAACGAATTAGTGCTATAGTCATTGCAACAAGTAGACAGTGCCATTGTATTACAAAGTTCCAATGTTAGAAGAAATTATTCTGAATTGATAATACTTGAAATTGAAAATCGCACTTTTAAATATTCAAACAATCCTATTATTAATTTAGTATTTTGCAAATGGGCTAAAATTGTGGTAACGAATTTCCTCAATTTTTAACATTGGATTTATTTATGACAGGCACTAATTGTTTTTTGTTATTGTATCAAAGTATTAATTACTATATTAATTTTTTTTCAGTTACTGGTTCATCCGGCTGATACGCTTTTAAATAAAAATGTTTTTGTTTTTCCTATTTTTATTATTTTTAAATTCAAAAGGTACTATATTCCAAAAAATAGGAATCCTAATACCTCCCAATTTTATGTTTTTTTTTTAATAGTTGACAAGAAGTTTGTATTTTAGAAATCACCTTTAATTTTCAACATTTTAGAAATCGGGTTAAAATATTTGTTTTTAAAAAATCTAGTTGAATTTTTGAGTCCGGTTCTGTAGACTTCTCTGATTCAATATCGATTATTCCTTGAATCTTCTAATAATTGGACGCTCTAATCTACATTGTAACTCATATCCAAAAATTGGATTTGGCGGAGGTAAACTTGCCACCAATAATCTTATTTGTACCTTCTACGAATTTAGGATTATAAAATTGTACAGGTAAATAAACCACCAAAGAAAAGGCCATGTACTTGATAGAAGCAAAGTTTATTGATAAGTGACAAGAATAGTAGCTTACAGACCGAGGCGGGAATAGCATCATTTATGATAATTTTCGTCTGAGAGATTATAAGATGTGAGTTGGAAGTCTGCTTACGAACCAGATTTATTGCCCTATTGTCAAAAATAACAGAATCTCTTAATGAAGCCGAATAAATTTCACTGAAATATTATCCAGAATTTGTAAAACAAAACATATTTCATTTAAAATTAAAAATATTCATTATTCGATATATACTTTTTTCCAGTACAGTATTTTTTACCATTCAATAATCTAAAAATTGATTTAAACTTAAATTTACATCCTTCCTGTCATTCAGCATTTTGCGTTAGAGAACTGTGCAAAATTACAGCTTGTAAAAAATAATTCACTCTATCCTTCTGTTGCTAAGGACACCTGTCTCTCTCTAAGAGCTATAATATTAATAAGAGCGACAAGTGCAGATGTAACTCTGATCACCGGACGAGTCGATTTTCATACTAGAAAGAAAATACCACCGTTACAACTCCCACTTACAAATAATCTTTTGGCACTAGAAATAGCTTCAGACCAGATCATTATCTTATCATCTCTCGCAGAGTTCAGTTGAAATGAAATGTCTCGGCATTATAAAAAAAACGGTTGACCGCACCCTAAAATTATAACAGTATATTTTCCAAGATTTTCAATGAATTAAAATTGTGAATATTATTTTTACAGTGATAGTGAGTGAGAGCAGTTAAAAATAATAAATTGTATAAAAATGTAAATATTAATAATTTTGTTCAATAACAAACGGGTAACTAAATAGCCCTTACAGTTCACTTAAATGATTTATTTGTGTTAATATACTGAATCCCGATACGTTGTATTAAGGTTGGTCCTTCGATCTGATGATAGTTGAGGTAAACACGTCTACCGTCTAGTAATTATTTAAAAGTTATATCGATTCGTAATCATATTTGTTCAGAAGCTAAGCCATGCTTATGTATATTTATATATTTGTCAAAAGCTTTTGACACTTAACTAATAGAATTGATGTTGTACTCGGTAATATAAGAGGAATTGAATATGGAGTGCCGCTAGGACCGGTACTTTGTCCGATCCTATTCAATGTATACATAAATGGTTTATTTTCTATCGGAGAGAATGACAATATAATTGGATTTGAAGATGATACAGAACTTTTGTATAATTTAAAACCCATAGCTGAAGCTGATTTCTGACTAATAAAGAAATGGTTAAATAATAAGGCGGTCGTATATTTTTGGTTATTTCGATAGGAACATATTATCGGTTTGGCGTTGATTGTTCCAAATTTGGGCAATGACATATATAATAATAATAATAATAATAATAATAACTTTATTCACAAAAAGGGCATATAAAAAAAATAAATCAATTTTCGAATACAAGTGTGAATAGAGTAAACAACAAACGATAAGTGCATGTGCACTTGTTTCGTTAAAAATATAATCATAAGTACTTGAATAAACTTAGAATTAACCATAATAAAAACAGAAATGGAAATGAAGGAATGAATAAATAAAGTTCTAGGTAATATTGATGATTGAACATCTCCAATAACGAAAATAGGAAAATAGGGTGGGTATATGCTTACAACTATTGTGAATTCAAGGTGAGTATTTTTGTTCATTAATTTTTTGTCTAGGAATTTCAAAAATAAATTTCTTAAGGTTTTTTATATTTTATTTTGTTATTAATTGTTTTTAATGTTTCAGGTAACTGATTATAGATTTTTGGAGCAAGATAAACAAAGGATCTCTGACTCAAAGATTTACTTAATTGTGGAAGAACATGTAAGTTTTTATTACGTGTATTGTAGCCGTGGTTAGGTACACCATAATTTTTTGAGTTGCTGTGATATTTTTGTGCTACACAATAGAAGTATAACTGCCTGAGGTCTAATATTTTACTTTCTGTATATAACAAATCACTAGGATACAGTCTTTCTCGAGAAAAGATTACTTTCAAAAATCTTTTTTGTAATATTTCAAGTGATTGTATATGACATCTTAAAGCATTACCCCAGGCTATAATACCATATCTAAAATGGCTTTCTATCAGTGCATGGTAAAGAGTTATTAGCTGTTTATCAGGAAGGTACTTTTTTAAATATTTGAATTTGTATAAAATGCATTGTAGCTTTTTAATAGTATAGTTTATATGAAATTCCCATTTTAAATGGTTATCTACATATATACCAAGATATTTAATTTCGGATTCCTGCTGAAGTACATAAGGAAGCCCATTAAATTGTACATCAAGTTGATTAAATGGCGGAAGGCCTCTAATATTGCAGCTAAATGGTAAGTATTTAGTTTTGTCTAGATTTAAAGTGAGAGACATTTTATCAAACCAACCTTTTATTTTAATAAAATCTAATTCTACTGTATTTTTAAGTTCGTTCCAATTTGCGGCATCATAAAAAATTGCAGTATCATCTGCAAATCCTATAACATTTCCTTTGCTATCAATAGAGAACAGGCCATTAATATATATATATATATATTTATTGAATAGTATGGGTCCTAAGACACTGCCTTGAGGTACTCCATATTCAATTTTTACTCCACTACTAGTTTCCCCATTTATTCTTACCGTCTGATATCTATTTGTTATATAGCTTTTAAATAGGTATAAAAAGTTTCCCCTTATCCCTATACCTTCCAGACATTGTAAAAGCAAATGGTGGTCAACCGTGTCGAACGCCTTACTAAGATCTAGAAATAGACATAGACATGGCCGATTTTGCTCCAGGCTGTGGTGTATTTGATTTGTTAAGGCTAATAAGGCATCATCTGTAGATTTTTTTTCTTTGAAACCAAACTGCCTGTGTGATAATATATCATATTTATTTAAAAAAGAATTAAGTCTATGTTTCATTAACATCTCAAAAATTTTTGATAAATGTGTTAATAGAGAGATTGGCCTATAGTTACTAAAAATATGGTACAGACTATTAGAGGTACGCTACCCTTAGAGTCGCATACCGGACCTCTTAAGAGGTTCCTTTTAACATTTTACCTATTCCTTTTACCGACCCGACACTTTCCAAATTTACATTCATCTGACAAATTTACATTCAATAGCTGTGTATTTGGTCGATGGCATGTTTACCGGTACCATTTTCTGGTCAGATATATTTGGTGGCAAGTTACCTCCGCCCATTATGTATGTTACCCACAATCTAGTAAGTTGCAAATTTCGCTGTAGCAACTTAATACAAAAATTAAAATTAATTAAAAACAATCATTCATTTTCAAAATTTGAAAAAGTTAAGAAAATTGTGATATTACTGAAAAGCATGATTTTAATGTAAAAATCGCTGAGGACTGAGTGAAAGAACGCCCTGTTTTTATTTATGTTTCTTTAGATACTTTAGAGACTTTCTGAAAATCTCAAAAATCTATTTTTGTAATCAAAATATTTTAAATTCTGACTTAAACAGTTTACGGAAACATTCATTATTTACAAGTACTAGCTAGCGATGTAATAGCGACACATCAGTCTTTCTGTTTATTACTTTGAAAATTTAAAGACAGTAGCGGGTCGTTAATTTTTCATATAAGTGTACCCATTTATTAAACAAAGACGTGGCAAAGAGATCATGAAGAAAATTAAATATATATATATTTTACTTTCCGCTACATACACCATACATTCTATGCAATCTGCCAAAGTAACGGAAATTAGCATTTTTTTACTGTACACCATGAAGAGAAATGTTCCATTGAACAAATCCCTATAAATTAACATACTTAGTTTGACAATTTCTAATTATTACTACTTATTATCCTAAATAAACGTCTATTTTCCATTGTAACATCCATCAGTATGTTGGCTAATGTTGCACTTTAAATTTCTTGATGTGTTCTTTAATTAGTAGCACTTTCAGGTTACTATTGTGTGCAAGAGAGTTGGCAAACCATCCTCTTGTCAACAAAAGTATTTACATTTTGCCGGACAGCCAGCCAGCTTTAAAAGCACTGAGCTCCAAGCGGCCGGACTCGAAGTAACCCTACTCTGAGTACCTGGGCTCGAAGGGGTGGAGGGGAGGGCAACGAGAAAACCGGCACTGGACCAGAACCATTCTTTGGCATAGCCAAAAGCAGTACCAAAGATACTCTCTCTAAATGGGCCGAAAGGAAAACTCTCCAGCACTAGAAAGACATTCCTGGGTTAGCTCACTTTAAGGCGTTTATAGTCGAACCTTCAGATAACACCCTATCGCAGATCCTAGAATCGAGTAGAAATGATCTACGCATCTTAACTGCAGTGTTTACAAGGCACTGTTGTTTGCGTTACCACCTGAAGAAGCTATTTATGAGTCAAACATCGGACTGTCACTTCTGCAGGGGGAAAGACGAAACGGCGGAGCATATTCTATGCTCCTGTTCTGGCCTGAAAATGAACAGGCTTTGTACAGCTGGAAGCTATCGACTTCAAGGAAGCTTCACATAAATCAACCATAGAATTCGTGATAAGGTATGGATTGTATTGTGAATTGTAGCTCGTATGAATGAACCACAATGGGCGTCTTCTGGCCGAAGTGGAGGGGCGAACTAACACCCCACTTACATTGAACCTAGACCTAGACCTACTATGTATCACTTTCTACAGAACGTACCATGGAGCATTCACAATTTGACGAACAACTTTATTTTTCAGTCGTTAAAGTATGGCTGTGTCTTCGGCGTATATAGCAACCATATTTAAGTTTGATGTTGAGACAAGTATGCTTCCTTATGGAACACCAACGGTAATTGGTTGTAAGTCTCTATTTTTATTCAAGTGGTCGAACAAAATAGTAGTTTGTACAACAAGTGCGCAAAGCGTCACTTTTCCCACGAGCGCAGAAGTTGTACACAATATTTTTCTACAACCACATTTATTAATGAAAGAAAAACAGTAACTTATATAGGTACTGTACTTAAACTTTGAAAAGAAAGAATTTAAAAAATGACAATTGAATACAGAAAAATCAGTTATTAAACAAATAGTTAATAGTGGAAATTGAACAATTTTTAATTGTTATCTGGAGGAGTATTTTCAGTGTCGGAATTCGAAAACTCGAAAGGTAAATTTTGATCTTGGTTCATAATTCCTAAAATAATGCGTAATAAATTAATTTGTTTATAATTAATAAATTAAAATAAATAATCAAATAACTAGTTTACTTACTTTTAGGTTAAATTTAAAATTTGAACACCTAGAAATTCACTATAATGTTAAACTGTCAAAAAAAGTTGACATTTCCACTTTTCGCACGCTAAATTATTACTTTTCCCACGGATATCAAAGAAATTAATAAAAGGCCTGCTTTGCGTATAAAAATTTGTGTAGAAAAGCGTGTTTTGCATAGTGGTTGTAGAAAAAATATATGTTGTGCAAATAAGATTTTAGGAGGGAGACATATCGCTTATCTTCTAGATCCTTGTTGACCACTCTATGTTTTTATTCTATTGTCCCATGCTGCAATCGAATTGGTGTAGTCAGGTATGTAACGAAGTTACTTTAATTTCAATAATAATTAAAATATTTAAATAAAATCGCGCACGGCACTAGATTAACTTAAAATTATGGGAAAAACCAGAAGCTTCGAATATAAGGTCAGTCTTACCAGTTGAATCTCCGCCCGAAAAATGAGACACTCGCGTTCGTGCTTCTGAGACGCCGGAATTATTAAAATTATTATCGAGAAAGACGATTCAATCCGTTGTCAGCAGTTACAGTGGCAGTACCCATCCGTTCACTTCAGTGATCTTTAAAGATAGATCAAGCTGAAGGCTGAAGGAAGCGAAACCGAAGTCCAACGCAAGCCGTGTAATAGACAAAGAGGCCTAACCAGAAGGACTGTATACAGCCAAGCAGGCAACAGAGCGCCGAGCATACTGCGACAGACTCCGAGAAATCCAAAAGTTACACACCTTTCTTCCGGATTTGGTTTGATATTAATAAAGTGGTTTTATTTTTATCTGTTGATCTTATTTAGCGTGACTTTTAATTTTCAGCAGCATAAATACCTAGGTACTCAACTATTTGGTTGTGTTTTTATTGGCTGTATAAAGAATTAACAATTTCTCTATCAAAGACTATAATAATAATAAAATAATGTTTATTACTTTTAACAAAGATAAAAATACAAAATACAAGAAATCTCAAGAAGAGTTATATAGAAAATTACAAAGTAAGTCGACATAGGATGGCCACAGAAGCGGGTTTGTACGTTGCATAAATACAAATTTCAGTTTATTTTCTTTTTTAATTCTTTTTGTCTAGGTATTAACAGATGGTGTCTTACTCTTCACAAGGAAACCCTGTACGTGTACGGTAAGACCCATCTACAAAAAAAATACAAACTATTACTATCTTTATATATAAAAAATCTAAATTTCTAAAATTTACAATACTTAATTTGTTATATTTTCTCATTTTTCTTCCCTCCTTAATTTTAAAAATCACCTAATATAATAATATTTTAAAAAAATGATTCTTAATAATATGTTTCGAATTGAACTAGAAGTTACAGACCCAAACAATAGTTCTCAATCATTTGATGAAGATTAGTTCTTGACTGCAAGTGAACCCAGGATCTAATTAACTTTTTGAACAATTGCTGAAAGTTCAACAGGCTAATATACCAGAAAATACGCTGAGTATTTGATTTTTTTATTTCAGGTTTCATTGATTCTTAGCCGAGTATTATATTTATGATCAATTTGTATTAGTTCAGATTTATTTTGGTTTTGTCTGATTAGGAAACATTCACAAAAAGCTGACGAATATCATATATATGTTAGTTTCTGTAAATAACTCATCGGAGGGGTAAGTAAAATGTTGTTTATATACCGTTTTTATTAAAGATTTTTGTGCGATTTCAAAACTATGCATATATGCGTCTAGACAGACAAAACTGAAGTACGTTGGTACAGGTTATCAGCACCCAGAGGTTAAGCTCTCAGACCTGACAGCCACTTTGCTCAGTCAGCACCCTCTGGTGGAGCTGTCACCCTTACGCATTTGTGGGACCTGAAGAGTGTCGTCATAGCGCTCTCTCTTTCTGACACGTTGAATATCCTATAAATCTCACTCTAACACGTTCAGTTCCTTATATCTATAGTAGTACAAACGTAGACTATCTACTAACCTAAATGGTGATATAACTGAAGATAAGTTTTGTGACTTTTTTCTGAGGTTGGCAAAAAATTACCTTACAAAATCCAAATAAAAAACAAAAGATTTCCTAGACTATCTACTTAGGATTTTTAGTTTTGATATGTTATCGGGTGTGCTGCTATTACAGGTTATCGTATTCACAACTTTCCATAAATTTTTACTATTATTTCTATTTTCTTCTGATAATATTTTTTTTAGCTTTTTAAATCAATTCTTTTAATGTATTGCGATGTTGTTTATACTTGTTTTTATTTTCAATAGTTGGATTTTTTAAGGCTTTCTTAGCTATTCTTTCTGTATACTAGAGGTGACTAATGCCTAGGTAATACAAGGAATTCTTTTTTCTCTTTATTTTTGATCTTTTTAAGGGTTTCCGCATTTTGTATTTGTTTTTTAACAATTGTTTCAACATTTTTTACACATTTATTAATATTATTTTCTTTATTTTCTTCTGCCATGATTCATTTTGAATACTGTTTATTATAATTTTTGTTTCATAATGAAACGTTTTTTATTTTCATTTTCAGGAATATTAATTTGCAAAAGAGTCACGAAATGATTCGTTATTGAAGTTTGTAGTACTATTAGGATATAGGTATTCAAAGTTTTTCAATTATTATCTAATAAGAAAATATGGTCCAGGCAGGATAATTCACGTGTAGGTAATTATACTTGATTTATAACCGCACTGTGCCATTGTATTTAAATATGTATTAGATACTGTGTCGTTTTTTAGTATATTTATATTAATATCGCCAACAAACAGGAAAAAAGTCGAAGTTTTTTAGAATATTTTCTTAATATATTTCCAGATTTTAATTAAATTCTACAGGGTTAGACTATCCAATTTATTTTGATACCAATTGTAACTGGGCTGATTTCCTCAGATAGATGCCATACCATACCAACCCTTTTAGGTAAAAAAATGTAAAAAACCATCCAGGTAGAATTTCTGCCCAGCGGTGGTTCTTAATTAGATCGGGATTTTTAGAACAGGATGGATACGCGGTTGCGTTTGATTTTGTGTCAGATTTTGGATTTTTACGGTTATGGGTAAATAGTGTTGCAAAGGGTTATTTACCGTTCACATTTTTACTAGTTTTTTTTTTAATTAATTTAGGCTGTAATAAATTTATACTAAATATATATTATAATAATATACAGAAAATGTATTGAAGTTAAACAAATGTGCAAATAAATAACTTAAAATTCTACAAAATATTATTTATATCAGAGATAAGTAGGATTTAAATTCAGTTAAAATCGCATTACAAATAAGAAAATTCATTATTTATATTAAATATATTATTATAATAATATGTTTTGTCGATTTTTCATGTAATTTATGTACAAATATCTAATTTTTATTTTCTAAAATCAACCCTTTGAAAAAACACCGCCATTTCTATTTTAACATTCATTAGGGTAAACCATTAGTAAGAAAATGACTAGAAAAATTGATTGGCATGAGCAGGCAACCCTTGCTCGTCGCCGATAAATAATAAATAGCGAAAATGTGAGTCTTAGAAAATCGTCAGGAAATGAGCAATTTCTTCGCTTGGTTGCATAAAATATTAAAACCGCCATAAAAATTGATTTTCAAACTTTTTTCATTACTTACCTGAAGACTTTGAAGCAGGTCCGGGGCAAGCCAACTTGTTTTTAACAGCTCTTCTAAAACAAAAGAAATTTTGAAAACAATTAATATTTTAGAAACGAAGAATTTGTATTTAAATAGTTAAAAGTCAGAATTTGATTAAAACTTATAATTTTTTTATAAGATTTATTGGTTTTATAAGGTGATTGTCTCGCAAGGCGATTGTCATAGTTAGACCCCGCGTATATAATTTATATGTATAAAATATCCGATTTTCAAACATTTTTTTACAGTTATAAGTTAATTATAAGTATATTAGAAAAACCAAGAAAAATTCGCTACAATTGTAATATTGTGAGTCGCCTATATGAACATGCTAGCTACTATACCCTTTTTAGGTAGATTTCCATATATGGAATCTACCTAATCTAATCGATTCAATGACGGGACCCAGACTCGGGAATAGGGGCGCTACGTCGTTTATAAAAAAAAATTATCGGTATATACCTACATATTTGTATGTATGTATGTATGGAAGATAAAATACAAGATTTATTTCTCCTGTCTCCTGTCTCAACCTTCTTAAGCTTCTGATTACCTCTTTTTTGCTTTACGGAATTAACAGCAGTATAAATTGTAGTACAAGGAAATTTAGTCAGTTCACAAATTATTTTTAAAATTTCGTTTTGTGATTTCACTTTTCAAGCAAGTCTATGTAAATATTTAAAATAAATCTTTGGGTTTGAGGATGCAAGTTTTTATTTAAAAATTTCAACGGCTATACTATAGAATTAACTTTAAACGAGTCTTCAACATTGTCCGCTTCATTATCAGAAACCTCAAGAAAAGGTCTCCACAACGCCATATTAATTAAATAATAACTACAAGAAAACAATTTAGAAAAACATGACACTAATGCAAGGACGCAGAATAAACTTATTTAATAAATCCTAACCCAAGCCGCAGCACTGACAATTCACTCGAAAATGCAAACGCAGGTGTTCACAGTGAGCCGGACATTTTTTAATTTCATATTTTGCTTGTGTGTCCACGCAATACTTTGTGTAAGTGATAAGAAATTCATACGATGTGTAATCATCAATTTGATATAGTATTAACTAGTAAATTTATCAGACTCGGTACATGAGTCTTTTATTTATAGCTGTTCGGATTGACTTCATATAGACTATAACTGGATTTAATTGTTTAGCTTATTAAGAGTAACGGGCGCCAGTTTAAACAAAAAACAGACTAATGAAAATTAAATTTAAAATAACAAAATGATGTCCGAATACTAATTTAAAATAAAACACATGAGTTTTAAATATTTAAATAAATGTTTATTAATTAAAAAATCGGTTGTGTCGCCCAAAAACTTTCCTGACGAGTATCCACGAATAATTTTCAGATATTTAATGTTAGTTTCAAATTTTGAAATTTTTAAATTTTTGACCGGTGATAGTTGGAGAAATAATTTTGACTGTTCTGAATAGAGTTTTTCAAGGGCTTTCAAACGACATATTGCAAGTCGAATTCCGTGAGATATTGCATCTGTCATTTTTTTGACACTACCGTTTGACAGATATCGTACAAAACTAATGGGTTCTTCCACATCCCCAACGACTCATTCATAATTAACTATTTGTTTACACGCCAACATTAAACATGGCCAGGTGAGGTGAGAGGAAAGGAGAAAGTAGGAGTGGGGATGTTTGAGAGTGAGTGTGACGTCACTTTTAAAAGTATATACATAGGCGTAACAGTAAAGGGTAAATTTCTTCGATATGGCGAAAATTAATACTTAAAATTGCAGACAATGAAAAATTAATCTCTTGGTAGGTAGAATGAAAAGGAAATTACTTAAAAAGTAATAATAAAATAGAAAAAATAAAGATTTATTAAAAATTCATCAAAATACTAATTATAGCTAACAGTTAAAAGAAAGAAACTTTTATATTATACAGTAAAATTTCCAATATTTGCTTTAACTATTAACTAGAATTATCTATACCTAGAGGACATGTAATATCTTAAAAACAACAGTTTAAGTTAGTCTTTACAAATACCAATAATTACATTCATAGAAAAAATAATAATCTAAGCAAATACAGTAGAGTATAATACGCAACAAAACTCCAATAAACATGAAATAAATTACTAGTCGAGAAGCTTGGTAGAAATGTTCTTCATTCTTTTTGTAGTAACGAAACAATCTTCAACACTGCAGACTATCGAGGAGGAACCATAAAATAAGGGAAAAATTTCTTAAAAAATTTTATTCATGAATATATTATAAAACATGTGTATATACTTATTTTGATAAATTTTACCTTGAAATGGATTCTTGAAAAATTTGTGGTTGCAGTAGTTTTTTTTTTTTAAAACATGTACGAACGGCCATGGTTCAGAAATATAACTTTAAATAAACTTACTTGTGAAACGATAAAACTTAATTTAAATAATCCAATTTTTTGCTCACTTGGCCTGTTTAACCATATTTATCTAACGTAAGTCTCTAAATCACTAATGAACTCCAAAAACACTAAATATTCGATTATTCCAAATGACACATAATGACATTTAATGTAAGATGGCCTTAATATTTTACTATTAAACTTACAAATCTGTCATTTTGAAAGAAACTCTAGTGATCGCAGTTGCCAAATGGCAAATTAAATTATATATGAATTAAGAACCATAAACTATATATTGTAATGTATTACTGTTATGGATTATTAAATTTGTCACTGTTAGCATCGATTTAAAAATTAAACTTTTATAAATTTAAAACAATCATTTAAGCGATTTAAAGAGTCTTTCTGATCCTTTATTGAAATATACTTTAGTAAATAATCAAATTTAAAAATAAGTTTGGCAACAATGAACGATCATTGTAACTTTATACCTCTCGGTGGTTTAGACTGTGAGGTGTTGTTGGCGTCCAGAATTTTGTAAACAATGATATCTCTATTTTTATTTATCTATGGGTTCTTCCGACGGGTAACCCAAACCCATATACCAAATTTCAGCTCAATCAGATTAAACGTGTGGCCTCTATTGTGGAAGAATACACACAGACAGACATACAGACAGACTTCCATCTGGAAATGGTCTTAATCATCTCAGTTGACCTCGAAATTAATATTTCCATCTTTATCTCTAAATTTTTTTTTAGCTCGTTCACAATAATTTCCCTTCTCGGAGGTAGGTCGGGAAAGTAAAATGAACTGTTTGAATATTTGGTGACATAAAATTAATCATTTGTCACAAAATTTAATCACAACGCTTTTACCTCTAGCTCGGTGATTCTTGACTTTTCCTGGCGTTTCCAGCTCCTCGGTTATAAGAAACCAATAATGTTTCTATTCATAAGGACTTGTTAATCGGTCTATAACCCCAATAAATGAGTTGCTCAAGGTTTTATCAAGATGAAAAATTCTGAGTTTTATAAAAAACGACGTGATTGGTTTTATCCAAATAAGTTAGTTAAACCGAAATGAGTGGGCTTTTATCCAAATAACTGACTTTATCCAAACGAATTGGTTTTATCCAAGTTAGCAGGATTGATCCAAATTAATCCTAATATCTCTCTTTATAGTTTGTAATTACACTCGATAACGCATACACTAAAAACAACGATGCGTCAGTATCAACTTGATTCACAAAAAAGAAGGATTCCGCTTATAGGCCTCGGACCCACACCTATAAAATTTTGTGATAACCTAACCGTTAAGACTTTGTTCTTTATGTCGAGTCGGAAAAATGTTTTGTTTTTTTAAATTCTGGGAATGGTGACGTTTTTTTTCTGGTCAAATATTTTGGGATTTTGGCGCGTTCAACACTAAAAACATGGTAAAGTTATAACGTTATACAAATTAATACCTCACAGCTGATATTTTCAGAATCGTTTAATGAAAATATTGAAAATTAACTGGTAACCTTGTCCGACAAATTTCTGGAGGGGTATTTATCGGACGCGCTAAAGTTAAGAGTTTCATGCAAAAGGAAACGCCCCACTACCCAGAATTTTACAAATAAAACATTTGTCGGACTCGAACATAAAGAACATACATACGAAGCCTTAACGGTTAGGTTATCACAAACATTTATAGGCGTGGGCCCGAGGCCTATTAGGTTTGCTTCTAGCTAGCATTGTCGTGACACGTGATCAGAAACGTAGAAAAGGGAGGAACTAATTTCAGCATATAAGCAATCAATAGCAGGCAACAAAATGTTTATAATTTTACGATGACAGACGTCCTTTTTTTCAAAATTAACTAAAAGATAATCTCTAGTGTGCATTTTGCTCAGTCTAGTGTTTTTTTTAATGACTAAAAAATAGTGACTGGTTTGCATTTGGCTCAGTCTAGTCCTATTTTTTTATATAACTAAAAAATAATCACTAGTTTGTATTTGGCCCAGTATAGTACTTTTTTTAAATAACTAAAAAATAGTGACTAGTTTGCATTTGGCTCAATCTAGTCCTTTTTTTAACAATTAAAAAATAGTGCTGGTTTTGCATTTGGCGCAGTCTAGTGCTTTTTTTAATGACTAAAAATAGTGACTGCTTTGCATTTGGCTCAATCTAGTTCAATTATTTTAATACCTAAAAAAATCACTGGTTTGTATTTGTCGCAGTCTAGTTCGTTATTAAAATAATTAAAAAAAAAGTGACTGGTTTGCATTTGGCTCAGTCTGGTCCTATTTTTAATAACTAAAAATTGTGAGTGATTTGCATTTGATTCAGTATAGTTCTTTTATTAAAAAAATAACTAAAAAATATTCACTGGTTTGTATTTGGCGCAGTATAGTCCTTTTTTTAAATAACTAAAAATTAGTGACTAGTTTGCATTTGGCTCAATCTAGTCCTTTTTTTAACAATTAAAAATTAGTGCTGGTTTTGCATTTGGCGCAGTCTAGTGTTTTTTTTATTACAAAAAAAATACTGACTGATTTGCATTTGACTCAATCTAGTCCCATTATTTTAATACCTAAAAAAAATCACTGGTTTGTATTTGGCACAGTCTAGTCCGTTATTAAAATAATTAAAAAATAGTGAGTGATTTGCGTTTTGTTCAGTTTAGTACTTTTATAAAAAAAATAATCACTGGTTTGTATTTGGCTCAGTCTAGTCGTATTTTTTTAATAACTAAAAAATACTCACTGGTTTGTATTTAGTGCAGTCTAGTCCTTTTTTTAACAACTAAAAATAGTGACTGGTTTGCATTTGGCTCAATCTAGTCCTTTTGTTTAACAAATAAAAAAGTAGTGCTGGTTTTGCACTTGGCGCAGAGTACTTTTTTTAAATGACTTAAAAATAGTGACTGATTTGCATTTGTCTCAGTCTAGTCCTATATTTTTAATAACTGAAAAATACTCACTGGTTTGTATTTGGCGCAGTCCAGTGCTTTTTTTGAACGACTAAAAAATAGTGACTGGTTTGCATTTGGCTCAGTCTAGTCCCATTTTTTTATTAACTTAAAAATAGTGAGTGATTTGCATTGATTTCAGTCTAGTGTTTTTATTACAAAAAAATAACTAAAAAATAATCACTGGTTTGTATTTGGTACAGTTTAGTCCTTTTTTTAAATAACTAAAAAATAGTTTTTGAATTGGGAATTTGGAAAGTTTGGTTTTCAACAGTGTTGAAGAATATCTTCACCACTAACCAAAATTACACTTTTTAAAACACTCTACGTACGTTTCGCTAACTATCTTAGCATCATCAGGAGTTGATGATCAATGATCAACTCCTGATGATGCTAACATAGTTAGCGAAACGTACGTAGAGTGTTTTAAAAAGTGTAGTTTTGGTTAGTGGTGACGATATTGTTCAATATTAAAAATTAGTGACTAGTTTGAATTTGGCTTATTCTAGTCCTTTTTTTAACAACTAAAAAATAGTGCTTGTTTTGCATTTGGCGCAGTCTAGTGCTTTTTTTAAATCACTAAAAAATAGTGACTGGTTTGCATTTGGCTCAGTCTAGTCCTATTTTTTATTAACTAAAAAATAGTGACTAGTTTGCATTTGGCTCAATCTAGTGCTTTTTTAACAACTAAACAATAGTGCTGGTTTTGCGTTTGGCGCAGTCTAGTGATTTGTATTTATTTCAGTCTAGTGCTTTTATTAAAAAAAGAATAACTAAAAAATAATCACTCTTTTGCATTTATCGCAGTCTATAGACTTTTTTTAATATAAAAAATGATTTATTTATATTGATGCCATTATGATAATTATATTACTTTGTGCCTAAATGTGAATTTTAAACAACTCATTAAAAAGATTTCACTTTTATACCTAAAAGTTTCGTGCCGAAATAGGCTACGCCCGGTAAAAAAGGACGATCTTAGCTCAAAATATAAAATGATATTTTAAACAGAAGAAAAAATTAAATTTTAATGTTATTAATAGTGCAATAATAATTTCATAATAGTTCTAAGTAAAAATTTTACTTTTACTAAAAAAATCAACCACCTGCCCTAAAATTCTTGATCTAGCATCTTAAATCATTTAGTATAATGATAGTTATAGTTTAGTCTTTTGTTAATTTGAATTGCGCAGGTGAACCAAAACTCTAAAACTTTCGTGGTTTAAAAAGAACGAGCGAGGGGAGAAAAAAGGGCTAATTCACAGATTATCTTCTTGACCAGTCGCAGTCGCGATAAACGTCGACTTCCTATAATTTTCAAGGGACCTGTTGCGTGCGATTGAAAAAGGGATTCGATTATAAAACTACTTTGAATATTTTGCTGAAGAAACGCAACAAAGGGTGAGCTACACACCTGCAATATAAGACCGAGTTTTGTTAGTCAAATCTGAGCAAAGTGGGGATAAAAATTAGAAAGAATTTATTTATATTTTTAAAAATTTCAATTTTTGGGTTATGCCAATAAACGAAAATATGTGTCAAAAATATCATCTAGTGGTCGATTTTAAAATTAACTGTTAGCCATTTATTTTAATGTAGACGGCTCTCATTCGTCTATGTCAAATTTATATTAAAAAAGTAAAATTAATCATTTATAGTCTAGTCTAGAAGAAAGTAAATTGGATTTTGTGGAAATGATGAGGGTAATTATTGACCAGTTTTACACGTTTCTGTGATAGTACTAAATGAAAATTGATGATATGGTTGATATATTTAGACTGATTCTAATTAAAAAATTTAAAATAATAAATTCCAAATTTTATAGGTACTAAAATATAGTGTATTTTCAAATTTGCGCTATAAGAAACACAAACTATTCTTTACATTAATTTTTTGTTTTCACTCAGATACTAGAGCGGTAAAAATAATAATTATAAAATTGGTTTTTGTTTAATAATTGGTTTTGATTTAGAATATATTTGGCAAAATAACAATAAAATAGACTAGAATGAGTTACAAATAAATGATTAAAAAAAAAACAATTTTTGTAAAATATATGTTTGTATTAGCTGAATACCCATTGCTTATTATTATTATTATTATTATTATTATTAGCTACGGAGTATAGTAGTAGCTTTGCGAGCTTTTTTGTTTTTTCCTATTTTTTCTATTTTTTCCTATTTTTCCTATTTTGCTTTATTATCCATTATTATTCCTCATTTTGCACCATTTCTATTTATTTTTCCCTATTTTTACCAATGTATCCCTATTTTCCCTATTTTTTCCTGTTTTTCCCCTTTTTTTTCTGTCTTTCCATATTTTATTACATTTTTCCGTATCGTTCTTTAATTTCTCTATTTTTTCTATTTCCTTTTTTTCCCGTTTTTTATTATTTTTACCTGTTTTTCCCTAAATTGTCCGTATTTGTCTCTATTTTATCGATTTTTGCCTATTTTTACTATTTCTTTTTATTTTCCCCTATTTTTCACTATTTTCTTATATGTTTTCCTGTTTTTCCAGATTTATTTATAAATTCCATATTTTCCCTATATTTTTCTGATTTTTTACTTTCTCGACCCATATCCGAGAAGGGAAAGTATTGTGAACGAGCTAAAAAAAAATTTTGAGATAAAGATGGAAATATACATTTTGAGGGCACCTGAGATGATTAAAACTATTTCCAGATGGAAGTCTGTCTGTCTGTGTGTATTCCTCCACGATAGAGGCCACACGTTTAATCCGATTGAGCTGAAATTAGGTGTATGGATTTGGGATACCCATCGGAAGAATCCATTCGTTTTTGTACGACATCTGTCAAACGAAAGTGTCACTATCAAAAAAGACAGATGCATGTCACGAAATTTAACTTGCAATATGTCATTTGAAAGCCCTTGAAAAACTCTATTCAGAACAGTTAAAATTATTTTTCCAACTGTCACCTGTCAAAAATAAAAAAATGTCAAAATTTGAAACTTAAACAATAAATATCAAAAAAAGTAATCGTGGATACTCGTAGGAAAAGTTTTAGGGCCACACAACAGATTTTTTCCAATTTTTCATATTTTTCCTGTTTTTCATAATTGTTTCTTGTTTTTCCCTATTTATTTGTATTATTTTCTATTTTTTCCTGTTTTCCATTTTCCCATTATTTTCCGCTTTTTCCCTATTTCCCACTATTTTCCCATACACTTCCCTATTTTTCTCTAACTTCCCTATTTTTTCCTATTTGTCCCTATTTGTACTTATTTTTCCCTATTTTAATCTATTTTTCTCAATTTTTTTTCTATTTTAACTTTTTTCCCTATTTTTCTCTGTTTCCGTATTTTTCCGATTTCTTTATAATTTCCTGTTTATCACTATTTTCTTCTGTTTATGCCTATTACTTTCTATTTTTACCAAATTTTCCCATTTTTCCCTGTTTTGCACTAATTTTTCCTAGTTTTCCTTTTTTTTCACTATTTTCCCAATTTTTCTCCTAGTTTCCCCTACTTTTCACTGTTGTTCTCAAAGTTTTCTATTTTATAATATTTTCCTCCTTATCTCAAGTTTTTTCATATTTTCCCCTGTTTTGCAATATTATTCTGAAATTTTAGTATTTTTTAGTTTTGCCCGATTTTCCCAATTTTCTCTACTTTCCGCTATTTTTTTTATGTTTCCTAATTTCCACTATTTTTCAATACTTTTCCCAATGTTTCCTATTTGTCTCTATTTTCCCAATTTTTCTCTATTTTTTCCCTATTTTCTCCAATTACTCATTATTTTTTCTAAATTTTCAATTTTCCCCATTTTTCACTATTTTCTTTACCAAATTTCCCTATTTTCCCTGATTTGCCATTTTATTCCTAATTTTCCTATTCAATTTTCCCTATTTTTTACTATTTTTACCAAGTTTCCCCATTTTTTCCCTGATTTTTCACTATTTTGCCTAATTTTTACAATTTTTTCACTATTTTTTTCTAGTTTTCTCTATATTCCATATTTTCTCTATATTTCGCTATTTGTTTTATTTCTCCTTTTTTTTAATTTTTCCTATTTGTTTCCTGTTTTCCATTATTTCTCCTATTTTACTTATTTTTTCATGTTTTTTCCTATTTCGACCAACTTTTCCTCATTGTTTCCCATATTTTCCTATTTTCCGTATTTTTTCCTCTCAAGTGCGTCAACATATAGATATACTTATTCTATGTAAGTCACCGTTTTATACCTTTTTCTACTCCTTAAAATCAAAATTTTACAAAATTCTTTCTTGGTGGGTGTCTATTTTATGAACAGAACATATTCTCGAAATTTCAAATCTCTGGATTAAGTAAATTTAGCTCTACGTTGATTCTATGTCAGTCAGTCAGTCAGTCAGTCAATCAGTCAATCAGTCAGGACTTAACCGCTTATATTATAGATGTTTGTGTGGCAAAATTTTTCGAAATCTGCTTGTAGAGCGATCAGGGGAGAGTCCTGCACTACCTCACGCATAGAACCTAGCGTGAGGCGTCTTTAAAAGATTCCCACCTCCACAACACTCAGGACAATAATTAAAAAAAAAATAATTCTCGAGAAATTATTGTTTCAGAATAACTAAAATTAACGTAGCGCACTCATCCTTAAAATTAAAATTCGGCCCTGCATGATGTCGGTTTTAGTTCAGACGTGAAGTGAGACTTATTTAAAAGTGTTCAAATTAATAAAAACGGTTCTAGAATTTAGATGAAGCAAAAAATGAAAAGCTGAATAGAATAAATCGTCTAAAACACAAGAAAAAATCAGCTGTGCCACCCCAGAACTTTCCCTTCTCGACCGTAGAGAATATGTTATTTTTTCTACAAGTGTGCGGAAAAGTATACTTTTCCGCACGCATTCGAGTGCGGAAAGTTGTACTTTTCCGCACTGGTGCGGAAAAGTTACTTTTCGCACTGATTTTATAAATGCTAAAATGATTAAAAAAATATTTCTTGCTGTTTCCATAAGAGACTGGTATTTCGTCATCCATTTTGATATATTATAATTAGATAAATATTAAAAATTCACTAATGTCAAATTAAGTTGACAACTTGTAAATTAATTCTTGCTTGGTTAAAATTTTTTTTTTAATTCTAGGAGCTTGTAGAAAAAATATTGTTCCTAACACTTGCGTAAAGTATCTTTTCCCCACTTAATTGCATGCCCGAACTCCGCTAATTGGGTGCGAAAAAGTATAACTTTCCGCACTTGTTAGGAAAATAACTATATTATTATTATTTTAATTACAAAATACTAAGCATTATATTAATTTATGTAACACATTAAAAATAGCGAGCTGATGGTAAATATGTCTACCGAATTGATATTTCAATGTTGATGACATAAGCTGCGCATGCGCACGTTGTACATCACACAATTAGGATCTACTAAAATCATGTGTGAAAACTATTGGGAATTCGGGAAAAATTTTCATACATTAATTGTAGGGAATTTTATGCTTTACAACTTTTTACTGAAACATTTTGCACTAAATAGCATAATTTACGTACCTCTAATTTAAAAAAAATGGAAAATTATAAATGTGTATTTTTCTCGCCATCAAGCGGCGAAACTATGAGGAATTCGATAAAAATTTAAACATAAAAGGTAAAGAAAATTTGATGCTTTACAACTTTGAATAAGAAAATTTTGCACTAAAATGCATTGTTTATCCTCAAAATCAAGAAAAACTATAGAAAACTTACATGCACATTTTTTACGCGCCCTCTAGTAGCACTATTGGAAATTCTGGAAAAAGTTTGAAACAAAAGTTGTAGCGAATTTTATGCTATAAAACTTTGTATAACAACATTTTGCACTAAAGTGTATAGTTTGTCCTTAAAATTTAAAATAAGTAAAAAATTGTTACATGTGCATTTAATCAATGTCGGTCTTGAGGACCTTCTACTGTACCAATTTAAACCAAAATCTAATGGTCGCATTCTAGATACACACCGACCCTCCATACCAAATTTCAGTTTGATTGGTCAAACGGTTCGGCAGTTATCGTGGAAGATTACACACAGACACACAGACAGACCATGCGCTGGAAATGGTTTCAATCTTCTTGTGGGACCTCAAAATGGATATTTCCATCGATATCTCGATTTTTTTTTGCTCGTTCACCTTGCTTTCCATTTGATGGGTCCGGGAAAGTAAAATGAAAATTAAGAGTAATGAATGAGATATTAAAGAACAGAAAACAATAAATGGATTAACAGAAAAAAGAAAAAGAAGAAAGAAAAGAAAGTTTCCAAAAGAACTTGAAAAATTAATGAACTTAACAAAAATATATAAAATTTAGATCGTACCTTAAAAAAATTGAATATTTTTTTATTAACATATTAACCAAAAATAAGAACATTTTTTTACCCACAATAGTGGGTTTAGTAGAAGTACAATCCGCACCTGTGATTTTAATTCCACCTGAAATTATTTTACAGGAAGATAAAAAGTATGTATTTTTGTGGAATATATTATCATATCACTCTGTATATGATTACAACCAGGAACACTGTTATTCCTTTAACCCACTTTTTTAGGTTTACCTACATTAATAATAGCAAACACAAAAAATAAGGTCAAACAAAAGGCATAATAAAACAACTGTTCTAATCAAAATCTACGCTTCTGAAAAATAAGGGCCAAGTTCGAAATCTGCTACTTGAGGATGCACACCTGCTAATCCCTTTTAAACCCTTTTTTACTGAAAATGGGGTGACAGGCAAATTTACCTCGAAGCCCTTCGATTGATCGTCTGGCTGTTATAACAAAAGAATTGGGTCAAGAGGTCTATAACTACAAGATGATGCTATTATTTTTTATACGGTTTATTACGGAAGAACGCAGGGATGCATACTTGGGCCAACTTGGAATATTTTACTCGAAGGTGTGTTTTACGCCGTATAGTTAAACAACCTATTTTTTTTTTCGTGAACAACATGACAAATTTACCTTATCTCACAAAAACTCTTATTATCAATTAGTAATTATAAGTTTTTTTTTAAGTAGTACCGAATTAAAGATATGAGTTTTGTCCAACACTTTCCAGTTATTTAGGTATAATTAGATCCGTATACCGGGTGTTCCATTATATTTTCCCGTATTTAAGAGCGTATAACTTTTAAACGAATAAAGACATTTACATGTTGTTTTCACTGAAACACTTCATAATCATACAAGTTTTGTTTACGACTCATAAAAGTTTTTTTTTTCACTTTCTGTTAATCAGGAAACAAAATTCCGTTTTTTAAAATTTTGTTTTGTTTGCTTTATTAACTGTAACACCCTGTATATTTCCTGATGAGAAGAAAGTCACTTATTTCAGCTATTTGCCGGTATTAGGTTTTTTAAAAGCGATGCAGTATTAACTGATCAGGTAATGTTTAAGCATACGCCTGTAAAATTAGTAGTTAACAATTAATTGTTAATAATTTTTTGGTATAGACATAGGAATATTTTTAACGTGAATGTCACAATTCTCTAATTTTTTTAACTAAATTTTTTCCACAAAAATTGTATTTTCCGATAAAGAACAGAAAAATATTTGTTCTTATGAATTAATTATGTAGCATTATAATCTAGCCAGCAAGTGCTTTTTGGGTCAAACTATTTTTCCGCCTCCGAAAAATATGAACTGGGTGTTATTCGATTTGGACTAGCGTGTAGATGATTTTTGAAAAAATTCAAGAGCCGCTTGCAAAAATTACAAAAATTATAATTATAATTAACTGAAAAAAAATGGGATTTGGTTTTTTGCAAATATCTCAAAAAAGATTAGGAAATTTTCCAAAAATAATTGTACCTTCTGGAACTGTAGGACCAATATTTTAAATTTTCGAAGAGGGTTGAAAATACGGCCGAAAACGGGAACTCTGGCTTGCGTAAGCGCCGCCCACTTATTACCTTATTAAATATAAAGGAACTCGATGGTAACCAATTCACTAAAATTATGTTCCAGAAAGATATTCGTACAAGACGGAATAGTTCGAAGTACGTTTATTTTTTTCATCCTTTCCCGTACTAGAACATATAAATTCACTATCGATGTATGTTACGTTTTCCAAATCGATGGTAATGTTTATTATTATTATTATTATTATTATTATTGTCAACGTAGAAATTTTAATCACAATCAGTTTCATTTTACTTTCCCGGACCCATCAAAGGGAAAGTAAGGTGAACGAGCAAAAAAAAAATCGAGATATCGATGGAAATATCCATTTTGAGGTCCCCCAATAAGATTGAAACCATTTCCAGCTTATGGTCTGTCTGTGTGTCTGTGTGTAATCTTCCACGATAACTGCCAAACCGTTTTGACCAATCAAGCTGAAATTCGGTATGGAGGGTCGGTGTGTGCCTAGAATACGACCATTAGATTTTGGTTTAAATTGGTAGAGTAGAAGGTCCTCAAAACCGACATTGATTAAATGTACATGTAACAATTTTTACTTTTTTTAAATTTTAAGGACAAACTATACACTTTAGTGCAAAATGTTGCAGTACAAAGTTTTATATCATAAAATTCCCTATAACTCTTTTCTGAAATTTTTTCTAGATTTTCCAATAGTTGAGCCACTAGAGGGCGCGTAAAAAATGTGCATGTATAGGTTTTCTCTAGTTTTTCTTGATTTTTGAGGACAAACAATGCATTTTAGTGTAAAATTTTCTTCTTCAAAGTTGTAAAGCATCAAATTTTCTTAAACTTTTATTAACTTTTTATCGAATTCCTTATAGTTTCGCCGCTAGATGGCGAGAAAAATACACATTTATAATTTTCTTTTTTTTTAAAATTGGTTAAAAGGTAAATTATGCTCTTTAGTGCAAAATGTTTCAGTGCAAAGTTGTAAAGCATAAAATTCAATACAACCATTGTATGAAAATTTTTCCCGAATTCCCAATAGTTTTCACACAATGGGGACGTATTATGTAAAATTTTTAAATTAGGATCTTAAACGTCTGTTATCAAATATGCTTACAAAAATTTTTATATTTTTTTTAAACCTCTATTATATTTAAAAAAAAATAAATTAAAAATATCTACATTAATTGATAATACGTTTAAGAGATGGCAGTATATACGAATTGCATTGCTTATCAAATAGAGGCCAGATGTAAATATGGGAAAAGAAGAAAATTGTATCGTTTTTATTTTGGAGAAAAAACTCTATTATACAAATCAAACCAGTTAACAATCACTATTTTTATGTGGTTTTTATGAAGCTAAAAAAATATTAAAACATAAAAAAACAAGTGAAAAACGACAATATTTTGCCGTAATTTCGAAGTACGAAAATAAATGTCTGTATAGGGATATACCTTATATATTACAGTATATATGGTATAAGTAACAGGAAAGTAAAAATAAGTCAAAGATTAATACCATTTTTTTGGGTTTTTAACAATGCTGAATCGATTGCCGTTGTCCGTTTGTCTCTATCTCTCACCGTCCTCGAGTTGAATCAGGCTAACAGACAGACAAAACCATCTTATAAGTTTTTTTTTTCTTCGAAAACTCTAAAATGGCCGTAGTAGGAAGAAACTCCGGCCCTTTTGCACCGAAACCATATACTTATAACAAAGTTACAGAAATATTATCAAACTTATCAAGCAAATGCGCCAACATACTTAACCTTGTAAACCTTAAAACGCAGTGAACGGCCAAAGTACAAAATAAATGCGTACATCCGATGTACTGCTAGGCACAGCGTTTTATTTTTGACATTTCAGTATAACATAACCTATTATTTTAATGTTTATGTGTGGCCTGAGTTTGGCTTTTTTATTCTTTTTTTGTTAATGGTCTAAGCGGCTAAGGCTTTTTGGTTTAGTAATACTCGACAGATAACTGTAAATTATACCTTGTCATGCCATCTACATGACTTTAAACAAATTAATGTAGCTGACGTCACTTGGAAATTTTGAAAATTTATTTCTTAGTAATCGTAGTGTTTCAAAGTTAACCAAGCCTATTTTTATGAATAATTTTAAGTAGATTTTCATATAGTACAAATGAATTTGCTGTAGCTACCGCACCACACGTCCCCATTGTAGCAGTGTAATATACAACGTGCGCATGCACAGCTTATGTCATTATCAACATTGAAATATCAATTCGGTAGACGTATTCACCATCGGTTCGCTATTTTTAATGTGTTCCATAAATTATTGTAATGCTTAGTATTTGGTAATTAAAATAATAATAATAAATAACATATTTTCTACGGTCGAGCCGGGAAAGTTCTGGGGTGACACAGCCGATTTTTTTAATTTAAGATTCTTATTTGATATTGTATAAAATCGCTTTTAACACTGTAAATATTATAACGAATGTTTTGTAACAATAAAAAAATGTTCAGGGTCCATATTTGATTTAAAAAAATTATTAGTAGATAAAATTCGATTAAAATTCTTTTGCATTTTTTTTTGTAAAACTAAAACAGACAAAAATAGAACTATTCAAATTTCTACCAATAGAATTATTAGTCAAGTTTAAAATACTCTATTAGTATAAACGAAGCAGCAAAAAATAAATGATTTATTGGTCTGAGCGAGTATTTTTTTCTGTTACTTTCAATCTCTAATAATAAAATTAAAAAAAACATTTCTCAAACTCTCGAGAACGCTTGCATTCTAAAAAATATGCGATATCGTTTGTTGATTTTTATTGACTTATTAAATATGAAAATTAAGAATTGAAAAAAATAGATTTATGAACAAGGATCCGGTCAAAAAATTTTTATCGCAATTTTTCTATTAATTATGCATTAGTTAATTAACAATTTTTTCCTACTTGAACATTCTAAGTGCCATAATTCTTAAATAACAAATCTGATATTTTTCCTTTTTTGGACCTATTTTTCAAAGGTCTCAGAAGATATTCCCGTTGGAAAAATTAAAAAATTGTTATTTTTCACTTTGTTATTAACAATTTACTTGGGTTAATTAATAAGCTTGATTAATCATTAGAAAATTTTTTTTTTTCATATTACTATTGATCCGTTTTTTTATGATCAAAAATCACACGAAAATGATTTTTAAAAATTTTTATTTCCTGTTGTTTAAAAAATTGTTATAAACAAATGCGTTATTTATAAGATAATTTCAAATTTATTTTTTGGAAACATAATCTTTGATGCAAATTATGATTCTTTTTAAAAAATCATTCCTTAAAAATTTTTAAAAAAAAGTTTTTGTTAGTTAACAATTTTTTTCTCAAATACTATTAAATGCGTGTTTCTTAGTTTCCTGATTCAAAGCGTATTTTAGAGATATTCAGCCGTTTCCTTACTTTTAGGACACCGGTATATAGGACAAAAATATTGTTATAGGGAAAAAACGATTTCAAGATTGACTTTACAAATTTATGTGTACCGGAAAGAAATGCAAGTGGCTGTATATCGTAAACCATTTATCACCCTGTATATATTTTTCTCTTATGCCAACAGATATGTAAACCCGGAACTTGATGTGCAAAAAACTACTCAACCAATTGTAACAAAATTTTCACCAGAAATTGTTTGGGTTCTAACTTTGAACTGAGTCGAAAAATATGAAATATTTTTTACAATTATTGTCTTATGTATTATCCTATTTTTGAATGTGAATTTTTTTCAAGTAGCAGGAAATTGGTACAAAAAGTCATTTTCAACCTAAACGAAAACAAACCAAAACAAAATTTAATACCATTTATAAATTTTTTAAAGAGGATTGAAAGTTATTCATTCTTTTATTTCATTGATTTTTCAATGTATTTTGTATTTTAAATCAAAATCATTTAGAATGAAGCAACATCAAAAACTTGGATATATTCAATTAGTGTGTTAAGATTATTTATGAAAGTACAAAATACAAAAAATTCAGGAGTGTGTAAGAATAATATTTCTAAATCAATAATTCACTTATCGAAAATTTAGAATTTTGCCAGTTAAAACCACAAGTTTTGTACGTTGAAATAAAAATATCGCGTACAGACGTCGATAAAACACTAATTCCACAAGTCACCGGAAGTGCCAACCGACATCCGCTATTTTCTATACTATCTGCATTCCGCCCTTTGTTTTGTTATGAAGTTTTGTAAGGTCTATTGCCATTAAAAATGCTCGCCTAAACGAGAATTTACATTATTTTTGTTATGAGACGGTTCACTAACTGGGGAAAAAGGTATAAAAAAGGGCAAGGCCAAAATTTTACATACCGGAGCGTAGAGTGCAGGTAAAATTAAGGAAATTTTGAATTTAAATATTATTTTTATCGTTAATTATCTGTGTGAGATAATTCTTAAGGAAACGTTAATCGTCTAAATCTAGCAAACAAGTTTTAGTTACTAATAAAATACTTATAGGACATTATTTAAACTTTCTACATTTCTACATTCATTTTTAGAACCGAAGCTGTAAGAAAAATATTATTTTTAATTTAGGTAAATCTAAATTTTAAATGTATCTAATAAAATAATTTTTTAATATGCCAATTTCCTTAAAAATAACGTAATAAACTTTTGACTTTTACGACGATTAGGGTATATCCATACTAATTCACATAGGGTTTCAAATTGTTGCAGGTGCCTTTCTTGATCCCCTTTACACGCCACCCTTCTATACAACTACAAAAACCTGCCCTTCAAGTCGAATGACTTCACCTGTATAGAAAAAAAGCAGAAAACAACATGAAGTTTTAAGACGCAATCATGTGAAAAATTTTATATTAAAGATTAAGTTACTCAAAAAAAGTTTTTTCGAAAATGAATGATTAGAGTGCCAAGAAATACAAGAAAAATAAAAAGTAGGAAACCAATAAATAAATCTAATAATAATAGTTAAAAATACAAAATGTATTGCGATACAGTACTATATTAAATTCGTTTTACTTTTGTGTCGGACTTTTATCTTGCAAACTAATTTTAATATTAAAAAAACATAAAAAAAGTAGGACAACTCTTATGATCGAAAATATCATTTATTTTTATTCACGTGCAGGAATTAAGGATATACAAGGTGTTTCATTGGGAAACATACGTTAACTGCAGATAGGGGACACCTAGACTATCTCAAAAACTCCATACTTATATGGTCTAACAACTTTATTAACCAAGATACAGGGTGTTTTATCTATTTTGTAAATTTATTGCATGGTTTATAACTTTCTAACCCCACTATATATTTTCAAGAAATTTGGCGGACATATTTTGTTTATTGTGCCCAATCGATTAATAAATTTACAATAGAAGAAATCCAGGTCCGGATTAAAAAAAATATTATAAAATATTCCGACCCAAAAACAACACCCTGTATATCAGATTTTTCTAAAATAGATTCTGTATTTGCAAAGAGCACGAAAAAATGAATTTAGTGATATACTTTGCATTTTCGGCAAAATGTTTTTTCTTGTAAAATTTTTGATTTTGAATTCTGAAATGGTGAAAAGCCCAAAACTCAAACTAATTTTTTTTTAATACGTTTTAGTTTTAATCAAGACTTGTTAACGTAAATTTTTTAAATTTTAAATTTTTCATTATATCCGATAAATAATCCGCAAAAAACATTCATCTTTAATTAACGAATAAATAATAATGAATCCACCAAAAATAAATAACTTTAATTAATGAAGAATTGCAAAAAATCTAAAAAACGTCTAAAAAATATTACACGGGGTGAAAACATATGATGTTTTTAGTACTTCGGCCAGAAAAATTCACTTTCACAACAAACATAAGAACTATACGCAACACGAAATTTATTGACATAACGATATTTTACGATTTTCTTTACGATTTTTTAAGATCTTTTACGGGTTTTTACGCTATACGGTTTTTAATGGTTTTTTAAGGTTTTTTTACCATTTTTTTACGATTTTTTACGTTTTTTTACGATTTCTTACGATTTTATACGATTTTTACGTTTTTTTACGATTTATCACAATTTTTTACGATATGACCTGCGTTTCGATTATTTTAAAAATATTTCAACCCCTTCCAGTTCCACCCCCCAAGATCAGATAAAAAAAAGTTTTATACAAATTGTATTTGAAAAATGTTAATCCATAATGGTTTTTCTTTGTTGTCATTAATTTTTATGTGTTTTTATAATTTTTGTTGTTTTTCATTAATTAAAGTTATTTATTTTGTGTAAATTTATAATTATTTATTCGTTAATTAAAGATGAATGTTTTTTGTGGATTATTTATCGCAAATAATAAAAAAATACTTAAAATATTAAAATTTTACCAATTTAGGTTAACAAGTCTTCATTAAAACTAAATCAATTTAGAAAAAAAAATAGTTTCAGTTTTTAGGCTCTCACAATTCACACCATTTTAGAATTCAAACTCAAAATTTTACAGGAAAAAACATTTTTTCGTGCTCTTTGCAAATACAGAATCTATTTTAGAAAAATCTGATCTACAGGGTATTGTTTTTGGATTTGAATATTTTCTAATATTTATTTTAATCAGGTCCTGGATTTCTTTTATTGTAAATTTATTGATCGATTGGGCACTTTAAACAAAATATGCCCGTCAAATATCATGAAAATATACAGTGTGGTTAGAAAGTTATGAACCATGCAAGAAATTGGCAAAATAGATAAAACACCCTGTATCTTGTTTATTAAAGTAGTTAGACCCATTAAGTCTGTGGTTTTTGAGATCGCCTAGGTGTCCCCTGTGTGTAGTTAACGTATGTCACTTTCCCAATGAAACACCCTGTATAATGTCAGATAAAGGATTTTTCTATCTTCGAAGTTTTTAAGTAACACAATCTAGTGTCATTATTTTCACACATTTAACTGTCAAATAACGTTGAACTTTTTGTTAAAAAAATGAATTTGTGCAAAAACAACAATTCAATTTTTTAAATTATTAAATAAATACAAAAAAGACAAATCTGTTATTTAAATTCCTCAACTTCTGATGACAGTTATGACACATAATAAGGAATATAACGTACATGATTGGAAAGCTATAAATATTTTTATCCACAATCACCTTATAATTGAACTTATGAACCATATAAAGTACCTCTTTATCCACTAGTGGAATAATGAAATTACTTTATTCCACTAGTGGAATAATAAGAATATTGCTTAAGAATATTAAACATTCTTGCGCGAATAAAATAACTATACTTTTCTTTTATAACATAAAGCGTTTTTTTACATTTGCTGCTCACAATTTTGGTAACTATATATTTATATAAAATAAAAATCCTCGTTTCTACTAGTTCTTCACTTACCTATGTATGCATTTGCTTTTACCAAATTAACATAAATAAATAAATAATTTTGCGTAATGGCATTTCTAAATCATTCATTTCGAAAATTGGATTTTGGAAAGAAGCAAAATTTCCACCAAAATCTAATTAAAATTTAAACTTTAAAAGCATTCGAATCGCATGGGGAATATGTGAAAACAATTTTGTTATTTAGAAATATTGAAATTCTGATATGTTATGCAAATTAACATCATGAAACGTTAATTTTGTTTAAACATTTATTATATTACTGTGATGGAATATATATGATAAATTGTTATTTATAGAATCTATATTTTTATTTTACCCCTATTAATTTTAACAAACTAGTTTCTAATGTATCAAAATAATATGGTTAATTTGAAAAAATGAAACTTGATAGTCACTAACGCCAAGTTTTTTGTGCGATTCCCTAAAACTTTAAACTGTCTAGCCCCACGCATGGATAGATCTGTTTGCATCACATGTTGACGCAGGCGGAGGGTGATGTCGATGTATATATATGTAGCCCTAACATTTTTTTAGCCGTGTGAAACTGATATTTCTAACGGAAAGAACAGTTTGTAAAAACAGGAAAGTTTTACTAATTCGCAGATGTCGATTAGTGGGACTTTGAGATCTTACTGACTAGCATATTAATTTTTTATTAGACTGGAGCAAAATTATTATCTTTTTAGTTTTCAATTTTTTAATTAAATTATTATATTATATTTTTTATTAACTCCTCTTTTCCCTTCTCACTGACCTAAATAAAAAAAATCATAAAATTATAAATACTCAATAAATTTTATGTGTTAATTTCCTCTTCTTCCTCTTATCTAAACTTTGTTGACCTTATTTGGAATTAATCCTACCTGTTCTAACTTCTTATTTTTTTATGTTCTTAATTGTTATTCTTTTTCATACATTATTTGTAATCATTATCCTCCAAACTATATTTCTTCTTAACTAATATAAATTATATGAGTTTTTGTATCGAACCAATTCCAACCCTCATTTTTTTCTTATCAAAAACAAAAAAAATCGTTTCTTGACCCTTAATTCTTATCAAAAATCTTTAATAATGAATTATTTTAATTTTCATAGTTAATTTTTAAATTATTTATATTTAATCTTTAACGCATGGATGTTCATCAAGTAAAAGCCATTTTCATTCAAAAAATTTTTTCTATTGAAATTTCATAAGACCTTCTTTAGATATCCAGAATTGTTGATTATAGAAAAATTTACTTTTAAATCGAATCATTATATTCAACTATAAAAACCTTTGGAATATAATATTTAGAATACAACACATATTTAATAATATTAATAAATTAAATTCTATAAATCACACTAAATGATTTCATTATAATATGTGTTCTTAAAATCACATTTAATAATAAATATTTAAAATCATATCAAACATCGTAATTATTTAGCAACGTTTTTGCAACCTGCAAATATTTTCATTCAAGTCACAGCTTGCATAGCTACGCACTCCAACTCCTAAAAATATCCAACAATCGTTAGTGATAAGTAATCTTAATTTATAACACGTCCCTATCGGTCGCTCTCATGCGAGACGAAAAATATTTGTATATTCTATTTTGCAAAGAAGTCAAATCGACACCTACACAAAAACACCACGAATTCTGAACCAATGAGATTCGTTCAAATTCTGAAAAAACTCGTCGTTAGTCTGAATTTTATGGCTTGGGTAAACAAAATAACCCAATAAAAACCACTGTTGGGTTAGTTCATTATAATAAAAAGTTATTCATTAAAAAAATTTATCACATTTTCTGAGATTTTCACAACAATGTAATTAGTTTATACAGTGGAAATGAGTGACAAGAATTAAGTTGATAGTTTTTTACAGTGTCATCAAAGAATGTACATTTTATAATTTATTTTTCTTACAAATGAGTATATTGCAAAATATTTTCTTTTTTTAAGGTTGCAGGATAGTTAACTGCAATTAAAATTAGACAGAACGTATTAAAAAAAAAAATTTTTTTTTGGACGAAAATAAATTATTACAATATCACAATATTTTCTAATTTATTGAGATTATTATTGAAATTTCTTGAGATTGAGATTATTTATTATTAAAAAAAATATTGATGAAGGGATTTTTCAATAGAGAGCTTCTTATTTTAAGAGAAGAAGGATGCATACAGTAGGATGCATAAAGAGATTTTCGTGAAGATAGTAGATGTAATTATTCTACTGATGTAGCACGTCATAAAATAGAGACTGACCTTGAACAAGCGTGTGCCGTGAAAAATGCGTGTGCCGTTAAAATAGCACCTACCGTGGAACCCAAAATTTAGAGGTGAAAATAAACGATATAACACTGTAACGGCGACAGATAGGTAATTAATTAAAGGCAATAAAATAGAAAGGAGAACGAAATGGAATCGGGCAAACGTCTTATAGACCTTATAGTAAGTTTAGATTTCAAAATATACAAGGCTAGAAGAAAAATGAATTTTTAGTGTGGCCCAAGGAAAAAAGAAACGTTACACCTATTACAATTTTCTCCTACGTTTGTATCTTCCTACTTTTCATTATTTTCACTTAGTACTTAGTCTTATCCATCACCATAAAGTTGCGTTTCTTCTATTGCTATCTTTGTACTATAAAAATAATAGATAGTCATGACATCTATCGTAGGTTGAAAGGTTAATATAATGTCGTGACTATCTATCATTTTGATAGTACATAGAAATAATTGGGTATACAGAGTAGGTTTTTAAAACTATGCATTCCGACAAAATACCACTGATGATTCCTATAAGGATGACACATGTATGGTAATGGTCGGAGTGTATAGTTTCAAAAACTTACTCTCTCTGTTTTTGATTTTATCTTTGTGTTTCTTATTCTGTTTTTCTTTATTTCAATTCCACCTTTTTGCTCCTTACTAATTTGTACTCCAACATAGTCGAAATGTTCAAATCTTAAGCATTTATTTTCAGTCACAAAGAGCACAATGCTGAATATATTTTTTTGTACGATAGGAATGAAACTTTCATTTCGTAAAGTTTGGTTAAATTGTCAAATTTAATAAATTAAAACAAAACTGTGAACTCAAAAAAGAAATTTAACCCACTACATAATTGCGCAAATTTTTTTATGAATTTTATAAATTTTCAACCTTCAAAAACACTCCTAGATTTAAAAATAAGTGCTTGTTTGCACATTTTTCTTATTATCTGTAAATAGATTAATAACCTTTTTGTATTATTACAATACTAATTGGAATAGTATATTATGTACCAAGGGACTAAAGTGCTACTTTTAATCTCGAGAGTGAAGATTGTTGCCCGAGCGGAACGAGGGCAACAATCACTCGAGGGACTAAAACTATGAAATTTATTATTTTAACGTTGTATAATAATCAATTGCGTTTTTAATAATTGTAGTATTAATAAATAAATATAACGCATATAACATTACCCCGAGTAAAATAGTTTGCTATGGTTTCTATTGGTTTTGTTATTCGAGGGACTAAAATTTTTTTAATCCCTCGGACGAGGGACTAAAAATATTTTAATCCTAAGGGAGTAAAAGTGGTACTTTAGTGCCTAAAATGAGGAAGCAAAATGCATGTTTTAGTCCCTGAGGTGTAAAAAATTAATTTTTATACAAATTATGACGTAGTAAATCATTTTTTAAATGAAAATTTTCTTCCCCTCCTTGAATATTTTTGAATGGTCAGATTAAAAAAATGACGACTTTTATTACTTATATGGTATTTGTGGCAAAAATCAACCTTCACAAAATGCAGAAAGTTTATAAAATGATTTTACAAGATTAAAAAAATGCCTGCCTGCTGTGAGTCCCAAATGTCGAGCTATTGGCACATTTTGTACTTTTATCTATTTGCTTACAAATAATATCAGTGATACCCAGACACCAAAGAATTTTATTTTCATAGGATAAGCAAATATTTACTCTCACAGAAACAAGAAAATATGGCAACACAATAGGTACCAGAATCAAAAAAGCAAAACTTGTTTTTTTGCTGTTATCTTTCAAAACATATCTGTGTATTTTTTTTATTGTGTCTAACCTTGAATTTTTGGCTATTTTCTTCTAGTAAAATAACCCTTTTAGGGCAATAAAATGGCCCTCAATTGTTGCAAAATAAAGATATAAAACCGAATTGCACGTTTTTTTTGTCGGTATTGTGAATTGCAGATATAACCCTTTTACCTTGGTCGTAAAATCCCTTTTGCCAATAAAATGGCAATTGTGAGGTTTTTTATCAAAAGCCGTCTAACCCTATCCCTTTTTTATGGTTTAAAAATTGCATAGCGATTGTAAAAGTTTATAGGTGTAATAGTTTTCGCAGAAAGCTTTTATGATGGTACTAATTTATATCCGTATCAAAAAATATATATTTAATGTAGGAAAATAAAAAAAATAAATTGCACTAGAATATTGGCAGCGAAATTGTTGTTCACTAAACTATCGGTAATCAGTTGCACTTATTAGAGGAAAATTAGTATGCAATTTTTTAAAAAAAATCAAAAACAGTTTTATTGAATTTTGAATTTTTAAAAAAATCTAAGCTACTTTACAAAATTGGCAACGTTGCACATAAGAAATAAAATTATAAAATCTACGTTCTGCGATATAAGTAACCAAAAAAGTGTTACATAAAATTACTACATGTTTTCCTTTGTATAACACAACCAGTTTTCAATAATATTTGAGACTAATTGGCAAAACTACGTGTATTTGGCTGTTGTCCTTCTGAATATGTTTATTATTACCGCGAGTTTCACGATAAACCACCATATGGTGTTGTCAAACTGAAATGTAAGCAATTGTAATGTAATAAAAATATTACCATCAAATTTTAACCGTATTCGCACACTGTAAATAATGGCCAATTTCTTATCAGTTTCCAGGAATCTAACAGATAAAAAAGCAATATTAAGAAAGGGTGCGAAATTCAAATTTTATTTTATGAATAACTAAGTCACTAAGGCAATTTTTAAAAAGTGAACTATTAGCAATTATTTGTTAGATTTTTATTTCAGATGAAACAAATTTAAACAGTTAAAAATTTACCCGTTGCGCTACTCCATTGAAAATTTTAAATGGTAACAAGGACCGACTACTAGCTGATTTGAATTTGACTACCATAATAGTTACTTACTTTTAATGACAGGAGCGTTAAAAATAAAATTTGAATTTCACGCACTTTCGTACTTTCTCTTTTTGATGAAATACGGTTTTGCCATTTAACGGTTTAAAATTGTACGATTACACAAACTTGTACTGTTTTGTCAAATTCCACTTATGCTAATACGGTTTTCGTTTTGTGTTGGTTTGTAATTATAGGGGTCTGGCAAAAAAGATTATTGTGTTTATGATGATTTACAAATTAAATGTTTGCGTTTTTACTGTTTTGCCACTACAAATTAGTGTTTGGAGATTGAAAATGTAACTTTGCATGGATAAAATAAATCCTATTCCAATCATTTGTACCGTACCTACACCAGTTCCTATTTTGTATTAGAAGAAATAAGTAAAAAAATCCGATCTGTGCATATTGCTCAATAATTTATTCATCAATCTACAGTTGCAAATAACGGTTATTGTCTGTAATTCTCTATATAACTTATGGGTCGATTCTGAGATTTCTCCTGTAAACTACAGAATCTGTACGCTACAGAAACTGTAATTGTCTTCCTTAAGAGGAATAGTGGGTACCATCGACGGTATCCACGTTGACATATTGGCACCTTCAGAAATCGATGAAAATTTTTAGCCCTTTGTTTATATAAATAGAAAAGGGAAACATTCCAGTAACGTCATGTTAATATCAGACTCGTCACGCTCAGCCAGGTTTCCTGGACCTACCAACGATTCAGCTATTTGCCAAATAAGTGCGATTAGAGTCGATTTGTCACGAAATTATTTTCACTTATTGTAGATAGTGGGTACCACTTAGAAGCTTGGCTATTCACTCCATTTCTGCAACCGGAGAATCAAGCTGAGAAACAATTTAATGTTTTGTTGAAAATGCACGGAATGTCATCGAACCAATGAACGGTGTCTTAAAGGGGCGTTTCAGATACCTTTTGAAGCACAGATCATTAATTTTTTCCCCAGATCAAGCTGCTAATATTATATATAGTTGTTGTGTCCTGCACAATATTGCGTTACAGTCAAATTTAATTCTTCCAGAAGAGGAAAATATTAATAGTAAGTACAAAAAGTCAAAACAAGAAAAATAATTATAATCCAATATTTTTCTTATTCATATAATCCAGGACCGGACCAACAAAACAACGATCTTCTCCATATTGGTAGAAATTTAAGGAATAATTATATCAGAGAAAATATTTCCTTTTAACCTGTATTTGTGTAATAAAAAAATAAGAATATAATAAAGAACTTTTATTACTAAACTATTTAACATACAAAAACGAATATTTTTAGCAAATTAGCCTTCAAAATCAAAATCTGGGTGTAAATATTTAAATTTGCAAAGAACACCGCACTTAAAGCACTGAAAAAAGGTTTCGGTAAAAATGTCTCAATTTTATATATGTTGTAGTCCTAAACATCTTTATTGAATTTGTGAAGAAAAATTGGGGGGGTCCACGGGTCGTTTCGGAGCTACGGTCACTCATAAGTGTACGTAAAAGGGGGCTTGCTATATGTGCACTACTTTTCAAATTGTCCTTATAATCAAAAAAAAGAGCATAATTTAAAACAAAAACAGCATGCATGCCTTAGATAGATATAGTTACTGCTATTAAGTCTAAAATATGGCAACTCTACAGGGTGAACAACTTTAAATGGTACGGAAAGTTGAATATTTATAAGATATTTTTAGTATTTTTGTTTGTCGGTATGCATTTTAGTTAAAAATTAATTTTAATACTGACGACTTGTTTTTTTTTTAAATTCAGGGTGATGCAAAAACCATATCAAGATAGTTTTACTAGTTTTGTACAAATTAAAGTGGTATTCTGAAAAATATCATACAACTTTTTGGCGTACGTAACATTAAAAAAATGTTTTCTTGTAAATCGTTGTAACCTGCTAAACTATTAAAAAAAACTTAGTGGGGGTCGATATCGACTTTAACGTAGGTAACTCAAGGCGTAAGCTATTATAAGCATGCGACACTTCTCACATATTATGTTTTTGCTTAAGTACAAAAAGAACGTAAAATAAAACTAAATTAGCATATGTATTCAAACTGAATATATGTTTATTGGTGTATTGTTTAGAACTCTACAGCTAGAGTAAACCAGTGGCAGGTATATAAGAGGGTCTAAGTACTTGATTTTCGTTAAGAAATAAGATTAACTAATAACGATACGTTTGTATTCTTAAATCACTAATGGTACCGTGTTAGAGCTTGACAGCTTACTACTTTGTTTTCTTTTTTATCCAAAGGCAACTAGATAAATATTGCTATTTTCTTTTAATATTTGTGTCAATATTATCCTTCTTTAAAAATTTTGCTAAGGTTGGCGATTTTGCAGTATTTATCTTGTATTTCCGTGATCCACCGTACACATATAATATTTTAATTCTTAATGATTGGTTGGTGTCTTCGTTTTTCCATTATAAAAATATTTGGATGGTTAATCCAAGTTTTATTTGTAATATGTTCTATGAACGGTAAATTATTTTAACGCTTTTATTGCGTCAGTAACTAGTTATACTTTAGATTTTAGCATATATCTAATCCAGAAAAAAATAATGAAAACCTGAACAGAAATGTTTGTTACAGGTATAACCATATGTATAATACACGGAATATGGTACGAATAATAAATATACTAGCAAGAAGGGTAGCATTTGGTAGTAACGTACGCTTATCGTTGATGCAATTTGTACTCTAATGATTTCAAGCAATTACCAGACAAGAGATGTTACCTGTTTTTGCAAATAGACTATACAGGGTGAACCAAATTATCTCAAAAACAGAAGAGAGTAAGTTTTTGAAACTATACATTCCGACCATTACCATACATGTTTCATCCTTATAGGAATCATCAGTGGCACCCCAAGTATATGTATGAATTTCAAAAATGATAGATATACGATAGATGGTGTTACTATCTATCATTTTTGAACCAAATTACTTGTCTCTTTTGGGTATATAAAAACTAGCGGAGATAGTAAAAATCTTCTAACCCTCATCGACGTGCTCTTTTTTTGAGAAAATAACAATGGCCTAAGCAGATCTTGCCTAACTTGACTGGTATTGAAGATACAGGATAATTTTCGAATTTTGCCACATTTGAATATGACGTCTAGCTTGTTTATCGTTTATCCTATCCAAAAACTTGAAGAACATTCTTATGGCATCTTTTAGAGTAGAATTTATTGCCGTGTCCTAGGGGGTCAAAAAACAAAATGTAAGGCAAACTTGTGTTTTTCAGATAAGGCACCCTGTAGCTTCACTTACCAATATGAGAGAGTTCTTTTTCCGATAAAATTATATACAAAACTTAATATTTAATTTTAGAAAAACTGCGAAAAATAATAAAATACAAAATATTTGCCCTTTTAAACGAATCTACTATGCTAATGGTTTAATAAATGAGTTATACAAGAGGAAAGTTCATAAGTTATATCATAATATTAGCTTTTAATAAAAATCAAGTACTTAGACCCTCTTATATACCTGCCACTGGTTTACTCTAGCTGTAGAGTTCTAAACAATACACCAATAAACATATATTCAGTTTGAATACATATGCTAATTTAGTTTTATTTTACGTTCTTTTTGTACTTAAGCAAAAACATAATATGTGAGAAGTGTCGCATGCTTATAATAGCTTACGCCTTGAGTTACCTACGTTAAAGTCGATATCGACCCCCACTAAATTTTTTTTAATAGTTTAGCAGGTTACAACGATTTACAAGAAAACATTTTTTTAATGTTACGTACGCCAAAAAGTTGTATGATATTTTCAGAATACCACTTTAATTTGTACAAAACTAGTAAAACTATCTTGATATGGTTTTTGCATCACCCTGAATTTAAAAAAAAACAAGTCGTCAGTATTAAAATTAATTTTTAACTAAAATGCATACCGACAAACAAAAATACTAAAAATATCTTATAAATATTTAACTTTCCGTACCATTTAAAGTTGTTCACCCTGTAGAGTTGCCATATTTTAGACTTAATAGCAGTAACTATATCTATTTAAGGCATGCATGCTGTTTTTGTTTTAAATTATGCTCTTTTTTTTTGATTATAAGGACAATTTGAAAAGTAGTGCACATATAGCAAGCCCCCTTTTACGTACACTTATGAGTGACCGTAGCTCCGAAACGACCCGTGGACGCCCCCAATTTTTCTTCACAAATTCAATAAAGATGTTTAGGACTACAACATATATAAAATTGAGACATTTTTACCGAAACCTTTTTTCAGTGCTTTAAGTGCGGTGTCCTTTCAAAATTTGACATGTTTACAATGGCCCTCCCAATTTTTTGAATTTTCTACCAAATTTTCTGCTAATGTCGATAGTGGCTTTGGTTTTACTCTCTTTTATTTTTTTACTAATTTATTTGGTGTTGTAGCTTTTTCTGCAGATTCCATATAAATTATTTCTACGCTTTCATTCCCTTATTTTACCTTTTTCCATTCTTCCGTATAAAGTTGTGGCCGACAGAATTTAACTTCTTTGAAAGTTCTTCGCATTGATTGGAAATATATTCAGGGCTTACAGTGGGATTTAGAGTACCTGAATATTTAATCGTCTTCTATGAACTTTAAATAAATTTTCCTTTTTTTGCTAAGGTACTAAAATTATATTTTATAAAATCATCATAAACACAATAATATTTTTTGTCAGACCCCTACAATTACAAACCAATACAAAACGAAAACCGTATTAGCATTAGTGTAATTTGACAAAACAGTACAAGTTTGTGTAATCGTACAATTTTAAACCGTTAAATGGCAAAACCGTATTTCATCAAAAAGAGAAAATACGAAAGTGCGCGAAATTCAAATTTTATTTTTAACGCTCCTGTCATTAAAAGTAAGTAACTATTATGGTAGACAAATTCAAATCAGCTAGTAGTCGGCCCTTGTTGCCATTTAAAATTTTCAATAGAGAAGCGCAATGGGTAAATTTTTAACTGTTTAAATTTGTTTCATCTGAAATAAAAATCTAACAAATAATTGCTAATAGGTCACTTTTTAAAAATTACCTTAGTGACTTAGTTATTCATAGGCATTCCTGGAAACTGATATTATTTACAGCGTGCGAATACGGTTAAAATTTGATGGTAACATTTTTATTACAATTGCTTACTTTCCAGTTTGCCAACACCATATGTTGGTGGTTTATGGTGAAACTCGCGGTAATAATAAACATATTCAGAAGGACAACAGCAAAATACACGTAGTTTTGCAAATTTGTCTCAAATATTATTGATTGAATATTATTTATTATGTGCAACGTTGAAAATTTTGTAAAGTAGCTTGGATTTTTTTAAAAATTCAAAATTAGATAAAACTCTTTTTGATTTTTTTAAAAAATTGCATAAGTCTCATTTGTTTAGTATATATTTTTGAGTTAATTTGTAAATAATTTTAGTCTGATGAAGTTGTTTTACAACGAAACATGTCACTAATCATTTAAAAAGTTTTTGTTATATATTTTACGTGAAAATCATAAAACGTTATTTTATTTATCTAAATAAAACAATAAAATATTAATTTTTATAATTATCCCACCTGTTTTCATCTCCTTCCAAAAGAATACCAACAAATATGTTTACTTGTGGAACATTCATTTTTACTTTTGTCGAAAGCAGTTGAAAGTATTCAAAAGAATAATTTTTCAAAAATAAATACCGAATTTTTAGGTTAAAAATTTACAAATCTATATATAAGGAAATCTGTAGCTAATAGGTAGCGGAGAATTGCAATCCCTGTAACTATGATAGATTTTCGCTTACAGAAATCTTATAGATTGTTTCAAAATCGACCCATTAGTTAAAGGTTGGGTCAAAACAGATTTACAATACGTAACAACAAAATAAGATAGAGTAAAACAAGAACATTAGATTCAGTAAATATTTTAATAAATATTAGATAAATTACAACTGCTTTTTAATTATTTTATATACTAGATGTTAGAAGCAAAATATTGTATTTATTAACCGTACACTTCTTGTAATATTAAATTATATGGAAGTATTTATTACAAAATAATTCACAAATCTAGTACAAATTTGTTTTACATACAAGAATATAAGAATAATAGGCTTAAGTGTAAAAGGGTTCGGCTGTTTGCCAGAAAAAAAAAGTTTGCATTGTAATGGTCGAATAAAATCCGTTAGCGGTAACCAGTATGTAAATCCACGCAAATATAGAGAGTAGATTCCCAAACGGGACGTTATAACATCGCTGTGCAATTGTTTCACCCGAAATACAAACGAGTTTTACCGGTGTCTTCTTTGGTATTTTTTATATATTTTTTACAATGGCGTCTTGTTGCTTGCCATTTGGACACTAGAAAAAATGCACTATTCTATTCTCGAACGGGACGTAGGGGAAGAAGGAGGGAGATGAAAAATGAAATGGCAGTTACCAGTTCTTATCAATTTATTTGCATTTTGATAAAAGAATGAAGTACATATGATGGGAAATCGAAATGTTTTTTTTATAATCAAGTTCATAGAGTCTCACAGAAAATTGACTACAAAATGAAGTAGACAAAAAAAATATTATTTTTCTTTCGTTTTATGATGATTTAGAATAAGCAAAAGTTTTTATCAAGAATAAAATTTTTTGATAAAACCAACAATAACAATTTTTTTTCTCTTCTTTTGAATCCTATCTTGCTATGTATTTCAAATTTTTGTGTAAAAAATACGCATTGTTGCTTTGTTTTTTTAATTCCCTGTATGGAAAAATGCTTGCTTTTAATTTCAACTTTTTATATAAATAAATGAATTATTGCTTTGTTTTATAAATTTATGTGGGAAAAAATGCATTGTTGCTTCCGTTTTTTTTTTCAAATTTGTATGTGAAAAAAGGTTTTTTCTGATTTTTCCAATTTTTTGTAGGGAAAAATACATTCTTGTTTTTTCTCCAATTCATATTTCAAAACTTCATTTTTGCTGTTTTTCTGTGAAATGAACTATAGCAACTGAACACTTTACCGAAAAATTAATCATTCTAAATTTTAATCTATGAAATTTAACTGTGAAAAATGCATTCTTGCTTCTTTTTTTCAAATTCGAGTTTAGAAAAATATATTCTTGCTGCTTTTTTTCCAAATTAACAGTGGAAAAATGCATTCTTGCTCTTTTTTTTCAAATTTAACTGTGGAAAAATGGATTCTTGCTCTTTTTTTTTGAAATTTAACTGTAAAAAAATGCATTCTTGCTTCTTTTTATTCAAATTGAACAATGGAAAAATGTATTCATGCTTTTTTCCCAATTCATATATGATTTTTTCTAGGCCTTTTTAGTTTCTCCTAACTTTCGTGAAAAAATTTATTTTCGTAAGAATTTGCACTTTATATGTGTTTTTTTCCTTAATTTCGTTTTCATTGGAAGAATTTTAGAAAACAATTTCCACATTGGAAACTGTGGACATTTCTATATCATTTTCTTGATTCTGACGTTTATTTCTTTGATTTTTAGGAGTTTTCCATGAATTTTCCTTCACTTTTTTCCGGATCTGTACCAACAGTGATTCTTTAATTGTATTTAAACTTTCATTTGCGAGACTGATTATCTGATTGATTATTTTCTACTAACCCTCGCGATGAAACTCTCTTGTTAAACACGCTGTACCTATATTGATATTATAATAAGCAATATCTTGAAAACTATAAATTTTTCAATAAGTAAAAATATGCATTTGTTACGTAAAAGCAATACAAAAAAATCTGATGTGGCCAGCACATGACCTCTCGCCATTTTTGAATCAAAAATTTACAGGTTGACACAAAAAAGTATAAAAAAAAATTATTTTTTTGTAAATCTGGCAACAATGGCAAAAGTTTCGAAAATTTTAATGAGATGAAAATAAACTATAGGGTATACAAAATATATGTGTAAAACTTTATTGCCGTTTTGTATAATAATGGCGTCATCACCCATAGCAACTGCCACTTCCGGTTGTGCGATTAGCACCAAAATCTAATCAGATCTAATCTAGGGTATCAGAATGCTGTATGCAAAATTTCAAATTTTTTTATTCAGTAGTTTTTGAGTTATCGTTACTACAACATCCATCCTAACACACACACACACTAACACACACACACACACAGACATCATCGCGAAAATATTAAAATCGTATTCTAGGGACCCCAAAACGTGTTTATCAATTGAAAACTCACTACCCAATTTTTAGCATGATTCCTATACCTCTCTTATCTGAAGGGCGAGAGGTAAAAACAATAAAAATAGCTTCAAATGCCAGAGGCGTAAAAAATAGGACGGGAAAGGTGACTTATTCTTCCAAATGCACACCACTGGATCAAGAACGGAAACATGTTAATTCATTAAAATATACTCTTCTACATTTAAAACAAACCTGCCAAATTTCAAATCATTCATTTTAAAAACAATTAATTCTTTATAACTGTAACACACTGTAGGTATTTTAAAAAGTAAATATGTTGGACCTCTCATTCCTTATATCATAATTTGGTCCAATTTTATGAAAAGTATCTACAGACAAACGTTCATTTGAAAACAACCTGTATATTAATTCTAATTAAATTACTCATATCACTCTGCAAAGAACCCAATCTACAAAAATACCACGTATATTTAGCAGGAACTTGTAAGATTTCACCAAATGACTCATTGAGACTTAACCCACACCCAAAAATTCCACCCTATACGAATCTGGTGTAGGTGTCACCCCACTCCACGATCATTTGCATTTGAACCGCCAAAAAAACTCGTCTGGCCTACACACGATACAACGGAACGTACTTTTTTCGTTGAAAAATCGCTCTTAAGAAAAAGAAGATTGTGATTATTTTGGTGAGTTCAAATATCCGATGTCTGTAGCTTTTGTTGCAATGAGAAGACGCCAATGACTGTCGTAGAGGCAGATAAGATTTTTTATACAGGGTGTTCTTATTTGGAAAATATTTGTCTCTGTTCAAGGATCTTCGGCGATTTTTCCATATATTTAATATTTATTAGTGTTATTATTATTATTTAGTTAAAATTAGTTGCAATAATCTTTAGGCATTTATTTGCAATAACATTTTGAATACTTAGGGGTCTATTCTGTAACTATTCCGTTAAATTTTAAAAGCTTTTAAAAAAGTCCGTATTAAAAAATAAAGGTAATAAAAATGGCGTATTTTGATATTACTAGTGAGGTTTTAATAGAAGATTTAATAAATAATGAAGAGGCGGTTACTAAGATAAAATTTTTAAGTTTTAAGTTTCGTGTTAAGTAAAAATTTATTTAATTTTAGAGCTGAATTAAGAGTGGAAATCCGCCAAGATCACTGTTAATGGTGTTTTCTAAAATTTGCCTGACATCTTATCTTACATTGACTCCTCAATACTTATTTTAGATGTCAGAGCTAATACTTTTTCCTCCGGGTCTGAGAAGGGCTTTACTGGAAGACCTCCTCAAGTGCCTTGATAGCCATAAAATATGTCCCTTGCCCTTTTTTTCACGAAGAAAAAGATAAAAGGGAAGACTGAGGAAATACTAAGGGAGATTGCAACCAAAACTAAACAAAGAGAAGATTTCTGTTGGAACAATATCAGTTGTATTGAACGTTTGGGCTGATCTGAAGAACGCGATGACCCTTTTTAAGACAGACTCTTTATTTTGAAGATCTGTCAAATAATCTAACATCCAGAAGCTACTAATTGTTCTATCGCATTATTTATTTTCAGGACACTTCCTTGAAGCTGTTGAGCTTCAGGAAGAAGTTTTTTTTGTTCGTGAAGAATATGTAACTGGCACTTTACACAAGCAACTCTCATAGCACAAAGACGTTTAAAAAAATCTTAAAAACGTACAAGACCGACCATCGGGACTTTTTCAAAACGTTCGTTAAAGTACCCGTGAACGTTTATAAGACGTTTTTCTATAGTGCAAATGTCACAACTTCCAATGTCATATAGACGTCGAAAAAGGACTCATTATAAACATTTCACTAAATAAATGGTTCGACAAAAGACGTTCTTTGGAACGTTCTTTTTCGAACCTAAACAAAACGTCTTTTGAACGTTTTTTACACTAGTTATAAAAACGATTGTCTAAGACGTTTAAAAAACGTTCCTTTTATGACTTTTTATGGAGTCATACTTTCGGGGACCCAAAGAAAACGTTTTTTGAACGTTTATGCTGGTGGTAAACGATTGACATAAAACGTTTAAAAAACGTCCCTTTTATGATTCTTTCTCAAAACATACTTTTGCAGACCTAAACACACCTTTTGGACGTTTTTTACAGTGGTTATAAAAACACCTTAAAAAACGTAAGCTTCTGCCTTTTTCTCAACACTAGCTTTAGAGGATCTTAACAAAACGTTTTTTGAACGTTTTTACAACGTTCTTGCACAAACATTTATAAAACGTTTTATTTTGGTCGTCGGACGTTCTGACGTTAAATGGTTCATAAAAAAACGTCAATCGAACCTTTTGTGCTATTAAGGCGGCCATACACGTTCCGGTTTGCCTGAGAGGTCTGCCTGCACAGTCTGGCTTGTGTATCGTAAAAACTGCACAATTATTGGCCTGTTCCAGAGTTGCGCAGATAGCTGCGTAATAGTTCTTTTTTTATTATTCATTGAAGATAAAGTGAGGTTTTAAAATTGAAGGTTAATTTTGTGTTTACATTATTATTACTGTTTTTATTTTATGTGTTTTTCTTGTAAATACTTACGTACTTATTTTATTAGAAATATCTAAACGCTCCCAAAAAAGAGTAATTGAAGATTTTATAAAAGCTTACAAGATGGCAAGTGAAAAGTAAAATGATGCATCAAAAGATGACGTAGTAAAAACAATAATCTTAGAAGTAGCATTAGATCACTCTCCGAATCTGAGATTTTTTAAATTAACTGTACATTTCTATCGTTGTGTGTATGGTGACATAAAAAAACTATGCAGGCAAACCGGAGCGTGTATGGCTGCTTTTAGAGAAACATATGGAGGTTAAGCAGGAGAATATTATCTTCTTTTTTCCTTTTAACTACTACTACAAGTTCAAATGTTACGAATATCAATGTTGCTAAGTCGTGTAGACTCTTTTTAATGGTATCCTTTAACATTATATTATTTTTAAGGACCCTTTAAAGTACGTGTATATAGAGTAACACTTTCAATATTATTATTTAAAGGGCCTTTAAAATACATTTTTTTACAGTTTACAGTACTAGTTTGTAAGATACTTTTACACTGGAGTTAAATTTATTTAGAGAAAAAAATAAAACGATTTTGTTATTTTACTAATAATAATTTCTAAAAAGTTTTTCTTGCACTGTGTAGTTTAATTAAGCTTTTATCTGTGATTAAAAAAATATCAAGGAGAACCATTTACAACAAATTTTTTTATAAATGTCAATTGTAGAAAAATCTATATTAAAGGTTTTATTTTTTATACAGAATCGCATCTATTATATTTGAATATATTAGAAGCACCCTGTAATACGTATATGAAAAGAAAGGAGTAACAGCGCTTAGGGCAACGACCCTTCCTAATCTTAGAAATGTTACATCCACTGCCTTTTAAGTTTGTCTCTGGTGATGCTGATACCACAAATATTTACTCTTCCTGCACATATTTCTAATTTTACTGTGAAACTTTTCTCCGTCTTGCACTTGACATTACATTAATGATAGGAAGGAAGGAAGTTGCAGCACTTTTCATAAATTTGATTAATTTAAATTTTATATTAAATATTTAATTAACCTTGTTTAAATTTGTTATTCTTGATTAGTTATGTTGTTTAAAATTATTTATTTTTACAAAAGCACATAAAAATATTTAGAGAGAAAAAAAAGTGAATAAATATAACATTTTTTTTACTTGTTTTTGTTTAGAACGTCTGGAATAATTACAAGTAAACTCAAATTGAATTTATAAAAATTTAGTACTGTGCGAATACGTTTTGGAGAGGTTATAGTACTTTTTGTTCGATTAGGCATTTGAAATCTGAATAAATTTCATGCTTTACCCAAAAATAATTCAATCAAATAACACTTTTAATATTATTAAACATTTGTAAATATTGTTATATTATTTAAATAATATTTGAAATCTTTATTATGGGGTGGGTTCTAGAGAAAAATAATTAACATTACAAAAATTATCAAAAAAATATCCCTCTTCTTGTGTTTTTCTTATGTGTAAATTTCCCAATAAACACAAGAACGTTTTTTTAAAGTGAAAGAATAACACATGATGGAACGTTAATTTTTCGGGCAAATTTCGGTCACTTTAACGTTAATTTTAATCAAATTTCCAACTTGACTAGATTTTAACGTTTACCGTATATTTTTAGACCCCGTCTGGTAATAATAAAGATATATTTTACGTATTGTATTTAGGCGTCTTTTACGTTGCCTAAACCAATTTTTAATGAAGAAAAGAAACGCAGATTTTGTACTCTTTAAGTGTAATAGAATTATGGGAAAATATTAATGTCAAACGCTTTCGGCTGATTAACCAGCCATCTTCAGGACAACTAAAATAAACATGGAGAAGTAAAGTTAACAAAGTAATTAACAATATAGTAACAAATACTTACAAGTCAAAATTTTTTTATTTATAGAAGAGTAAAAAAGGGAAAACAAATCAGACATCAGACAAATCCCCTTTTTTACTCTTCTATATATAAAAAAATTTTGACTTGTAAGTATTTGTTACTATATTGTTAATTACTTTGTTAACTTTACTTCTCCATGTTTATTTTAGTTGTTCTGAAGATGGCTGTTTAATCAGCCGAAATCGCTTGACATTAATATTTTCCCATAATACCATTACACGCTTAAAGAGTACAAATCTGCGTTTCTTTTCTTCATTAACAAGTGTGTACACACCTAACGAGTAACTTTTGGTTACCTTCATTATTTTTAATTTTTAATGGTTGAATAAAATGTTTTTTACTGGTTATTGGCAACGTTATATAAACGTTTATTGATGGTTATATTTTTACCTCTTTTGTTTAGGTTTTATTTACTTCATGGATTTGAACCAATTTCGATAAAGTGGGTTTCGGTGAATGGTTGGAAGAATCAGTTAGTTTTTATCCGACATCTGTCAAATGGAAGTGTGACTGTCAAAAAATGACAGAAGCAATATGTCACAGGATTTGACTTGCAGAATGTCATTTGAAAGCCCTTGATAAAATCTATTCAGATCAGTCGAAATTATTTCTTCAACTGTCACCTGTCAAAAATAAAAAATATCAAAGTTTGGAACTTTAACATTAAATATCTGAATAAGTTCTTCAAGGATTTGAACCAATTTCGATAAAATGGGTTTGGGTTAATCGTTGGAAGAATCAGTTAGTTTTTATCCGACATCTGTCAAACGGAAGCGTGACTGTCAGAAAATGACAGAAGCAATATGCAACGGAATTTGATTTGTAATATGTCATTTGAAAGCCCTTGAAAATCTCTATTCAGAACAGATAAAATTATTTCTGCAACTGTCACCAGTAAAAAAAAATGTCAAAATTTTAAAATTAAACTTAACATTAAATATCTGAAAAAGTATTCGTCTCTGGATACTCGTCCTGAAAGTTTTGGGTCGACACAAACGATTTTTTATATCTATCTATTATTTAAAAGTGATGGTTTAAGCTTCAATTATGAACTTGGTCCTTCGATTCAACGATTCATTGCTGAGATCTTGTTCAACATACCTTCTATACAATTAGAGAGTCTTACCTTATTATTTTGTACAAGTTATCAATGTTTTATGTATCAGGGAGTATGCCAAAGATACTTTGATCGATATGTATATATTTAGTTTTTAGACAACCAACGAAGGAAGTTTTCTCTTGTCTGAAAGTTGTAATTTTTATTTTCCCAACTTTTCCCTCCACACTTTTTTCCTTCATTTATTTTTGGTAACGTAAATTAAACCTTTAAAGAGGTAACATTTTCAGTTGTAAAGATTGTCAAGACAGAGAGAGTTAGTTTTTGAAAACTAGGCACTCCAACCATTAGCATACATGTTTCGTACTTATAGGAATGACCACATCAGTTTCACTTTATCAGAATTCATAGTTTCAAAAATAAACTCTGTATACCCCAACTATTTTTATGTAAATCAAAAATGGCAGATAGTAACTCCATATATCGTAGGATAAAAAATTTTTCACGTATAAGATACCCCACCCTATCCGTGGACACACTGTATATGTATGTATGCGTAGACATTCCGTTCCGGTTGCAATTTTTGTCTATCGGCATCAAATTTGGTACAAAAATTCGTTGGAGGAGTAATTCTACCTCTAAGGGAATGATAATTTAAGGGGGTTGAAATCTCAAAAAAATGAGATCTCCGCCATTTTTGAAAATACTAAAAAAGATTATTAGACTTTTTTTGTGCTCTGATTATTATAAAATTAATTTGTCTGAAACTTGTTTTCATCCGACCTACGGGGGTGGAACTGGACGGGGTTGAAATTTCAAAAAATTCATATCTCCGCTATTTTTGATAATATTGAAACAAGTGACTTTTTTCATGTCATAATTATTATAAAATTTATTAGTTTGAAACTTTTTTGATCTGACCATATCGTGGAGTGGGGAAGGATGAAAGTCTTAAATTTAGACAACAGAAATCTACCTCCCCCTGACGACCCTACAGACAGGAAATTTTTTAATATAATATTTTTTGCAGGCATATTTGTTAACAGACTTTTAAGTGCTAATTTAAAAATTTTATATAATACGTCCCCATTATTTATTTTATTTAATGAAATTTCGACTTAGGAAACAAATTTACATCTCAGAGTACTATTTTACTACTTGGATTTTTGGAAAAAAGTTATTAAATCCTACGAGTTTGTTAAGTATACAAAAAATGAATTAAGATTTACTCTTTGAAAAGAGGAAATACTTTACAATCATTTTCCTACCTAAATCCCATTTAAAATACCATATAAGTGGGTGTGAATTGAAAAAAATTTGTCGGTAATCCCGCGTATGCCAACGTCCTCTGATTTTGTTGATTTAAAAAGATATAGAAAAAAATATTGACGGTTAGAAATAGAAAAAATATTCGATAGCAGTATTTACTTATACATCTTCGTAAATAGTTATTAAGAGCAAATATCTTGAGACTTTGAAATGCAAATAAATCAAGATAATTAGGTTGATATTGTGCCAATAATATTTGCTAATAGATTTTTTTCAAATTCTGAGTAATATAAGACAATTAAATTTCTTCAACAGGGTAGTTAAACGTTTATATGCATTTAATCATTGTTTTAATTTTTACTAATTTATAAATAACTTATTTAATGAAGGTAATCGTTTTTTAACGTTTATTTAGTTTTTTTTTTTAAATAAGTAAATAAATTTTAATTTATTTGCAAAAACTAAAAGGGTAGAAGTTGATACATGAATGGAGTAAATATGATGGAAAAGCAAATAAAGTACCGTAAATTAGGAACTAAGATCTTGACGAATTATTAAGAAAATTCAAATAACTTTTTTCTGTAAACCCCCCATTTCCATTCTACAGGATGATAAAGTGAAAGTGAAAAATACACATTTTTTAAATATCTTTACTTAAAGTAGAAAAATGAACTTAAAACTAGTTACATATTAGATGTTCAATAATACGAATTAGTACCACTTTATTTCGACAAATTAGGATAATCCGTTGGCTTAGAAACAGGACGGTGATCAAATCATTTTGAGCTTAACTTTTTGCACACTCTGTATTTCTTAAAAGTTAAAGCTCATAGTTATTCCACATACAATAAAACTTTTTATTTTTGAATTTATTAAGAACTCGCGTTCATGTATGAGTAGCATTAAATTTGAAATATCTCAAAAATGGAATGCTCTATTACAGGGATGAACTAACAGTACCTTTTCTGTGGCAAACTATATGAGGAATAAGTATGAGCTTTAAGTTTTAAGAAATACAGGGAGTGCAAAAAGTTAAGCTTAAAATGATTTTAATTCATATTATTGAACATCTAATATGTACCTAGTTTCAAGTTAATGTAAGGATATTTAAAAAATTATGTATTTTTCACATTCACTTTATCACCCTGTAGAATGGAAACGGGGGGGTTTATAGAAAAATGTTATTTGAATTTTCTTAATAATTATAATATAGTCTATATAGACCCTAATTTACGGTACTTTATTCTGAAATACCCTGTATAAATTATTTTATATCGTACCTGTTATTTTATAATCAATTTTCTAGATTATAAGTTCATGGAGTTTCACAGAAAATTGGCTTTAAAATGAAGCTGGCACGATGATTTTTTCTTTCGTTATATGTGAATTTAGAATAAACAATACTTTTTATCAATTTTTTTTTTTATATAAAACCAATAATAACATTTTTTCTTCTCCTCTTGTGAATCTTATCTGTGGATATGTTCATTTACTATATAAAAAAACTTATCTTACGAAATATAAAAAATATATTGCAAAAGTTTTTTCAGTACCGTACAAAAAATATTTGAATTTGATCTTTTTGTAAAAATACATTTTTTTGTAAAAATCAGAATTTAAATAAACTTTTTATTTTACTGAAATAAAATAAAAGACTATCTGTCAGTAGATAGAACGTCCTTTAACTTTAAAGATTCAATAACTAAAGGCGATGACGTTTAGAATAAAATTTAACAAGTTGATTTCTTGTACAATGGTCACAATCTAAACGTCATTGTCGTTAGTTACAGAACCGTTAAAGTTAAAGGACGTTCTATCTACTGACACTATATATTGAAATAAGAATTCCATTTGATAAGTGAATTCCATTCCCCACCTCTAAAACGATTCTCCAATGTGCTGGGTTTAGGAGCTTAAAAAAAAATTAACAATACATTAATAATAAAAATAATTAATTTTATTTTTTTATTTTCTCTTGATATTTTTTTATCTCTGCATCTCACTTCTGCTCTCTACCTCTCTCTCTATCTTTTCTTCTGACTTTTTTTTTTAAATGTATACTTTTTAAAGATGTTTCTTCTATCTGCCATATATTTTCTATAATAGCCACTCACCTTCAAAAATTTATATTCTGTCTCAACTTCTTCTTTTCCTTGCAGTTATTTTTTTTTGAATTTTATTATTTTAATGTTAAAAATAAATATTGCTTACTTTTATTTTGTTTTTTTTTTTAATTTTTTTATTTCTTCCTTTTAATATAAATACATTACAAATGCCAACTGCCCCTCATACAAAATCTATCTCCTAACAAAATTAGCTTCCAAAAATTTTTTTTTATCTGACATTCTATATAAATCAATAATCTTTCAAAATTTTTTTAAGCCCATAATTTTTACCCACTATTTTTTTTTTAATTTTTTTAACCATCATTTTGATTGATACCAACCAAATGACAAATTATTTTACCTGATAAGAAATGTCATCCAACCTGTCACAAATAATTTCATACTTCAAATGGCTTAAACCCTATTCATATTACCAAAATTAGTTTATATTTTTAATACCATTTATTATACACATTTTTCTTTTTTACTATTATATTTTATATACTATACAGGGTATAACAAATTTCATAACAATATATATTGGTAGAATTTATTTTAAACAAAAAAATAATAAAAAATTGAAAAAGTTAACATACAGCAATAATCATTTAAAATTTTTGCAAATCCTAAAAATTTGAAAGGGAATTTTACAAAATTGAAATAATTAAAATAATTAATAGTTAACATTATAATCAGTGGTACAGAAAAATTAATATTAGTTAAAAGTAATTAAGAATAATTAAACAAGTTTTTGGAAGAAAACCCCCAAAAGTGAATTCCCAAGGGAGAAGCACAGATAGCCCCAAGAGAATATTTTTTGAAAAAGAAAAACTACAAGTACTAATAAACACCACCATGTGTTGCGCAGTATTACAAGATGGAGGAAATCTGTAGAAATATGAATTTTCTTCATATATTTTATTAACAAAATATAAACAGAAAATCAAACAAGAAAAACAGAATAAAAATTATTCTGAACGCAGGGACTATTTCAATATTGAAATTAAACAGAACTATTGCGTCGTGTAATTCAATAGGGATCTTTAAGTGTTAATAAACTGAGACCAGATCACAGCCACAAGGCGTCCATTGTTCGCTGTTCACTCCTAACCGCCCTGTATAAACATTTGAATAATGTATTTGCGAACCATTATGCCTGCCAGCATGGGGTGATTGGAATATTGCCTATTGCTTTGATGGGATATACCTACGCCTTATCTGGTTTCAATGGTATAAAGCCTTTTTTGCTTTTTATGTTATTTTTAGTGGGGATTCGATCGTAAAAAAATTAGTTTTTTTTTTAATAATTTGGTAGGTTGTAAATTTTAGAAATGTAGTAAAACGGTGTATCGTCGGGTTTTCGCAAAAGGTTTTTGATTAAGTTCCTGCTGCTTCGTGTTTTTATAATTAAAATTAGTGAAAACACGTCATTTAAAGTACACATGCAAGTGATATTAACTGAATTCTAACCTCAAAAGCTGCCCTTAATTGCACTTGATTGATTTAGAGTTGACGCAAAATAAAATACATAATTCTTACGCATGCATACTAATTTCCATCTTTTTACTGATTTTCCAGAAAGACACAATAGTTATATAAAGGACGGATAATTAGATGTTTTAGAAGAAGCAGGCAGAATTTGAATATGAAAATTTGAGGTACCTATAGGGTTTCCGGTTCCGGTGATATAAAATATTAACAGGGAGCTCATGAACCCTTTGTACTCAGTACAATAACCACCACCTTGTATTAGCCCTGCACGTCATCAGCCCAGTTTTACCAAAGCATAGAACGGCTAAATTCAAAAATTATATATCGTATTCAGGTTTAAAATTGTATAATCACCTTCCTTTGTCTCTAAAAATATTATCCAAAAATCAATTTAAGAAATTGAAGGAATCAAAGATTTTTATTCCAATAATAATAACTTGCAATAATTTTAATAACTTATATTTTTGAATGTCTGTAAATGTATGATTTATTTTAACTATACACTATTCTTTTTTGAGTTGTCCTATACATGTAAAATGTCTTAAAGGATTAATAAAATTTATTATTATTATTATTATATTTTTTAAAGTGTAAATAACAATAAATAAAAAACTGGTCGCTGTAAGGTTGAAATTTTAATATGATTTAGTTCATTCAGTATAAAGTAAAAAAATTGAGACGCGACTTAAAATAAACTTTCTTCTGTAAAGTTGAAATTTATAAAGGACCCCGCAAAATCCTTATGGAAATTGCGTCTCGGTGGATTTGTTTTAATTTTTAATATGATTCAGTCCATGGAATTCTGAACATATGTTAACATTGCGCCAACCCCCAAATATGAACAGTTTTTCTGCTAGGGGGGCTTAAATTCATATATTGCACATAATGGAAAAATATTTTGAAATATTTTATTTTAGTTTATATTGCATAACAGTGTTCTTAAAAAAATATATAACCCCCACTCAAATATTTAACCCCAACCCCTATTTAAAGAAATAAAAAAATATTAATTGCTGACTCACTTCAAAAAATATAAGGGAATGTTTTAATATCGGTGGATTTTTCTGAATTTTTAGTATGATATAGTACATTTGATTTTAACCACACTGTACTCATAATAGACTATTTATTTATAAAGACGGCAACAATGTTTTTAAATGCTTTATTCTAATTTATATTGAATAATTTTTTTTGTAGAAATGCAATTTATTTTTTTGCACCCTAATAAATGTTAAAAAATTTTAAAATATTGTTGCTGTCTTTAAAAATAAATGGTCTATGAGCAATAAATTGTGAATGTAACCCCCATATAGCACAAAAACCGTTCATTTTTGATGATTGTCACCCAATCAATTTTTGGTCAAAATCAAATACTAAAAATTCAGCAAAATCCACCGATATTTTAAACTTATTAAAATATTCCCTCATAATTTTTAAAGTGAGTCCGCAAATAATTTTTTTTATTTCTATAAATAGGGGTTGTGGTTAAATATGTTGGGTAGGGGTTTTATATTTTTTTTAGAACACTGTTATGCAATATAAACTAGAATAAAATATTTCACAATATTTTTCCCGTCTTCAAAAATAAATATTCCATTATGAGCAATATGTGAATTTAAGCCCCCCCCCCCCCCCCCCCCCCAGCAGAAAAACTGTTCATATTTGGGGGTTGGCGCAATGTTAACATATGTTCAGAATTCCATGGACTACATCATATCAAAATTAAAACAAATCCGCCGAGACCCAATAAGCGATTTAGAAAAAGTAGGTATATATAGTATTAATTATTATTAAAACCATGAAACACAATCTGTTATGAAAAAAAATAGAATTAATATAGTATAGTCGTTATTTTTTAAGCCCACGTACTATTTCCCTTTGCTTAATTCCCACTTACATCTAATGCACATTTATATTAATAGACCACTAGAAACTTAGTTAACCCTTACATACTCACTGTACATACATTGAATATGTAGTGATACAAACCATGCCACACACAAGTCGATTTTTTTTATATATTAGGGTGTTTCTCTTGTATGTATATTTCTGTACGGCTTATGATAAAAACTTTAGAAGTGAGGAGCAGGAGGAAGGTATATTTAATTAGCCCTTAAAAGCATTTCTAAGATGTTTGAAAGTTTACTTAAGATTCTTGTAATCCATCATTATGTTTGTAACTCTGTTGATCAATTTAATATATTTATATTATTATTATTAATTGTATTAATTTATTTCCATAAAGGAAAAACACTAATTATAATAAGGTTATGAAGTAAAAATAGCTAGATACAAGCACATACACGGAAAAAATTAATTTGCCAAGGTTACTTGCCCAGGTTACTAAAATATGCAGTCATTTCAATTTACATTAAAAAATAAGAATTTTTATTTTTCCAAATTTTTTTTTCTACAATAACATTTTGGTTTTATTTTAGAGCTAGATTTGATGATCACATGTTATTTAGATAGACGGGGCTAATTTTTTAATACCCAGTTTTTAATTCCAAATAGTAGTTTTTAAAATTGTTAAAAATAAAGGTACTTTACTCTTGTCTCAAAATCAAATTTCTGAAGACTCCTCGTATATTACGTGTGTTTTACTATATTTTCAACGAATAATTAAATTCCAAGTCATACACACAATAGTTTATTAAAGTTGTAAAAGATTAACAAGATGCGGCAACATGTTTCGGCCAAACGATGAATACATTAAAGTTACGATGTTAAAAAAGGATAAAAAAAACAATGAAAATTTTGAAAAAGTTTTGAAAAAGAAACTATTATGAAGTTTCAAACAATAGCGCTACAAACTCCATAATGGAGATTATTATAAAAATACGTCAAAGTGCAGGATGCACTATTAATAAAAATTAGATTTAAAATTTTTTTCTACACCATGCGTCAAATGGCTGAAGAGAAAGAATGACAAATTTTGTTGGCAATTGACAGATTTAATTTGACACATTGAACTGAAGAACCACCAAGGACAAAGTACCAGATAACTAGTAGAACGTATGAAAAAGAAGAAGCAGATTGAAATTAATGGGAAGAATTATAACCTAAAAATTTTAACGTGGATAAAAGCAAAAGATTAGAAAAGTAAATTTAAAAATAAATAATTTTCGGTGGGATAGAGCTGTTCATTATTATTAGAAAGGGCTTTCTTGACTTACGAGTTTCTACTCTTCTTTCAGTTTCACCAATATAAATAGCAGTACAATCTAGGCAAGAGAGACACCAGGCTTATATAAGAACGGAACAACATCTTTACTAAAATACTTGCAGAAGAAAAGGAAAATTTGAAGCCAATGAGAATGTCAAATTTACGGAAAGTTCTGGCTAAATTATAAGAGATTGGGCCTAGGAAAGGAATGGAGCCAATATAATTAGTTTCAGAAGTGGCGACATATAACTATATTTTGTTGGTGCATGCTTGGTTTTAGGGGATGCACAAACTTTTTACAAGAATAACTTTTTGTTGAAAAACCCTTAATAAATAAGTTTCCCATTTGTTTTTTATAATTTACTCGCGTTTTCGATCTTGACAGATAGTATCCCTTTTTTCCATTTGTTCCAGATTTTTCATTCGGTTAATTACGGTTTTTTACGATTTCTTATAATTTTTTATGATGCTTTACGATTATTTAGCATTAATTACGAAGTTTTACCAATTTTTTCCCGGTTTTTTACAATTTCTTACCATTTTTTTCGATTTTTTACGATTTCTTACAATTTTTTTTTACGATTTTTTGCGTTTTTACGAGTTTTTACGATTTTTTACGGTTTTTTACGAATTTTCCATTTTTTCCTATTTTTCTTAATTTTTCAAAAATCCGTAAAAAATCATATTTTAACCCCCTCCGGTTTCACCCCCGTAGGTAGGATAAAAAAAATTATACAAATTAATTTTGTAATAATAAGGACATGAAAAAAGTGTAAAGACCTGTTACAATACTTTTAAAAATGGCGGATATGAATTTTTTGAAATTTCAACCCTCTTGATATCGAAAAAAGTTTTAAGCGAATTAATGTTATAACAATTAGGACATGAAAAAAATCTTATGACCTGTTTCGATATTTTTGGTTCTTGATTTATCGTCTCCAATTACATCCATCTATCCATCCATCCATCCAGACCGACGGATAAATTTTTTTTACGATTTTAATACTTCCGGTCTGACGGAAGTAATAAGTATTTTGGCACAAACTAATTACAATTATTTTGTGGAGTTTTTCTTGACCAAAATAAAACTTCATTTAGATGCCATGACTTCAAATCTAGATCTATTTTTTAATGGTGAAAAACTTTTCTAAATAACATTTCCCGCGATTTTTCAAAATAAGGGTACTTTAATCTTATCTCAAAACCAAATTTTTGAAGGCTCCTCGTATATTACGTGTGTTTTATCATACTTTCTTAGTGAATGTTTGTTATTAGGGAATGAACAAACTTTTACCAATAACATTTTGTCGAAAAACCCTTAATAAATAAGTTTCTCATATGGTGCATACTTTGGGAATGACACTGTATGTAACCCTTAAATTTGGGACTATTCCGGCTTTAATAGGGATTTTGAGCCTTTTTCTCAACTTTTTCTTTTGAATTTTAAACTAATTTAAAAAAAATTTATACAACTAAAATTGTTATTTTCATCATCATTGATTTTTCTATTTGTACAAAAATTAAATTAAAATAATCGACCTTTAAAGGGATCAAATTAAACATTAAAAAATGTCTAATTTTACGATAAAATTACATTGTACTTTCAAAATCCTCCTAATTTCCCCGCAGGGGGTCGTCTGTAAATTCCAATCTTTTTGAGCCCTAGTATGTTCCCAACAAATATTTAAGATTTCTCTCTTGGGGCAGATATGTTTATTTTACTTTTTACAAAACCTAATGTTAAAATGCTATAAGGAAAAATAATTTTCAAAAAAATTATATGATCCCAAAAGGGCATCTGTATATGGTGAGGTTTTCCTACACTTATAGCCAAATAGCGCCATCAATCCTCAGTAAGACGCCCCGGAGCGCCTTTGTCTTCTGGGGTTCACTCGTAAGGGGGTGAAATGTAGGGCAAGTATTATTATTTTTATTATTATATTCTAGTTTTTTGCATAGTGATTAAGGATGAACAAAAGCTTAAATAAAAAAAATAGGTTGGTTTTTTATCTTTTGTCAAAGGCCCAGAACCCGGAATAATCCTTTATTAAAAAAATTAATAGAAATTAAATTGAATTTTGTTTGAGAAAAAAAAATAACTTTTTGAGATTATTTTAGAAAATTCCAGAGAACAAAAACTGAATAAACGAAAATTTAAAAAATATGTGTGTGTGTTAAATACGAAGTCCAGAAAATAGGTAAAATGTATTGACTTGAAATTTTCTATTTTCCTAACCATAATTTTAATTCAATATTTTTTTAAAAATTAAAGTTATGTTAAATTTAAAAACTTTCAATTAATCGTCACAACGTCGTTTTTCTATTAATGGATGTTTTGTTATTAATTAATGTCATAAAAATAATAAATAATTATCACCCACAAAATCAAATTATTTTACTAATTCATATGAAAATTTCCCACCTAACATTTTCGACCAATTAAAAGCCTGTATTTTGTATCGTTACCATAGCAACTAAAAAAATTTTCGGAACTTTTTCTCCTCCTTGGAGTAAGGAGCATGGAATTAAACAGGAAATTTTTTGACGTTTATAAGGGAAAATTATAAAAAATAGGAAATAATATGGAAAAAAAGGCAGTTGGCTGAATGACATTAAATCCATGCCATTGAAAAAAAAACAAAAAAAAAGAAATACATGGACAAAATTAGAAAAATAGGAAAAAATAGGAGACATTGGGGAAAATATGGAAAAACATAAAAATAAGGTAAAATAGAGGAAAATGGGAAAAGTAAAGAAAAATAATTGCGATTGTGAAAAATCGGGAAAAACAGGAAAAATAGAGCAAAATAGGGAATAGAGTACATTGAGAAAAAATAGGAAAAATATCGAAAAAGAAAGAAATTAGTGAAAAATACGACAATATTTGGGAAAATGGTAAAAAATAGGGGAATATAGGGGAAAATAAAAAAAGGGAAAATAGGAAATAATAGAACACAATAGAGATAAATGGGGAGAATGAAAAACAGGAAAAAGATGAAGAAATGGGGACTAATAGAAAAAAAGGAGAAAAATAGGGTAAAATAATGGAAAACAGTAAAAAATAGAAAGACATAGGAAAAATGGAAAAAATGGGGAAAATTTGCGAAAAATAGAAAAATAGAGGCAAAATAGGAAATTTTGCGAAAAATCAGGAAAAATAGTAATAAATATGAAAAAATATGGAAAATTGGTAAAAAGTAGAAAATTAGAGATAAACAAAGAAAAATCGGGAAAAATATATGGGAAAATATTGTAAAATAGTAAGAAACGGGGAAATTGAAGAAACATATGAAATTATCGGGAAAAATATAAAACAATAAGGAAGAACGGGAAAAAATGACAAAGCAGGGGAAAATTAGGAAAAATAAGCAAAGCTCGGTCGTCCAGTTACTAAAGAGACCCCGTAGAAAAACACGGGTAATCAGCTAGCCTGCTAATAAATACGTCAAAAATTTTAGATTCCGATGATATATTTTAATTTCACTAACTTCATTACAAAACTTACATCAAACGTATTTCGCAAATTGCTCCATTTTTATAAACTCTATTTAGATAATTTATACTCAGGTAACATCAAAAGTTAGAAATACTAGATTTGACATGAATTCCGCCTTCTATACGTTTAACTACAATGATCTAATTGATTTATCTGTATGCTCTGCCCGTTTTGGAATAGTTATTTTCCTAACAAGTGCGGAAAGTTATACTTTTCTGCACGCAATTGCAGTGTTAGGAACAATATTTTTTCTACAAGAGCCTAGAATTAAAAAAAAAATTTAGCAAAAAGTATTTTTTCTACAAGCGTCTAGAATTAAAAAAAAAATTAGCAAAAAGTATTTTTTCTACAAGCGTGCGGAAAGTTGTAACTTTCCGCACGCTTGTAGAAAAAATATTTTGACGACTATAGTAGATTAATCATTAAAAAAAAATTAAACCATTATTAACTTTTCTGTCGAAGTTTTATTTAACTAAAGTAGTAACTAAGAAATTATGTCTCCTCGAAATAATAGAGAACTATTCTTATATTTTTATATTTTTAAATACCTATTTCATTATTTTCGACCAACTTTAATAAAATGAATTTGTAAAAAATTGAAAGATTGAGCTACTATCGACTTATTTAACTAAAGTCATTTAATTGTACTTTATTTAACCTAATATAAAACCATCAAAAACCGTTATTATCTTGGTATTTTTTTAATAATATTTCAGTCTGAAATGTTCTTACCGAATACCACTCTAGAGTCAGAAATTTTTTTCTCGAACACGAATATTTAGAAAATTCGTGTTCTAGAAAAAAATTCCAGTAATAATTGAAGCTCTAGGGGTATTACTAGTGATAATATTTCACGTGGATATTTACTTCCAAAAAATACATTTTTAGGAAAGCCCAAACTTCTAGTAAATAATTTTCTGCATACTTTAAAATACTTTATAAAAATTGATATACTTCCCGCAATAGATCAAACTTTACAACATTTTTACTTTTTTTCAGATTTTCCACAACTCAAAACCACCAAAACACATTTAATTTACCCACTCAACCAATCAAAACCGCCGCAACACTAATAATATTACCGATAAAACAAATTAATAATAATAATAATAATACACCAAGAAATATAGCGCACAAAACAAACACAAAAATTAGAGAAAGAAAACTTTCAAAGCAAAGATCCATTTGGAACGTGGTTCTTCTCCGTGGTCACCATAGCAACTTCCTTCAACTCCCAGGGCCAACTGCTCCTCGCGAAATCAAAATCGCGAATGGGAGAGCCTCGAATGCCGCGGGTTTGCCAATGTCTACTTCGCGAGTTCGCGGATGGTCGGCTTTTTTTTTGCAAATTTTATTACACTACACTCATACATAACATACGTCTCCTCCTTACGACGTGACGTCATCCGCCCAAGGCACACGCGATTCGCGAATGTTAAGTATGGTCAGGAGAAGTGGATGTACAGGATGGATCCATATTAAATGTTATTAAATGTTTCGTATGTTGTCAAATATATGTTTAAGGAAAACGATTTTTTTATGTTTTTTTGCCTTCCCACCATTATTATATACTACAAATGGAAAAACCATGTACGTATGTATTGATTCCCGGATTTTTTGAAAATGAAGTAAATTTCAATAAAAATCTGTTTTTTTTTTTTAATAAAAACCATTTGTCAAATCCTACAATAAAATGGTACTGTACTGAAACACTTTAGAATACAGCGGACCAATACACTCTAGCGACAGTATTATACCATTAAAATGCATAAATTTATAAGGTAGGTATACGATAAATAAAAAATTAAAAATTAGAACGTTAACTAAAATAAGTATAAAAAAAATCATATAATTACACATAACCACTCTTTTTCAATGTCAGATGCCACTCTCCTATATTACTATCCTAAAGGCAATAGATTAAACTTTCTTGAAATGTTTGAGATGCATACTTACTTTAATAATGATAAATTTAACTGTATTAATGAACAAGTAAGACCTGAAGTGAAGCATATTTTCCTATCAGATCAATGGACGATTTTAGTGAGTAAGATTTTTGAGATTTTCAATATACCGACAATTAGTCTTAATCATATCGATTCGGTTATAAAACAAAACTCACTCAACGAGCTAAAAAAAAAATCGAGATAAAAACGGAAATATCCATTTACTGATCCCCTGAGACGATTAAGACCATTTCCAGATGGAAGTCTGTCTGTCTGTCTGTGTGTGTGTATGTGTGTGTGTATTCTTCCACGATAGAGGCCACACGTTTAATGCGATTGAGCTGAAATTAGGTATAGAGGTTTGGGTTACCCGTCGGAAGAACCCATTAGTTTTTGTACGACATCTGTCAAACGAAAGTACCACTATCAAAAAATGACAGATGCAATATGTCACAGAATTGGACATGCAATATGTCATTTCAAAGCCCTAGAAAAACTCTATTCAGAACAGTTAAATTTTTTTCTACAACTTCCACCTGTCAAAATTTTAAACTTCACTATTAAATATCTAAAGAAGTATTAATCCGATTGAGCTGAAATTTGGTATATGGGTTTGGGTTATCTGTCGAAAGAACCCATTAGTTTTTGTATGAGATCTGTCAAACGGAAGTATCACTATCAAAAAATGACAGATGCGATATGTCACGGAATTGGACATGCAATATGTCATTTGAAAGCCCTTGAAAAGCTCTATTCAGAACAGTACAAAATTATTTCTCCAACTGTCGCACCTTTCAAAAATTAAAAATATCAAAAGTTGAAACTTTAACATTAAATATCTGAAAAAGTATTCGTGGATACTCGTCGGGAAAGTTTTGGGGCGACACAACCGATTTTTTAAAATACGTGACGTATTTACTAATCTGGGGAGTTTATTCGGTGATTTAACTTATGTTGGTACATATGACATTTCTATCACTAGAAAAATCGATTAAAATCGAATAGAATATCCGTATCTGTTATGATTTCACATTTTTTTAAGATCAATATCGCTCCAAATCTGATTTTAGGCCTTTACACTGTTATCAATTTGTGAAGGAAAAAGAAAATTTGTATTTTCAAGTGTGTAAAGTTTAATAAGTTATAATTAGTCGAGTGCTTTCGGCTGTATTGCCGTCTTGAAGACTCTAAAATACATAAAAAATATAACTACACATTGTAATTATATTGAAAAACGAACAGAACTTACTCGTTCAAAAAGGTTAGAAAAATTGATGAGAAAATGGGGGCCTCCATTCATATGGTAATGTGAATATGGTGAACTTTCGCATTAATGAAAGAAAAATTTTTAAGCACATGCGGTTAGCACAAATTTTTGAAGTTGACAAGATATTGAACATTGAAGTGAAACAATTGATTAGTGAGGAGAATGACAGTTTTTAAATAAAAGAAGAAAAGTGAGTAATCTACCTAACTGCGTGACTACAAACGTGGGAGTGACTACCTATCACGAACCTCCAAGACCTTTAAAAAGAGGTATGACTTTATTGTTGTTCAAGTGAATTTGTGTGTTAACACATGACGAATTCTCATTATTAAGTTCTCTATGAATCTCGAGGTCTTCAAGAAGATCTAGTTTAAAATTGCAATTTAAAATGTTACCTCAAATTTGTACGTTGTCTGAAAGAATAAAATTTTGATTGTTAAACTTGATATGGTGACCACAAGTACATTTATCTGGATATCTGGTTATCAATTGATTCCTATACTTTACTAGGTATTATTAGTATAATTATTGCAAATAACCTATTATTCATATTCGATTATCAGTGACGCATCAAATGATTTCAACGACTAGACACTCCTTTACAATACCTATGTGACGTAGGTAAAGCTTCTGGTATGACGTCATTAAGCCCGGGTAATTTAAATAAGAGGATATTTTTAGTTTTAATGGTTGTCTTAAAAAAATAATAATGTGGTATGAACAGTTCATTTAGACCTTCCATATTCAAATATCAATTTAAAAAAAAAATGCCAAAATTGTCCATTTACACAACTACAGAGAAAAATGGTATCTTGAAGAAAGTCAAAAAGCACGTGAAGAAAAAATTAAAGCAGCAAGGACTGAGCACTAATAAAAAAAAATTAAAAGAGAGTGGATCATCTTACGAAATTTTGTTCTTCTCTACAGATTTCTATTAACATTTTCCGATAGAGTGCGATAAATAGTGACAATTCACAAAAAAGAAAACTAGCAAGAATGCACTAATTACAAGTAAATAAACAGGACACATAAAATAAGAGACATGAAAAAAGTATAGGGAAAATACTAGATTTAAACAAGAAAGTGGACTAGTAAAAAAAAATAAAAATTTCAATATGAGGCTATAGACTACAAGCAAACTGTTGACTCAAAAAAAGATAATAACTAATAAAAAAAGGTAAATTTTAAAATTAAAGGCACAATAGTAGTACAGTAAAGAAACAAAAATAAAAATTGTTGAAAAAACTATAAATTATTGGTTTAAATTTCTTTCTAACCCGCATAATAAGAAATCTATAAAAGATAATAAATCTGCAATTTAAAAAAAAAATAATAGAAAATTCTAGAGACGCTTAAACGCTAGTGCACCGTTTCCGGACTTCGGCAGATCGGATACCAAAATGGCAAGTACGGTCTTGGCAAAATTTCTCACATACATAAAAAAAATTCTACAAATTTGAACTGAAAAAAGGTTTTCCTATACAAAATACTCAATTTATATAGCGGGCACTAGAAGGACCAACCCGATCCTGCTCAAATTAAATAGGGTTATTCCCTGAAGAAAAATAACTACCAAAGTGGAAACCGGAACTTGATCAAAGGTTTCGTTTGAAAGTTATAATGTTTACATCCAGATAGACAGATATTCGGACAGGATTTTTTCGAACTATGGGAGCTCAGAAAAAATGATAAAAAGTGGGGTAAGAAATTGTTTTCGCCATCACGAAATTACTACTGAGGTTTTTAGGCCTCATTGTAAAAGCAAAAAAGAATATAAATTGACGAAAATCACTCGAACTATTTGAAATCTAATTTTTAAATTAATGAAAATATTAAAACGAGACCTACGCCATTCACAAATAGAAAAAAAATTGCTAATGTGTTTGTTTTTAGATTTTTAAAATTACTATTTTAGGTACCAAAATAAAATAGTAGCTTGTACAACAAGTGCGTAAAGTGTCACTTTTTCCAAGAGCTTGGAAGTTTGTGGCACGAGCCGTAAGGCGAGTGCCGCAAATCTAGCGAGTGGGAAAAGTGCTTTGCGTACAAGTTGTACACAATATTTTTTCATTTATTAATGAATGAAAAACAGTCAATTGTCAAAAAAATTTGACAGATCATAGCTGTGTTTGACATTTCCGTGGGAAAAAAAGCCATAGCGTGTACTTTTCGCACTTTAAATTATTACGTTTTAAAATTAAGCAAAATAAATGTCAGTTGGATTATATAAAACAAGATAAAAATAATATAATTTTAGAAAAAACCGAAAAAGGACCACGCACCGCATCAATGGGAAATTGGCTATCGGTGAATTGGCTCGAATTATTTATATATTGTAGAACTTACGATGCTGATCAAGTGTCTTTATTGGACTAAAGCTCTAAATTCAACAGTTTAGATTCTACAGGATGAGTCTAAAGATAGCAAGATTTTCAGTGACTTCCAAAAAATTGAGCGGTGGAATTTTATTAATTTACAGATATTTTGCAGGATAGCAATATCAGTTCCGACTGATGATGTTGACAACTGACACATTATATTTCTTATGCAGCTGTACGCGTCCTGCTTATTTATATATCCAAATACCTGAAATTCTGAATAATTCGGTGAAAAAAATTCCACCATTCATAATGAAAGGTCACTTTGCAGATACATAAAATATACAAATATACTAACAAAAAAGAGTGGCTTAATTTTATTCGTGCCGTAAATGTTCTATTTAACACAAATGTTCTAAAAGATTTTGAACATCTTGCACATAATAAATCAACATCAACAATCGAAATTGATATAGATATCCTGCAAAATATGTGAAAATCAATGAAATTCCACCGCTAAATTTTTTTGAAAATCACTGAAAAACTTCTTATTTTTGAAATTATCCTGTATACCGTTGGTGTGTGCAGGAATTACTATACTTTATATCTGTATCGACTATATAAGTAATCGACGCATAATTGATTTGGATGGTATATTCAAAAATGTATCTTTACAATGGCCATTTAAAATTTTGGAAAAGTTTACTTCAGCACCTTGTATAATCTAAACTGTTGAATTTATATATAAAAAATTCGAGCAAATTCACCGAAACTCAATTTCCCATTGATGAGGTGGTCCTTTTATGCATGTTTTGAAAATCGTAATTTTTTTGTTAAACTTCTTTTCTAGAGGTTACTAAATATATTTATAAAACTTTATTGCCATTTTGTTTAGTAATGGCGTCATCACTCATAGCAACTGCCACTTCCGGTTGTCCGATTGACACCAAAATCTAATTAGATCTAATCTACGGTATCAGAATCTTGTATGCAAAATTTCAACATTTTTAATTGAGATATGTTTTGCACCGCAGGGACTAAAACATGCGTTTTACTCCCTCATTTTATGGACTAAAATTCAACATTTACTCCTTTGCGACTAAAACATGTAATACTATTTATAAATGGATTAAAGTGCAACTTTACTACCTTGGGACTAAAATATTGAATAATCTGTATATGCCAACAGGTCGGTTTTTCATTTTTCATTTTTTTTTCAGTAACTTTTTTTAACGATTAAGTAATAATGTTGAGTGTTTAGGTTCACATAATTAACATTTGAATTTAGTGCAAAAAATAGCGTATATACCACGAGACTAAAGTACGTTTTAATCCCTCGCTATGCTCGGGCATACAATCTTCATTCTCGGGATTAAAAGTGGCACTTTAGTCCTTTGGTACATAATGTACTATTTCTCAGCCGACCTTTATTATTATCCGGAGATACCAAGCATTTCGGGAAAATAAGTTACGAGACTGAGAATAATCTTCTCTACCATACTATTTTTTCCACTACTAAAACATTTATTATTATCATAGTAATAAAAGATCAATAAAAAGGAATAAAAAAAATTTATACAAATATTTTTTTGACGCTAAACAATACTTTATTTTTGAAAAACGCAACTGGTCCACCCCGTATAGCAAATAAACTATTGGCAACATCCTGCAAAGGCAATGTCCTTATGGTAGGTCGGGTATTGCATTCGACAGAAATTCTAGCGGTATTTTGCGTGGAACGTGAACCCGTGTCGTACGCAAGGCCGACGCGACGCATCCAAATTTCGCGTGGATTTTGCTTGCGAATTTTTTTTTGCAGACTCGCTTTTCGGACAAGTGAATGAACTAGTTTTGCGGCGTTGCCGGATTTCGGTTTGTGAGATTTTTTAAATTATTTTTGGGGCAAATTAATTGTGCGTGGAGTAATGAAATTTTGTAAAAAACGATTATACTTGAATTTTTTTAAAAACAAATAAATATTTTCGGAGCCAAATTGGATTTCTGTGAATATTTACACAAATATATGTACTAATTAATTAAAATCTGTAACCAAAAACATTTTTGTGATTGTTTGTAATTCAAGTGAAATAAGTAAACGTTGGTGATGTGTTTGACTATGAATAGAAGTTTGTTTTACAATTTTAGGAACAATTTGAATAAAACGAAAAGAACAGCAAGGTAAGTTATAAAAAATTCCCTATTTAATAAAATAAGTGGACTAGATCTTAGCAACGTCGACAAGCACCTGTCAAGCCCTCTAGTGGGATAATTTTAAACGTGTATAATGGGCAAACAAATGTTTAAAACCATTTGTGGTTGTTATGGTGATTAAAAAATTGTTTGCACCGTTACACTGATTTCTAATATCAACACCAGAGGGCGTACGCTTCATAAATAGCGGAAAAATATTGTGTTGTCCACAACTCATATTTTTTTATACTGATATCAAGTTATATCGCACTACTAATCTATTAAATTGAATAATAAGTACATTTATGTTTGCGATTTAAGAGCACTTAAGAAAATGCTCCGTAAAAAAATCGTAAAAAAATTATTTTGCATTGAATGACTGACTGCTTTTAGTTCTTATCATTTATATTCGATTTTTTATACCATTTATATATGTGCGCAAATCTGTCAAGTACCCACTTTAAAATTATTTAATATAAAATTTTAGCACATATTCGATAATCTCCTACAATATTTTATTTAGTTTTATTTGTATTTAGTAGTAAATTGTAGTTTTTTGTTCATATAAATATATAAATATAAAAAATATGCATAACTTATCATAACATTTAAATTTGAGAGAAAAAATCCTGTTGACAGGTGAATTTTTTGATATTTTAAACCCCTCCCCTAGAGATCTACTACCGCAGGTCGGATGAATGATTTAATATTTTCAAAAATGGCGAATTTATGATTTTTTTGAAATTTCAACACTTTCCAATTCCACCTAACCTAACACTTTCTAATTGCACCTTATCCTTGCCACTCAAAATTTTATGTAAAATATCATAATTTATGCTTATTCTATTGTATCCCGTTTTTATTACAATGCCGAATATTTTTTGCTCATATTTGCAAATTTTTGCCCACACTTCTGACATGTAAGTTTTACAGACTTATTGTCAGTAGATAGAACGTTCGTTAATTTTAACGGTTCTGTAACTAATGACAATGACGTTTAGATTATGAGAATTGTCCAAGAAATCAACTTTTAAAGTTTTATTCTAAACGTCATCCCCTTTACTTACTGAATCTTTAAAGTTAATGGACGTTCTATCTACTGACAGTTATTATCATTAAACTTTTTCCTCTGAACTCCGCAGTTCAAGCAACACTTCAATTGCTTGCTTTCCCCTTTGAGACCAGACATCAAACTCTTGTATAGATTCTTTATTATTTTATAAATAACAGTAAAACCTAATAAAACCAGTAAAATACAGCAATGACAACATAACTACTCTGAAAATTACCTCATCGAGATGGTTTGAGAAGATGGTTAAATATGAGGTCATATTTTGGAATACGCATTGAGTAAATTTGAATGGTTAACTTTTACGTAACCTGGTTTGAGTAGTTAGCCTCGAGGAAAAATCATTATAATTTTTAAAAATGGCGGAGATATGATTTTTTTGAAATTTCAACACCCACTTGGACGTAAAATTAATTAATCTTTTCACCAATTTCAACGCTTATTTGCAATAAAAAATCAAAAAATTTCAATATTAACTGAAAAATCGATTATGAAAAAGTTGGTTTTTGGTTTTTTGCATTTTTAACGATATTTTTCCATACGAACAATATATTGTTTCACACCACCTTAAAGTCGAGGTTTCAAAGAAGACAATTAGTACTGATAAAATAAAAAAATTGAGAATTTGTAAACCAACTCTTCAATTGAAAATTATGCATTTTTTTATTTAAATTCGTATAAAATCGAAAAATAATTTTTTTGCTTTGAAAAAATTACAGCTTACACAAAAAAGAACGTTTTCACCAAGTTTCACAAAAAAGAAATTATTTTTGCAGGAGATAAAAACTAAAAACGAAAAAGACGGATTTTAGCGTTTTTCTCGATAATTTTGAAGTTATGTTGAAAAATGATATAAAAAGGTTTAGATTTTTCAATTATCAACAACTTTTATATTGAACTTTTTTCGATAGAATGCAGAATTCAGCCACAAATCCTTCCCCTACCCCTTTCCGGAACTTTTACTGTGTCGTCTTGATTTTTATTAATTTAATTATAATTTACTCTAAATTTTCCGACCATCCACATACAAATGATTGACCCTGGTCTATATTTTCTAAATATCGCTAAATAAGACTACAAAAAGTATCAAAACGATTATCACAGCTGATTTTACTTTTTAATGAAACTAAATCCTTATTCCCTAACCTAACCTAAGCATGATGACTAAAAAAATTTGAACGGGAAAATTCTGTTGTTTAGTGTCCTTAACTTAAATTAACTTTCTTTAGAATCATCTCAAAGTTTTCCACCAAACGAACTAGTCGAGTTTGGGTTTTGTTTTTGTTTTTAAGGACTTCGAAAACAAAAACAAAATTGAAACAAACGCTTAACTCTTATTTCCATAAATAAGACTTCAATTTGTTCGAGTCTTGTTTTTGTTTTCGAAGCTTTTCAACTGAGACGTGGTGGTTCAGTTTTTTCAATAGACCAATGTGAACTTAAGAGTAACGTAGGAAAGTCTGGTCTACATTTTGGTATATGATATGCCATGAATCGGTACAAAGGTGACGGAGAAAACTAAGATCGGGAATTCATTTTTTAACATGTAAATTCTCATATCTCTGTTTTCTAAAGAGGGTTCCTAATTTTAAGAAATAAAATAAAACAAGTATAGACGATCACAATTTGCTTTCCACTAAGCCGACTTCAGTTTGTAAACACGTCGAAAACTTTAGGGACACCGAAAACAAAAACAGAAACAGTCGCAGAAAATTTAAGTCTTGAAAAAGTTCCTGAAAAGTTGCGGATTTGTATTTTTTTTGACACCAGATTCTGTTTTGTTTCTGTTGTGTCGGTTTGGTCGAAAACCGTCTTAAGGAACCGTGTTTGCACACATTTTCTTCCTCGACCAGATTTGGTAAAAATAATAAAGTCTGCCCTGCCGGCTGTCAAGAGGTTGGTCGAGGCCATAACGACTCCTGCAGTATTAAATCGTCACTGACGCTGCCCGGTGCAAGTGGCCTTCACACTATAAACGGAAGGTGGCCTTCACACTATAAACGGAAGGTGGCGCCCGCATCAATTCAAAATCTGGACTACGGCGCCAAAACATCGCTTGCCGACGCAAAGGGCGTTACAATATGAAAAAAAAACTATATGAATATTTGTACAAGCAAGTGGTCAATACTACGTCATACATCATCTTAAAAATTTGTGACTATAAATATTTCATTTAACAATAGCATATTTGAAATTTCTTATTTTCTTTAAAAGCGAAATGTAGGACTTATTAAATTATGTAAATATGAACTTTGTACATTCCGTATCTATTGCAGTAATAGCAGGTAGATAATTTTACCTGATAAAAGAAAAGTCCTTAACGAAGAAGGGATCAAGTAAGAATTTTATTGAATTATTGAAAATGGACTAAGTCCCTAACTAAGAAGTGGCCAAGTAAGAATATATCCCTTTTTTCTCACTCCTGTTTTTTGCCCCATTTTTTTTCCTTTTTTCCCCACGCCTGTTGCTTGCCCAAATTTTTCCACTTTTTTATTCAACTGTTATTCTTTGCCTCTTCCCCCCTTACATTTACAACTATTGGTTTATGCCCCACTATTTTTCAACTCTTTTTTCCTCTTTTCGCCCTTTTTTCTTACTCTTGTTTTTTCCTAATTTTTGTTGCCAGTTTAAACACATTTCGACATGTGTCGAGTTTTTACTTTCTCATAGGCGCTTATGGCTGTGACGAGCATTGACAAAAAGTAGTCGCGAGTACCAAGCAGTCAAAAAGTGCTTAAAAATTACGAGCACTACAGTTTTATTGGAAGGTCTCGCGAGCACTAAGCACTCTAAAAAAGTGCTTTAAACTCATGAGCATTAAGCACCAAGTACTTTTAAAAAATTAAATTATTGAAGTGGAAGTATCTCTTGGCGTATTTATACAAATGGAGTAAGTACAATGAAACCTAGAATTGGAATTCATAAAATAAAAAACTTTTTTAGAAAAAAATAATGAAATTTTAAATATAAATATTTGTTAAATTTATTAATTTATTGCATATAAGAATTAAAAAATGTCAATGTCATGTAGCACATTCGCTATGTCAGACTTAATTTATTCTTCAAATAACAGGTAGAAGAAATATCAGTTCTGACATTTTACATGTTGAGTTACCGCGTTTTTTCTTGTCACGTGAAGACACACGTTTAGAAATATGAAGTACTATTCAAAAAATGACAAAAATTCTTATCTTAAAATACTAATTATTTAAAAAAGAGACACAATCAAGAATTTTTTTTAATAGAAAAACAAAGCAATTTTTATTATTTTTGAATACAAGAACAAAAAAATTAACAGTATAAAATACACGGTTCATAGGGACATAAGGGCGTAATCGACTCGTTTTCTAAACTTGGGCGTGTGGACTAAATTAATGTCTTAAACTTGTATTTTAATATACTAATAAAACGTTTTTTAAGAATTATTACACGAGACGTATATCAGATGTATACCATATTTGACTTTTTCAAAATGGTAAATATTCTTGTGAGACTTTTCGAGTGCGAGTGCTTGCGAGCTCCTTCGAGTGCTCGCAAGCCTTTTCCAGTGCGTGCGAGCTTTTCGAGTGCTCGCGAGTCTTTAAGAGTGCTCGCGAGCACTTTTGACCAGAAACAACCACCAAGTTCTTTGGTAAAGTATTTTAAGCACTAAACACCGATTTTACAAAGTGGCTCTGCTTCTGTTTATGATTTGTTCAACTATGAATATTTTATTGTAATTAAAGTTAAAATGAGTTTTCTTAGTTCTTTACCCCTTTTAATATAAGGAAAATTGAAATCTAATAACAACCAAATTTTATTGGTTTAATATTCAGATAATTAATTTCCGATTCATCAGTGTCTTATAGTACAGTTCTGAGATTGCATTTTAAATCCACTTTACCTGATGTTTTTATTTTTAATCAAACTATTTTTTTGTTTTTGTTCATAATTTTACTTTTTGTAATATAAAGATAAAATCTGATTATATTATTTAAATTTTAGTTACAAGTCTGTATTAATCAAGTTTCATTTTGGTACTCACTGTATAAACATCTTTATAGTTCCAATCAACCCGAGACTGAGAGTCGCATTTGCAAAAAAAATGAGATATGATCTACTATTTCATCCTTCAATGTGTTTACAATTTGATAGAAACTATCCTTGATGGTTTCAGACAAACAAGTCCCTATCTCCAATCTCATGGCAAAAAACGATGCACTAAAATAACGCATAATATATATTTTCAATCCACATTGCAAAATATTGTTACATTGTTATCAGTGCAGAATAGTTCATAGATAGATTTGGTGTGAAAACTAAAAAAAAGTTACGGTGGTTTGTCTAGTTTCAGTTTACAGGCGAGTAATGATATCAATTATTTAGAGTATTGTAATAAATAAAAACTGCATTTGATAAGAATATAAATTAAATAAACATATGTTTAAAGTTTAAAAAAATAATTCGATAGAGATTTAAACAAATAACAACGGAGTTGGATTAGATTCGAACCAACGAATAATTGACTAGAATTTGAAGGTCCCAATCTAAAAACGGTTAAAATATCTATGGTTAGAATATTTTAAAAAAATTATGTAGTCATGGGGACTGCAGAGAGAAGTGAAAACTTAAAATTATAAAATAATAGTGGTTTTTTTTAATCTTTAAATTAATTGTATTAAAATTAAAAATTTCAAAGATATTTATATAAATTATTCTTCATATTTAAAGGTATAAAGGTATAAAGATTTTCTAGTTCAACAGTATTGTAATTATGATTTTTTGATAAATATTATTTATTTAGATTTTTTTATTTTTTGAGTCAATAATTTGATTATTATTCCGTTTGGTTTTATAATTCTATCTCGTAGAAATATCTGGATAGAAATTAACAATCAAAATTTAAATTTTTTAATATCTCATTCACAGCGGTGAGTAAAAACCTGTTCATTCTTTTTTTAAATTTACTATCAATAAAAACGTGTGTCAGTTTTATGGCTAAAATGCCATTAGAGTCTTTTATTTCAGGATTTTTAAAGCATGTTATTTTCAGAATTATTTAAAATTGTTGTTAATCTCATCAAGAATTTTATGTATTATGACTATAATAAAAGTAGGCAAAAAAAACGAAATTTTTTTATTGCGGTATTCCAAAAAAGTACTATTTTGTTTTTAAAAATATGCAGTGTTTTCGAAATGAATTTTAACAATTTTTTTTCCGTTATAATTCCTAACAAAATTTTGTACTTCGAAAAATTCCTAAAGTACAATTCGTTGTCAAAACCTAATAAAAAAATCGGCTGTGTCAACTCAGAATTTTCCCGGCTCGGCTGTAGAGAATAGGATTATTTTAATTAGAAATTACATTAATTTATGCGGAATACATTGAAAATAGCGAGCCGATGGTGAATACATCTACCGAATTGATATTTCAACGTTGATAATGACATTGCTACAATTAGGATCTCCTAAAATCATGGGTGAAAAATATTGGGAATTCGGGAAAAAGTTTGGTACAAAAGTTGTAGGGAATTTTATGCTCTATAACTTTGCACTAAAACATTTTGCACTAAAATGCATTGTTTGACTTCAAAATAAAAGCCTAAATGTGTATATTTTTGGCCCTCCAGCAGCGAAACTACGGAATTCAAAAAGAAAGCTATATCTAAAAGTTAAAGGAAATTTGGTGTCCTACAACTTTGCACCAGAAAATTTTGCACCCAAGTGCATTGTTTGTCCTCAAAATTTGGAAAAACTACAGAAAATCTACGTGCACATATTTTGCGCACCCTCTAGTGACGCAACTATTGGAAATTAGTTAAAAAGTTTGATACAAAAATTGTAGGAAAACTTTCCACCACAACATTTTGCACCAAAGTACATTAATTGTTTGTCCATAAAATTTAAAAAAAGGCAAAAAATCTTACATGTGTATTTAATCATTGTCGGACTTGAGGACCTTCCACTGCACCAATTTAAACCAAAAATTGTCGTATTAGACGCATACACCAACCATTTATACCAAATTTCAGCTTGATTGGTCGGCAGTTCTTGTGGAAGATTACACACAGACAGACCTTACTCACAAAATAAATATTTATATTTATATCTTGAATTTTTTTTTGCTCGTTCACTATACTTTCCATTTGATGGGACCAGGAAAGTAAATATTAAGATGAAATAAAAAGTAGAGGTGTGTATTAAAAAAAATAGTTGAAGGTGGTTAAAAAAATATTAATAAAAAAGTTGTATAAAGTATTTTCCTATTTTTAAAAATTAAGGTGTTATTTAAATAAAACGAAAATCGTTAATTTCGATTTTTCCAAATATCTCGAAAACCGTTACGAAATCCCAATAGTGTTCAATTAAATTTGGGCCACCCTGTATAGTGTGAAATAATAACTTCCCATCTAGAAAATATGTAAATTTGAATCTTTTTAAAATGTATGTAAAAATTGAGCATATTAAAATAGTTTCAAGATATTTTCACTAAAAACAATTGCATATTCTTAGGAAAATCTGTCAAAACTAATTTCATATCTGACACTTCACTTCGAAATTTCCTACAAGGAAAAAAAATCGGCTGTGTCACACCAGAACTTTCACGGCTCTTCTGTGGTCAATAGGATTAATTTAAATAAAAAATACAAAATTTCTGAATGGGAAAGTAAAATGCTGTAAAAATGAAGTAAATTGCTGAAAAAAAATGGGTAAATATTGCAAAAATGCGCAAAATTAATCAAAATGAAAAACGACAAAAGTTACTAAAAATGGTAACAACTGTTCTAAATTAAAATGTCCGATTTAAGCTCCAATCGTTTCACATATTAAAATAAACTGCTCTCTTCATGTTAACTACATTTGTGTGCCTACCAGCGGCCATCTTGAATTTCAACTGACAGCATCTTGGATTGGTCTATTCTGTGGTTTCGATGTAATACATAGGTAGAGGCCAGATTATTTTAAGCACGTCATTGTAATAACTACGTAAATGTGCGAGGATTTGAACCTATAAAGATATAAAAGTGTTCAAATAAAAAATTTGCTAACAAATAGATATAAAAAGTGTTAAAATTAAATAAAAATACTGAATAATAAGAAAATGTCAGTTTTGACAATTAACCATTTAAATAATTATTGAAAAGCAATGTTGCCACTTTGCATTTTTTGAAAATAATTGATTAGAAGTTATTATTTTTTTTTATACATGAGATAGATTATTCTAAATTGAGAAAAAACTGAAAAGTATAACTACATTACTCATTTATAAGCACTTAAAAGCATTTAAATTTTTTTTAGAAAAGGCCCAAATTCTCCTATCAAAGGCATACCCTCCTTTCAGCAAAAATTAAAACTGGAATAAAAAAAGAGTGAAAATACGCAAAAATCAAAAATACGATAAAAATCTTAATACAATTTGCGAAAATTGGACAAAAGAGGCAAATATGTAGAAAAAGACAAAGAACAAAAAAGGTACCTAACAAAAGGAAAAAAGCAAAATAAAGCAAAAAAATTAAAAGAGTCCTAATAAAGACAAAAAAAAAGGAAAAAAGAGTAAAACAGAAATCACCAAAAAGTCCAAAAAAAAAGCGAAATAGGACAAAGTAAATGGAAAAAAGCAAAAACGCTAAAAAAGGCCAAAAATGTCAGAAAAGGACAAAAAAGTCCATTAAATTAAAAACTTTTACGTTTAAAAAAACAAAGACAAAAAAGTGATAAAAAGCAAAAAAAAAAGAAAAGAAAAGCAAAATAGGCAAAATAGAGACAAGTAAAGGCAAAAAGCTCAAAAAAGAACAAAAAAGTGATAAAAAGGACAAAAAAAGAAAAAGAAAAAAAGGTAAAAAGCCTTAAAAGACAAAATAGAGACAAAATAAAGTCAAAAACATGGCAAAAAAAATCAAAAACGGTACAAGAAGTAACACATTATATAGCTACAATTGGGATATCCTAAAATCATGGGAGTTCGGGAAAGAGTTTGATACAAAAGTTGTAGGGAACTTACACAAACAATACTTTAAATTAATAATTATTACTAAAGAACGAATAGTTATTTTACAACATCTTTATTTTCGTTAGGCTACATTTCTAATTATTAAATCCTATCGCAAGTCGCGTTAAGGAACTAAATTCCAAAAAATATTTAGCTATTACTGTATTTATTAAATAAAATGTATATAAATTATACTTAATTTACAGTTTAGTAATAGGTAAACTTAAGATAATAATCGTATAAATATTGAGAAATAAACCAAATATTATGAAACAAAAATATATCCCTTTTTAATCATTTTCATACTATTAATCCAATAAGAAATAAATTAATAGAAATATCGATCAGATTGCTAGAAGAACGGACAAACGAGTAAAAGCAAAAAAATGACGCATGTTGCGTGTGTCCGAAGCAAGTTGCCGAGGACACAGTGATGCGACTCACAACTTACACAAAATGTGCCATACAATTAGGCAAATGGAAACACGATGTCCACGTGGAAAAATAGAAAACAATCGAAATGTACTAATATTGTATGAATTTTATCAAGGCTACACGAGGCAATTTTTTTTACCCTCGAATAATTATTCATAATAAATAAATCATAGAATATAAAAATACAACTATGGATTAATATTTTATTATTTATGAATAAGAGTATTTTTATAAGAAAATGTAATTTATTTTTGAGAAAAATGTAAGATATTCGAAAAATAAAAATACCTAAATGTAGGACTGAAATAGCCCAACAAGTATTATTTGAACTATTTTTCCGAAATTTATTGAGAAAGTTCAGAAAAAAAATAAAATAAAAAAAGAAATTTTTAGAAATTAAATTCCGAAAATCCGAAAAAAAGAGGAAAAAAAAATTGGAAAATAGAAAAAAAATAATGAAAAATAGGTAACCAAATAATGAAAAATAGGGAATAAAATAATGCAAAATAGTAAACAAAATAATAAAAAAATAGGGAAAAGAATCATAAAAAAGGGAAAAAAATAATGAAAAATGGGGAAAAAAATTACGAAAAATGGGCAAAAAAATAATGAGAAATACGGAAAAAATAATGAAAAAAAGGAAAAAAAATCAAGAAAAATAGAGAGACAAATAATGAAAAAGAGGGAAAAAATTGATGAAAAGAAGGAAAAAAATAAAGACAAATTATGAAAAAATTAATGAAAAATAGAGAAAAAATAATGAAAAACGGTGAAAAAAATAATGAAAAATAGAGAAAAAATATTGGAAAATGGCCAAAAAAGAAATAAAAAATATGGAAAAAATAATGAAAAATAATGAAAAATGGAGAAAAAATTGAAGAAAAATAGGGGAAAAAATCTAAAAAATAGAAAAAAAATAATGAAAAATAGAAGAAAATAATGAATAATATAGGAAAAAATGAAATGAAAAATAAGGAAAACAAAATGAAAAATGGTAAAAGAGAGAGAGATAAAGAGGGAGATATATATTAAAGCACGTAAGAAATTTAGTTCTCCCGACCACACAGACTTTTTTTGTGAGTATAGGTAAGAATAAAAATATCAAAAATATTAGCTTAGAACTTTCTGTACTCGACGATGTTTCAGCATGTGTGCAAAAAATATCTACATGGAAAAAACGGGGCAGGGGGGTTCGTAGTCGTCGCATTTACTACACCCTTGTGGTTAGGAATAATACCTTTTGGATCTCTAATTCTATAACTTTCTAATTCTATAACTTTTAATAGCAGTAGCTGTTCAGAATGGGTGAAACCTACCTGGTTAACTCTTCTGTATAATTAATATGAAAAATACAAATAACTACTAACTATATACACTAACTATACAATCATCTTTTCTTCTCATTTTTAACATCCTCCCACCTTGAGATGTTCATCGAAGAGACTCAAATTTATCTTTGAAACCTCTCAGGAGCTATGCTTAGTCTTAGAAGTGTATTCAATATCCATTTGTTTCATTTGGTCATCATTTTTTTTACATTACTTCCACTACCTCTTCTCTGCTCTAATTCTTCTCTAGAATCATTTTTTCAACTTCAGAATGGACTTCTAAAGGATATAACCTTTTAACAAATCCTGAAGACGTTCTTAAATGTGGGACTCCATCTTTTCCAGGAAAGACTTCAGTAACAATTGCCAAAGACCATTCCATTCAATTAATGCCTTCATTACTAATAAGTACAACATCACCAATATTAATTGTTTCGGAACACACCTCTTGTTTCTGATAACCAATGGTCGTCACAAATGTCATTCTTATCCAAACAAATAATTTGAGTACATTCTCTGTTGATTCTTTGCTTATTATTTTATGTTTGGTTGTTTGGATACTGTTTTCTCAGTCAAAATAATTTAGCTTTTATCTTAATATGGCTGGAGCTGCTAAATTTGACTTTGACAGAGGTTTGTTTGAACTCAGTTTTTGCCAATAATGACACTTATGAAGTCATGACTTTCCTCGTCTATTTACTCAAATATTCTATACGGAATCTCGTTTTAAAATCAGTTTTCAACTTTAGATGTCTGTTCAAACTGTGTTGAACAATGTTATCGAGATCAGGCACGGTTATTTCTTTTAGTTTTGTATTCCTCAATGTTATCGAGATCAGGAATGGCTATTTCTTTTAGTTATTGTAAAAACATTAATGGGATCATTGGTACTAGATCTTCAACATCATCAGAAATGTAGGTAAGAAGCACTTCACATTCGTATAAAGTCGTGCAAAACTCATCAAACGACCCAGAATTTTTCGTTGTTTTAATTATCGAATTAATCGCTCTCACCAACCATCCAACCAGACTGCCCAACTAATTCGTTGTGCAGTACTGTACTCTAAAATTTTATCAAAATCAATACGTTTAAAAGCATTTATGGCTCCAAAAAAATTTGTCCCATTGTCACTATATAGGTCTTCCTTTTCTACTAATAAATTTTCTAAAAGCCTGAAGGAAACTATGAGTAGATAAACTAGAGTCCAGTTCAAGATGCACATATAAAACAGTTAGTCCCATAGTCCCAATTTTCTGCTACACCCAGTATACCTACAGGTTTGGCGCAACGGTAAAAAATACTTAATTTTATATGCCAAATAACATACTAAAGTTTCAAAAAAATATATCGATCCCGAGATTACATTAAAAGTGTGCCTTGTCATTTATTGGTTCTAATGTTTAATAAAATTAATAACATTATTATTTAAGTAATGCTGAAGATTTTTACCACGTAGCCTTAAGTAAATACTAATAAAATAACGTTTTGCCGATCAAGACCGGAAAATGAACATCAGGGACCGGCAAAAGCTTTTTCCGGTCCCAGTTCTCACTTTTCCGGTCCCAGTTGTCACTTTTCCAATCGCTTTTTGATAATACAATGTGCCTTGATTTCGTATTATGACAACAACGTTGCGATTAATTGTCAAATGACAGTTCGTTGATTTTTTATTTGTCAAACTTGTTTCGTGAGTTTGGAAATTTAATTTTAAAATATGGATTCAGACACATCTACTCTTCAAATTTTTAACGTTCACAATTGTACCTTTAACATAAATATTCAAAAATAATGTATCTGTTCAGTTTATGCAGTTTACATCAAAGTGTCGGTCTTTAAAAAAATATTGTACGTCTCGCGATCGAAAATTAGTGTTTTGCAGGTCTCTCCAAACTTCCAGGACTCGCCTACGGCTCGTCCTGGAATCTGTTTGCCTCGTCCTGAAAAACACTATTTTCCTGTCTTGTAACGTAAATTACTATTAATTTGACTTATTTACAATTTCCAGCCTTTTTGTTTTTTATTTTTCGAGTATTCCGAACTTTCGCATCATCCTGTATAATAAGAAAAATTTAAATAAAAGTAGATTTAGGGATATTGGGAAACTTTAAATAAAATATAACACATATACTAAATCACTGTCTTATTCCTGACAGCTAAAATATAGTATTTTTTCGGAACCTCAAGATGAGTCAATTATTAGAGAACTTAACCTTCTATTATTTTCAACCTTGAACTCAATTTTATTATTAAAAAAAAATTATCGTCTTTTTTTACCTCACCACCAAGAGATTACCTACATGTAAGATATGCACTGTGGTACAAGCACACCCATGCCCATGTGTGTGCTTTGCCCATGGCCAATGCAAAGGGCAATCCGTAGGTGGGCAGGAAGGGAAAGGGGAAAATATAGTGATTGCCTTTTTAGGAGGGGCAAGGGGGCACTATCAAAGTGTAAAGAACCCAGGAAACTTCGAAGTGTGGCCAAGGCCAGCGAGTTTGTGCACCAACGCCGGTCCATGATGGGTCTGCTCACTAAAACGGTGACTTTTTTGTCCTAAATTCACGTTTATATGCATCCGCATCGGTATACGGGGTAAAGCTGAAATCTGGAATAATCTCTATTTTTTAAAAACGAATTTTTTTAATAATAACTATTCAAATTTAAGATATAAACTTATTATTGACATGCATAAAGCATATTATACTAGTAGTATGGGTGGCTCAAAGGGTAGGCCAAGTTAATATTTTTTATAAGAATGAACATATTATTTTGAAATTCGGGGACAGGACCGGCCCTAGCAGTTTTTTTTAAAAGACAACCTAAACCCTTCCCACGCTTAGTAGTAAAATAAAAAGTGAGCAAAAAATTAGTATTAAAAATGTTGAAGTTTTGATTTACTAAAAATAAAAATTTCTTTATTTATGATTTTAGCACTAAAAAAGAAAAGACGCAAATCTAGTATATAATTATAAAATGCATATATTACAAAGAAAAATTATAGAACCATTAAAAATAAAAACCTTATAATTATTAAAAATACAGTTAAACTTAAAAGTGTTTTTTTCTCACTTTTAATTCTTTAATACACGAAAACTCTACTCATCTTTCAAAATGTGTTTTTATTTAAAAACTAAATACCTCAACCTTCCTAGGTCATTCTCATGCTTGAGGATTTTTAAAGTGAGTAGGTGCCTACTAAAAAGTTCGTAAAAGCAAATATTAAAATTCCACCTATTAATTTTTTATAATTATTTAAATAAATCTTACTTAAATCATTTTGTTCATAAACTAGTTAATTTTACAGCTAATTTGCCGCCTCCTAAAGTTGGCGCCCCAGACAGGGGCTCGGCTTGCCAGCCTCTAGCACAGGCCCTGGAGGACCATACTATCATATGGAGAATTAAGTGTCAAACAAATTAAAAATGGCGTACTTCCGGTTTCTTTGAAATTGGCGTTAAAAAGGAATTTTTAAATAGAACGCCCAGTATATTTTTAAATATTTAGAGAGTTTTTTTGGCACAGGGTAAGATGCCCATTCAGCCAGCCACAATTTTACCCACTTACAATTTGAATTGTTTTTCAGAGATTTTCTCCCCTGCACCTCCAAGTCTTTTCCTTTGGCGCCAATTACTAAAAAAATGTTCTGTGTGAAAATTAAAATTAGAAACTAGGTTATTCTTCAGTATATTAATGTATACAACACATTACAACGCAAACACAAACAAGAGCTTAAATCTTAAAGACGGATTCCCACCAGGCGGAAAATCTAGAGGCGGATTTTCTGCATCCAATTCTATTGGTCGATTTTGAAAATTAATTCGAAATCTACCAATAGAATTGGATACAGAAAATCCGCCTGCAGATTTTCCGCCTAGTCGAAATCCGTCTTATATGGACAATAAATATTCATCTTTTTCCTTATTGAGGCCTTAGCTGTCTGGGCTATTTGACTTTGACATCTGACGTTAATTATGTGGAAGTGTTGCCAAGTGTGTTCAATGTAAACCAATTACTATTTTTATGTAATTTTGACAATTAAGATAGCTGTAGTGGTAATTTTTAGGTTTAGTGGAAGTGGCCTCACTCCCACAAAATATGAAATCAGTGAATAATTGACATGAAATGAAGATTGGAGGAAATACCCGAATTTTACCCGCAAAATTGAAATATCCACAAAGCAGGAAAATACCCGAAAATCGGGTAGTTACCCGCAGATTGGCAACACTGCAGTCATACCACAGAGTTGTATCTTCTGTGGTCATACAGAAATTAAAATCATAGTACAATGTTTACTGTGCTAAAATAGAGTGAAAACGTGAATGGGTGACCTTGAACTTAATTATCGTTATTCAGTTGACACCAAAATGTAAGACAATGTATTAAATGGTGACTAAATGGAGTTGAAACAGAAAAAAGTTTTAAATCTGACGAACCGATTAAACAGTGCCCAAAAAGTTGTTGAATCTGCCTTATTTTCAAAATTTACGAGATCCGTGAGTGCTGCTACATTTTTATTCATTAATAAGCAAGTACGAACTCAGACACAAAACCCCAAATTAAGGGGTTTTATAATAGACGAAAAAAAATTGTGTTTGAGTTTGCTTAAAAGCAGTGGTAGAGGGTATAAACTTTTATGAAAGATTTTCGCTCTCCCTTCAAAAAGAACTTTGTCAAATCTTTTGAACAGAGCATTCCATTTGGGCCAGGGTCAGTTTTCGCGGATTTTCGAAATGTGGGCCGGACGCGCCCAATCATGTTACTACATAGTCCACCTTAACTATATGAGACACGACATCGTAAATTTTAGTACAATCTAGTACATTTCATTGCTTCTGTTTAGTACATTTAAGAAACTCAGCCCGGAAACCCTGATTAATAACGTAGAAAATTAAATGGCGTCTTAAAAATATTCTTTAAAGATTTTTAATAAATTATACTTTATTTTGGTATTAGTTCAAGAAGATTTTGTCGAATTCCGTGTAATTTATTAGGTCAAGATTTGTGTGTGAAAATAAAATCGTAAAAAACAAGTATTAAGAAGAGATAATGTAACAAAACAAAAATTGTAACAGAATGGTTTGGGGATGGTTTTAAAAAAACTTTTTTTTGGTAAAAGACCGCCAAGTTTTTTTTACATTTTCGTGTTCTCTGACCTCAAATTAGTCTACAAAAAAAAATTATTAAAATCTGAAGTGTTGCTCTAAACTAGACTTTTACCAAATGTTTTACTTTTGTATATCCATCTCCTCTAAATCAATTCCATATACTTTTTACAAGTTATAATATAATGACAATTTTATTAAAAATTTCAATGACAACTCTCTTTTTGTTTATTATTTTTCATCTGCCTTTTCCCAAAAAAAAATTTTACTTGATCATTAAAAAAAAATTTTTTAATCACTTTTGACTCTCTTATCATTTACTTATTCGTTAATTAAAATTTTCTTTTCAATTTCCAAAATTATATTAAATCTTCAAAAAAAACATATACAGAGTATTTCATTACAATATGTTTATATAGCTAAAAGATGGAGCTTTATGTTAGGGTCAAAATATATAGGGTGTTCTATTTAAAATAATAAAGTTGCCCTATCCATAACAATCTCACTGTAATTTCCGGCCAACCAGGAAGTACGATAAAAGATATTATTGAGAAAACAACTTTTATAAATTTCAATATAAATAGCGAAAACCGCATATTTTTATTCGCAAAACTATTTGAGTAATAACGGATCAAAACCCCGAAAAGTTAAGTGGGAAACCCGGTATTGTTTCTAAATTTATGTCTGACACTTTTTTCTTGTCTTATTTTTACTTTGTCATCCTCTAAATGTATTGTAATGAAATACTCTGTATGAGTTTTATTTTATAAGTTAATTATTATTTAATTGTTAAAAGGTTTGATAGCATAAATAATTTTATGTTGTATGAATTTATGAACATAGTTTATTGTAAAAAAAAATTGATTTTAAAGAATTTATTGATAGTAATTGGTATATAAGATGTTCTAAATCAACAATTGTGGAATATGAAGTCTTATTTTTATTTTTTGTACATTATTATTATAATCATTATTATTCTTATTATGAAAATAAAGAAAATACTTTGGAAATGTTATTAAGAAAAATTTTTAATTTGGAGAAAAGAGATATTGAAAGAAAAATAATAAAACAGAGACGTCAGATATAAAATTTTTGGTACGTTACGATAAGGTTTTATAGAAAAAAAGGTGTATTGAAAGATGTAAAAGGTTATAAAATTATATACCAATTAAAATAATATATTGAAATGTAAAATCCACGGGATACAGGGTGGATTTCATTTCCAAACTGGAGAACTCCTTCTCACTGGGCTGGGTTCAAAACGCCTAAATAAAAAATTACAAAATATAATGAAAATTAATAAAATTAATGATCTTCTTTTTATTTTCTTCCTCTTCTACTTCTTCAGCTCTCCTAATAATTTTTGTTGTCTCCGCACCTTTTTTTACTACTGCTCCTTATTCACTTTTGAAATTGTTTGTTTGCGTCTTTTAACTAGTCAACAATTTTTTTTTTAAATCATTGTTCCTCAACTTGTATAAATGCTATTGTTTACTTTTTTTTTATTATATATAAAACATTCCTTTATCAATATAATATTACATTTTATAGAATTATTTCTTTTTTAGCTTTTTTTCAAATTTTTGACAACCTTCTGACTTTTTTTATTTTTATTCTCCCTTCAATTTTTTTTTTCAACCAAAACTTTTACATACTATTTTTTTTAACATAATTTTAAACTGAAATTTTGATTTGACACCAACCCAATGACAAATCATTTCAACTGCTAAGAAATGCCATCCAACCTGTCACAGGAATTTCAAATTTCAAATGTCTTAAGCCCTATTCAGATTACAAAAAAAATTAGTTTATAGTTTTAATACCAGTTACCCAAAATTTCTTTTTAATTTAGATTTTTCTCTTTAATGTTAAAAATAAAGGAGCACTGTTAATTTTAATACCAATTACTATTCTCTTTTTTTTTAACTCAACCAACACTTACTTACTATACTATTTTACAACAAATCTTATACAAATTTTGTATAACAAATTTCATAACAATATATATTTTTTAAGTATTAAAAAAAAATCAAAATACAAAGGAAGACGTTTTAAAATAAAAAGGTAACAAGGTTATGAAAATTATATAAAGGCTATTAAGCAAACCTAGAAAAGGAAATATCAAAATAAAAAATACTCAATCAAGAGAAATTTAAAGAAATAATAAGTTAGAAAATTCAATTTAGGGAAATTTAAAGAACAGGGAAAATAACAAGTTTGAAAATTTAATTTAGAGAAATTTGGAGAAGTAAAATATAAAATTAAAAAATTCAATTTATATAGTGGTAATCAGAACAGAATGGAACAGTAATCAGTATATATAATTTTTTTTTTTTTTAATTTGTGATGTTTATTATTTTTTTTATTCCATAGAACCCATCCCAAAATTAAGATTTTTTGTATGAATAAATCATTACAGTATATATGTTTCAAAGACAACCGGTATAATAATGGCAGAATAAGTAACCCTTTCTACTAGTCCTACTTTCTATTATTTTTTATTTTTCGGCCAAATCGTCGATATATTTCCCCAACGTTATGTCATTCATATTTGATGAATCGCAACAGAAATAATTAATGATTTGCGTGGAGTTGTGCGTTTTCGAAAAAATTGTTTCCAGTCCTCTGAAAGCCGAATTATTTCTTTGAATAATTTAATACTCTTTGCAAAGTACGTATAATTATCATCGACTGACCCAAATACATTCCCGAAAATATTAAATAATAATTCTCTATACATATAAAATATAAACTACTAGAAACGATATAATTTTTTCATTATTCATATAAAATCAAATTTGTTTTAATTTTATCATTATTAGTATATTGTAGCATAAATATTATATGACCGTTTAGACCAACCTAATAAAACTAATACACAATTATATGGCACGAGCCATAATGGAAATATTTCTTTGGTAGGTACTTCGTGGATCAAATCTGAAAAACGTTTACAGACCAGGCGCTAAGAAACATTCCTTGTGAAAAATCTGCTGAGATCTATTTTGTAACGAAGTTACTTTCCGTGATAATTAAAATATTTAAATTAAATAGCGCACGGCACTGGATTTAGAATTACTTCAAAAGTATGTGAGAGGCAAGCCGTACCAGTTGTAACCCCATCAGAAAGATGGAGTGACTCGCATACATGCTTCGCATACCCATCCGACCTTATGGTTTACGGCAGCTGGAGTCGATCAGGGAGCTGCAGTGGCAGTCCGAAGCTCGAATTGCAGCAGCAGTCCGAATTCAAGTTCCAGTGGCAGTCCAAGTTCGAGCCGAGAACCAATCGAGAACCAGCCAGCTACCTTTAGATACAGGTCAAGCTAAAGCAAAGTTCAATTATAACTGGAACCGTCCATCCGACACACAACCAGCCTTCAAGCTGTGCCTATACAGTCTGATACGTCACCGTTGCACATTCTTCCTCGCCGGATTTGAAAAATTGGTTTTTAATACCCAGGGCAAGAAACCCCACCCTTCTGACCGTCAGTGGTTTCGGTCGATACCATAATGACCTCTGGAGTATTTGTTCTCCACTGAAGCTGCCCGTACAGAGGCCTTCAGACTATAAACGGAAGGTGGCACCCGAGGCAATCCGAAACCTGGACTAAGGCTACAAAAAACCGCTTGACGAACGCAAAGAGCGTTACAATTTATCGATTGGAATGTATTTGTGAGATGAAGTAACGGTCGGGTCTGTTGTAAAATTTCTTTTAACTGAAATTTTAGTATCTACGCTGATTTTCAATGCTTCGCGTCGAAAACAAGCTGACGATTTCTGATACAAGCGTTTCATCAAAAAAATTGACGTCATCTTCGATAGTTACGATGAGGTTACTATTAAGTACTTTGAGTTGCAATTATGATCGAAAGGAACTAAACCGAATCAAATTGTAATATCAAATCCTTCAACCAACGAAAATCCCGCCCGACTGTAAAGCTGTTTTTTCTTGTTCTTAAAATAAACTACAGCTTGTTTAATTTCCTTGCACATACTCACCAGCTTCTTTAAAAATGCTGAAACAGTACTGTTCATTACCGGTGTGTATGAAGATCCCACAAAATGCTTCAACCTCCATTATCTCAAGTGCTAGACGAAGTCTGATCACGTAGAAGCAGATTAGAATATTCAGCCATATTTTTTATGCTGATCAGTAGTTAGAGCTATGTATATTCAAGAACAGAGGTGACCTGTCAAACTTTTCAAAATGGCGGCAAATTGAAAGAGGATTGCGCGATAATGTGCTCCGCGTTGGAGGTGCTGCACAGGGTTCGATTAAAGGGGCACCATACTTAAGGACCAATCATAAGTGACGTAATTCCCCACCTACCAGTCTTACACTGTTGTAGGGCTGCGCGACAGGGTGCTCCGCGTTGGAGAGGCTGCGCAGGGTTCATTTAAAGCGTCCTCCGATGATTAAGGTCCCATCTATCAATCTTTGAAGTGTCATAATATCAACATAATCTAAAAAATTCTTCTCTCCACGTGCAAGAGAGGGCGTGGCAACTATCAGAGTTCATTGATAGCCAAAAAATGCCGTAATTTCCCACCTGTCAATCTTGCACGTGTTTTAATGTCAACATAACCTAACAAATTCTTCTCACCACATGTAAGAGGAGTCGTAGCTAACTTCAGAGTTTATTGACAGCCAATAAATGACGTAATTCTCCACCTGTCAATCTTGCACGTGTTGTATTCACTTAACATAATAACTTGTTCTCTCCACTTGTAAGAGGAGCACCCTGTCGCGCAACCCTACAACAGGTGTAATACTGGTAGTTGGGAAATTACGTCACTTATGATAGGGCCTTAAGTACCCTGTGGCGCAGTCCTAGTTCAATTTTCCGCCATTTTGAAAAGTTTGACAGGTCACTTCCGTTCTAGAACATACATAGATCACAGTTCACTTAATATTTGTCAAAAAGCGTTTCGGATTTTTTCGGTTAATACCGAAATGTTTGCCATTTTTTAACTGATCGTCTTCAAATTTGAAACCAACAGACATGGAATCGATATGTATCGGTTGAAATTGATTTTTCCTTCAATTTTGAGGTTAAAAACGAAAACTTTTGCCATTTTTTAACCAACTGACTTCGAATTAAAAAAAATAACAAACATTTGTACCATTTCCTAAAGTTTATTAGGCTAAGAATTTTTTCGTCTCAGGATACTCGTCGAGAAAGTTTTGGCGCAATACAACCGATTTTTTAATTGGTGAAATTCCAAAAATAATTTTTTTTTCTTGAATTGGGAATATTCGAGATCCTTAATTTCTGGAAAATATAGAACGATGAGAAAACTTGTTAGATTTTTTTTCAATTTTTTTTTCGAAGTAATTTTCTAAAATAAATTTCAAAGTTCATGTTTGAACACTAAGAAAATCACGTGCTCTTAAGGTAGAATAATGTTGCTAAACGTTATTCATATTTATTTACAATGTGAGCAGGTCGAAAAAATAATGACATAACACTCGGTATACATGGATATTACTTTAGAATAACTAAATCTAGAACATCGATCAAATACGAAGTCTCCATTTCAATACTGTCACAAGTTCTGATTTATTCATATAATAAAACTGAATTTAATGTCTTCAGAAGTCTTGAAAAGTAATGAAACTGGCAACTCAGCAATATTTTTTCACTATAATTCAACTACAGAATATTTGAACCGAATTTACGCATTAGGGATCTCGCCTATTTGAAACCATTTGATTTTCAACAATGTTGAAGAATATCGTCACCACTAACCAAAACTATACATTTTTATCACTCTATGTACGTTCCGCTAACTATGTTAGCATCATCAGGAGTTGATGAAAAACTGTTTAACATCAGTTCAGTCATTATCATCAAAGTTTAACGTCATCTCCTGATGATGCTAACAAAGTGACGATATTCTTAAATTCTTCAATCAAATAGAAATTGAATATTTTTTTATTTATGTAAAAACCGATTTTTCTCTAAGGCGATTAGCTTTTGCGCTATCATGTTTTTTTTATTGACATATAGGTACTCCATAAATCCCAATAAAATAATCTGTTGAAAATGAAAAGCAATTTCAAGTGTGAAGAGGGTCCATTTACACCCTAAAAATCAGGGGTAGGCAACCGCTTGATTTCACACACGTCATCTTTTAAAACCAAAGAAATGATTTATCTTGTGATTTGTGGGGTCAACGGTTCGTTTTCAATATATTTTGATATAGTTTATCTGCTTGTGTGACATTCCATTTAGTAAAACGGTACATTTTTTCCTTTTTAGATCACTTGCTAAGAATGAGTTTTTTTAGTTCTTAGATAGAAATGTTATCGTTTTTTTACAGAAAGTAGAGTTAAAGAGCTTGGAAATGGACAATTTACAGTTTTCATATATTTTATTAATGGTAAAAAATATTTTTACATCAGTACAAAAAAAAAATAATAAATTGGATTTAAATATTTTCCAATGCGAAGTTGACAAAAAATGCAATAAAATAAATGACTCAAAAGTCCCAATTTCACTTTAGACTAATTAAAAACTCATTTTTTTAATTTAGGTAAATATGCTTTTAACGACGTAGCAAAATTATTATCGTCAAAAAGTAGAAATAGATATAAATGAGCACTTAGTTGGCACCTAATCGCTAATTTCTAAAAATTTACCAATTAGGTTTTTTACAACGAAAAACAAAATAGCCTTGAAAAAAGTAAAAGCAATAAAAATTATCTACGGAAACGCGCTTTGATTGGGGAATTTTTGGCTGGTAAAATCACAGTAAAGTCATTAGTAGATTTCCTATAGTATATTTTTTAACGACTGTTTTATAATTTTTACATTAAAATTGATTATTAATTGAACAGAAAATTTTCAAACCATATTAAAATTTTAACGATTAAAAACGGCTTTTAGCTAAAACGGAGATTTTTTATTAAATGTCACAAGAATAGCAAACTGTCATTTTCTAGTGAAAGATTTAGTACGTAAATAATTATCTCATGTGATCTGGTCGTCACCGAAAAATGTAGAAAATCAACCTAAATTAAGTGTCTATAGGGTGACCTATAGACTAGAAAATCCTGACCAATCAAAATTAATTAATTATTTATTTATTTCCATAGTGTCGGTTTGATGATCATAGTTAAGCTTGTTTTTTTAATTAAATTTAAATCTTCGATTGTCTTTATGTGAGATCCGTCATGGTCTAGTGGATAGGATACCCGACTTTCATCCAGAAGGCTTATATTCTATTTCCGATAAGGGAATATTTTTTAATTTTGCGAAATACAAAAAATTCAGATTGGTTGGTTAAATTTATATTTAAAAACAAGATTGTTTAAGATATCTACATAGTTGATAGAAAGAAATTTAAAAATACATTAAATTGTGATTTTGCTTGTATAAAATAGGTTTTGTGCTTGTTATAATATGTTTTCTATTTTGAATGAACATTTATCTCTTGTGATTATAAAAATCATGATAACATTCTCGTTTTTTAATGTTTTCTAACAATTTTGCAATTTAAACACGTAACTATAGTAAAATTTGCATTGTTATTGTACGTAGAAATATATTTCAAAAATGAATACATTTCTTCAATGTAAATGGAAGTAATTGCATATTTTAACTTAGTTAGGTTAAAACACCTTGATCAACAAGTATTTTAGGTCTTCCTCAAAGATTACGATTTGCTGTACGTTATCGGGATCGCGGCACGACTTGCAGTATGTGATTCTAGTACTTGAAATATGTGCCCACTCGACGATGAGCCATCAGCGAGAAGAGTGACGTATTGTCAATCAGCAATCACAGATACAAGTGACGCATGACCTCATCAGGAATTGATGCAACAAAATAAGCAAGCGAATATCCAGCCAAATTTGGGTTTTTGCTCGATTTTGATCCTGTTTTATTCCCGTAAATCCTTTAACTTATACATTCAAACTAGTCAAATATTTGCGTCAAATTTATTTGAGAAATATTATGCAAAATAAAATTTACCACATTTGAAATGTAACTGTGTTCACATTGAGTCAAATATTTGACTATTTTATTTGATGGCAAACAGCTCGCAAACAAATTTGATTGGGTTCCATGGGCAAATATTTGATGCACATTCATAATTGAATCAAATATTTCCATCAAATTTTATTTGCCAAGTCCGAGGCAAATATAAATTTATTGTCATTTCAATTTTGATTTCCGCAAAATGAAGTTAAGTTTTGAATTTTATTGAAGATAATTTATTGATTCTTTGTCTTGGCGTAGCTGCATTCCATGTAATTGATGGTGAAAAGTCTTAATCGTCGTCCTGATATTTGGGTTCGGCAATGGGTGTGTCGACGTGAAATTGATGGGTATTGTGCTAAATTTCTAAAGGAATTACGATTGGAAACACCTAATTTATATAAAAACTTTCTTCGTTGCAGTTGGATCATGTTGATCCTTTGATCAGAAAGGGGATACACATTTACGGAAAGCAATTTTAGCAACTGAGCGCCTCACATTAACGCTTCGCTTTTTGGCCACCGGTGAAACCTTCGACCATTGCAGTATGTTTTTCGAATTCCTTATAACATCATCAGCGTCATTATTCCGAAACTACTAAATTCGATTTTCACTGTTCTAAAACACGATTATATGAAAGTACCACCAAGCACAGAAGAATACTTTTAAAACCACCCAAAAGACACAATAACCCTATGCAATCCAATGTTGAATTATTCCATTTGGACTCCAGCTGATGTCATGCGCAAACTTGGACGAATTTGGGACGCATGAGTGTCTAATTTTTATAATTCTTAAAATATGCTTACCAACTCTATTTACAAAAACGCGACCAAATTACTTGAAATATAAAAACAAAATGATAATTTTATTTGATCACTTGCGTCAAATTTGATCAAACAAAATGTTGCAAATATTTTTCCTTTATTTGACCCCTGTTCACTCTTGAGGCAAATTTATTTGACGTGAAAGTATCAAATAGTTGACTAAATTGAACGTAGCTAACCACTATTTTTTCATTTAAGTACCTTCTTCAGAAAGCAGACATCCATAAGTGGATTCAAACAAAGGTATTCTATGAGTCTTTCGATATTATTAGCGACCAATAAAAAGTTGTTTACTCCAAAAAATTGTAGAAAATTGGACAATCAAAGCCAAACCAAATGGTGTGTTCATCCATTTTAATACACACACAGAAACTAACACACAGACATCATCGCGAAAATATCAAAATAGTATTTGAGGGACCTTAAAACGTGTTTATCTATTGAAAACTCACTACAACATTTTTAGAATGATTCTGTAAGTCTCTTCTCTGAGGGTCGTGAAGTAAAAAGATACACAAAAGTTGTATATTGGTCAATATACTTGTGAGACTAAATCCAGAGACCCGTATGCTAACACAAATAGTAGAAAACAATTTTCCGAAGAAAATTTGTTACCCAGCAAATTGGAATTTCAAGTCTCTCCCATTTCTATTCAGACTTAAGTCATGAGAATTTAGAGAGGAGTCAGCATTTGACCATTTTTGGAGTACGAATGTAAACTGAAGAGTAACGTTAGCATAAGTAGGAAAATCTGGTCTACATGTTGGTACATGATAAATTGGTACAAAGGTGACGGAGAAAACTAAGATCGGGAATTCAGTTTTTAACATGTACATTCCCATATCTCTGTTTTCTAAAGAGGACCCTTAACGTGTTAATTTTTGATTCAAAGATGGCGAGAGGTCATGTGCTAGCCACATCAGATTTTTTACTTTACTTGGAACCTTTGAGTTTGTCTGTCATCTCTGATTGTCTAATTTTTTACAATTTATTGAAATGAACAACTTTTGATTGGTCGCTAATAGCAACGAACGACTTTTGGAAGACCTTTGTTTGAATCCACTTCCGGATATGTTTTCCAAAGAATGTCCTTAATTGAAAAAATAGTGGGTTGTTAAAGGACTTATATCGTCACCACTAACCAAAACTACATTTTTTAAAACACCCTACGTACATTTCGCTAACTAGGTTAGCATCATCAGGAGTTGATGATGAACTAAATTGTTGAAAACCAACGGTTCCAAATTCCCAATTCAAAAGGAGAAAACCAAGATCGAGAATTCAGTTTTTAACATGTAAATTCCCATACCTCTGTTTTCTACAAATGGTGTGTTGATCTGCTCAAGAGACTTTAGAGATTTTCGAGCAATCCGCAAAATAGGTGAAAATCCAGTCGAAATTTAGGATTTTCCTCGACTTTGGCCATATTTTGGCCTTTAAGTCCTTTGACAACCGACTATTTTCTTCATTTTCTTCATAGATTTTCGAGAAATCCGCAAAATAGGTGATTTTTACCATATTTTGGCCCTCTGAGAGCCCACTAATTTCTTCATTTGAAAGTGGATTATTATTTTACTCGTCAGGCCGGATCGAATTGTGCGTTTATCTGCTCGAGAGACCTCATAAATTTACGAGAAATCATAATTTTGGGAAATTGGGCCTAATTTTGAGGTCATATTTTACCCTACTTTTGGCTTTTTACTTTCCCAGTTCCATCAAAAGAAAAGTATAGTGAACGAGCAAAAAAAAATTAAGATATCGATGGAAATATCCATTTTGATAATAATCCTTTTCCTTACAGCCGAGCCGAGCAAGTTCTGGGTTGACACAGCCGATTTTTTTTGTTCGTTGTAAAGTTCGAAAGAATCTTTTTACAGGTTTTAAAACATTTACGAGGGTATCACGGTTTTAGATTTTTCGAGATTCCGGTTACGAAAATGCCAAAAGTTGAACTTTTTTGGCAGGTAGAACCAACCGATTTTGCAAATGAGAGCATTTTCGGACCTCTTAGAGTCTGTAGAATCCGATGGTATTTTTGCCTATCGCACGGCTCGAGAGGTGGCGTCTACCTCGGGTGGCGGCATTGCAGCTAGGCCTATGTTAGAGCATAGACAAATTTATATACTGTTATATGTTATATATGAGTTAAGACCCAAGACCAGTTGGGGGCAACTGGGTGCAAGTACCTGAATCAATATTAAAATTTTTAGTATAGACTCAACTTTAATTTTTAAATACAAATCTGGATTTTTGATTTAATATTTAATCCAGATTTGATTACTAAATTCTATCTATAACGACGTTTCGTTGTAGGAAAAAGCATTTTTAGTTTTTTTTTCTAATTATATTTTTAGAATCTTTCAGTCACCATTACCGTATTCTCTAATAGTAGAAACTTTAAATAATTTTTGTCGAAAAAGTCAAGATTTCAGATTAGAACGAAGGAAGCAAAAATCGTAAAATAATGATTCATTTTTGTACCTTTGAAATAAAAAATGATTTATTAAACAATTTTCTACCAAAAATTGGGTGAATTTATAATTATCTTTGCCGTATAATTTTCGTAAAATGGCTGAAAACACGGTATTAAGATTTAGTTGTTTACAAAATTTCCGTATTTTACATACAATGGTAGAATGGTAGATCGTAAAAATTATCAAAATTATGGATATGAAAGGTCGAAAGGTCTGGAAGACCGAAATTTATGCTTCATTTAAAATGTCAACTCAAATTAAATTTATATATTATGAGCAATCAGATAGATAACATCGAACTTTTTTTTAATAATTATTTCCTGAAAAATAAATTTGAACGTTGTCAATAATATCGTTTATATTTATACAGACATTAATTACTGAAAATACAAACATTGAAATAATAATTTGAGCTAAAGCTAAAATTTACTAAAATATTATATGTTTGGTATATATTAAAAAGAACGCAACCTTTTTACAATATCAGAAATTATACAATTTCAGAAATTATACCCCCATCAAATTTGTTTTTGATATAAAAATATTCTGTTTTAGATTATACATTTTTTGTAATTTTTTTTGTTTTATTTTCTGTATTATTTTTTTGGTAACTGAAAAGGTCAAAAGTTCTTCAAGACAAATGTCTTCTGATAATTTCAATATATTTTAGTCTTATTAAAATAACAGGAAAGAATTATGTTGGTCACTACCCATTTTTATTACACCATTACGTTATAGTTTGCGTTTTCATTTTACAAAAAAAATAAATGCGAAAATACCTACCATAAAAAGTATTGGGTATAAACCTTGTAACCCTTTGTATTTATTGCTTCTGCTTTAAATAGTTGCGGGTATTTATTTGAAAAAGTATCTGTTTATTTATAGCACCCAACCCCTATCGCTTTTTTATTTATTATTATCGTAAATATCATAAAATTGAAGGTTAGTGAACCTTTTCGATAGTTTTATATAGTCTAGTTTATCAATTTTTTTTTAATACAAAATATTTTATTTTCAAGTTTATTCAAATCCCAGAGAATGACAGTTTCAACGTACTTTAAAAAAATCAGTTGTGTCAGAACTTTTCCGACTCGTCTGTAGAGAATAGGATTATTTTCATTACAAAATACTAAGCATTACATTAATTTATGAAACAAATTTTATAGCACACTGGTACAATTGAGATATCATAAAATCATGGGTGAAAACTATTGGGAATTCTGGAAAAGGTATGATACAAAAGTTGTAGGGAATTTTATGATCGGCAACTTTGCACTAGAGCATTTTGCACAAAAGCCCATTGTTTGTCTTCTAAATTAAAATATCTGATGTGGCCAGCACATGACCTCTCGCCATTTTTGAATCAAAAATTTACAGGTTGACACAAAAAAGTCTGAAAAAAAATTATTTTTTTGTAAATCTGGCAACAATGGCAAAAGTTTCGAAAATTTTTATGAGATGAAAATAAACTATAGGGTATACAAAATATATGTGTAAAACTTTATTGCCGTTTTGTGTAATAATGGCGTCATCACACATAGCAACTGCCACTTCCGGTTGTGCGATTGGCACCAAAATCTAATCAGATCTAATCTAGGGTATCAGAATCCTGTATGCAAAATTTCAAATTTTTTTATTTAGTAGTTTTTGAGTTATCGTTACTACAACATCCATCCAAACACACACACACACACACACACACACACACACACACACACACACACACACTAACACACACACACACACACACACACACACACACACACACACACACACACACACACACACACACACACTAACACATACACACACACACACTAACACACACACACACACACACAGACATCATCGCGAAAATATTAAAATCGTATTCTAGGGACCCTAAAACGTGTTTATTCATTGAAAACTCACTACCCAATTTTTAGCATGATTCCTATACCTCTCTTATCTGAAGGGAGATAGGTAAAAAAGGAAAAAAGCCTAAATGTGTACATTTTTCGCCCTCTAGCGGCGAAACGATGAGGAATTCGAAAAAAGTTAATGAAAGTTAAAGGAAATTTGGTTCTCTACAACTATGCACCAGAAAATTTTGCACCAAAGTGCATTGTTTATCCTCAAAATTTGGAAAACCTACTACGAAAAACCTACATGCACATTTTTTGCGCGCCCTCTGGTGGTGCAGCTATTAGAAATTCTGAAAAAAGTTTAATAGAAAAATTGTAGGAAATTTTATGTTCTAAAACTTTGCACTAAAACATTTTGCACTAAAGTGTATGGTTTGTCCTTAAAATTTAAAAAAAGACAAAAATCTTAGTTTTTTATTCAATTTTTGAGGTTAATTTTTGTAGTTCCTAAAATGTTTCAAATTTGTAAAATTCTCAGAATTTTTAACATATGAAATTAATATATTTTTAAAATTTGCGATGTATTAGCAAATTTTTTTAATTTCTAGACATTTTTATTTATATACGTTTAAAATTTCAGAAATTTTCGAATTTTTTCATATATTTTTGAAATCGAAATTTTTAACTTCTTAAAATTTAATTTTTTTGTAATTTTTAAAAATGATTAAAAGGTTTATTGATGTTTTATTGTTTTATTAAAATGCAAAAAATTGCCCGCAGTTAAAAGGTTAATTCTACTTTTATGAAGACTTCCCTATATAATAGTCTTATTTCTTCCTATTCTAAATTTGTTCTAATTATTTATTTTATGTTGCTACAAATTGTTAGTTTCATTTTTCCTAAATTTGATGATTGGCCTTTTTTTCTTAACTCTTTTTTGTATTTTTTTATTTTATCTTTGTTGCATTTTTTTATATATTTTGATGTTTCTTTTTTTACATTATTAACTACATCTTAGTTTTTCATTCTCGGAAAAGGAAGAAAATATAGCAAAAATAACAGAAAAAATAATTTATGGGCGATTTGAGGTAGGGTGGTGGAAGGGAGTGAACTTTTAGGGGTGGAAAACGGTTTATCACGATTTCCAGCAAAACTTCAACGCCTATTGAAAAAAGTGGTAGGTAATAAAAAGATCTACAACTTTTATATTTACACTTTTTCTCAAAATATTCGCGAAAAATCGAAATAACCGATTTTTGTTTTTAATTTTTATCTTACATTAAAATTTTTCTTTCGCCGTTGTAATTTTTTCGAATTAAAATATTTATTTGTATCCCTTATTTTGATTTTAAACCAAAAAAGAAACCTCATTTTCAATCAAAAATACCCACCTGAAAAAAGCTGCTTTTAAAAAAAGTCTGCGCGCTTTTTGTTCGTTGAAAACTCTACTTTCTGATGGTGTAAAAATATATGTTAGTATGGAAAATTTTCTCAGAAAATTCAAAAAAACGAAAAAAATTGTGCGCAGTATTCGAGTCGCAGATGCATAGAGCAGTGAACGGCATAAATAAACTAAAAATTGCAAATCCATGAAACATAGAGTTTACAAAAAAAATGCGAAAATTATTAGTTTTCTATATATTAAAGATGGGATTTAAAGGTGATTTTCCGAAAAAATGTGACAGCTGCAATTTTTTAGATAAAAAGTTGATTTATTAAATTCTAGTTACATATGGAATAGAAAATTTTCATGGTAACATATATTTTTTTACACCATCAGAAAGTAGAAGTTTCAACGAACAAAAAGCGCGTCGACTTTTTTTTAAGCAGCTTTTTTGACGTTTGGGAATTTTCTATTGAAAATGAGGGTCTTTTTCGGTTTAAAATAAAAATAAGGGGCAAAAATAAATATTTTGATTCTAAAAAATTACAGCGTGTTTGGGATATGAGAAGGTAAGTTTCCACCAAATTTCGTGAAAAAAAAAATTTATGCGAGATAAAAATTAAAAACCAAAAAATGTAAATAGGGATTTTTTATAACCTACAACTTTGCCATTTAACATTTTTTGATAGGAGTTGTAGTTTTTCCGGAAATCCTGATAAACCGTTTTCCACTCCTAAAAGTTCACCCCCTTCACCTCCTTATCTCAAATCGCCCTTAAAATAGTTTTTCTGTGAATTTTTGCTGTATTTTCTTTCTCTTTTAACTTTCTAAGTCATTATTCTATTTTTCTTCAGAGTACTTATTTTTTATAGCATCAATTTGTAAAGGATAGTAAATAGGATTTGTCGCTTTAATCATAGTCAGTTTCATATAAAAATTTCTAATCTTATACATTTTCAAAAATATAACGGTCACTCAATAAAAAATACGATTTAATAATAAAGAAATAAATTTTAATCTGATAAATTAACTCCTATCTAAACGGTTCGGTAGTTATCGTGGAATATTACACACAGACACACAGACAGAACTTACTCTGGAAATAGTTTCAATCTTCTTGGAGACCTCAAAATGGATATTACCATCAATATCTCTTAAAAAGTGAAATACAGTAAGCAAAAATTATAATTTTGTAAAATATAAAATTTTAAATTTATGTTAAAAATTGTTGAAACACAACGAAATTAAAAATGTGAATACAGTTACATTAAGTTTTTATAAAGATTTCTGTAATTCAAATGCCACTCAGAAGAATTAGACATAACGGCCTCTTCCTCAAGAGCTATCATGCCAGTTATAGTTACAAGAAAAAAGATCAAAGAAAGAAGAAGAGAAAAAAGAAAGAAATTAACTATCATTCTTCTTTCCTTTCTCTTTGATTGAGGGCATTTGTTTCTGTCTATCAGACGTCATTAACTAGGGTAATAGACAAATGAATAAAGATTTCGTTTCTAGGAATTACCGTGCGAGCACGTACGAGGTAGAAATTTTATTTTACCACCATCTACGTCCAGCAAATTATGTAAGCATAAAGGTAATACTTACCAACAAAATCTTCTTTAATTTGTCTACTAACCTAGCAGATAACGTCTGATAGACAGAAACAGCTATCCAAGATGAGAATTTCATCTATCTGTTTTTGATAAATTTTTTATTGCTTACGAAAATAGAAATTATTGGTTAGCCGTCGTATCAGACGAAAATCTTCGTTATTATCATGGTAGTCTAATCCTTATTTTTTTTCAAAATATTATAAAACATTTGCGATTGTGTATACTTAAACCGCTCTAGATTGTTCTGTAATTTAAAAATATTTCCTGTCACCCTGTATGTAGGTGCAGCAAAATTAAAAAAGAACTAAATGAAATAGATAAGGGGTCGGTTCGCATGCAACGTTGCCACCCCCGCAAAACCTATACCCAACAGCTAATATTGAAACAAACACGCATCGCCACGCAACGCAACCTACGATTTGCGTGCGAGATACCTCAGTCGCCTGGATATCTATGATAAAGCGATTGCAGAATGCATATTTACAAAACTAGGGGTGTGCGTTTCTGGCTATTCGCTATCTTTCCTTGTTGGTCGATTAGAATTACGTTAGATATTTGTTTGGACGAATGGAATAATAAAAACTTCCCCTGAATGTGCTTTTTTTGGGTGCGGAAAGTACAAAATATGCGTGTTTTGGCGGCAGCGGGTATTATATCTACCTTTTTATTTTATGAGAGTTCATTGAAATATTTCAAAGCTTCAATGTTAAGGACTTAAATATACAATTCATAATTTGGATTATTTATGTTGGTTAAATAAATTAGTTATTTGCCTGACGTTTATTGTAAAAAAAAACCACTTAAACCCTGGCAACAAATTTTTGGTTAAATTTTATTAATATTTAGACATTTTTTTGAAGAGTGAGAAACGTTTGTAATTGAATCCGGTAATCCTATAAACTAGTGTAACGATAAGTCACTCTTATAAAACTATTTTGTAACAATGTTAAATATTAACCTGGTGACATTTTAAGTAGTTTAATAATGAATAAATAATAAAACAGAATAATGATAATTTCCGCCAATCATCTTATTTCAATACATAGTTTTTCTACACCCACATGGATATTGTCGATTCTACTCACACTTTACAGAATGTATATGTAGGCAATATCAGTCTACTGAACGGGTATAATTTCATGAGCATGAGATATGGGAATCCACCAATCAGAGTTAACAATATCACTTCATTAGCGTAAGATATGGAAATACACCAATCAGTGTTCACATTTAGTAACCCACCACCTACTTTTTTTAATTTTAAATAACCTGTCAAAATCTTTTATACCAATACAGAAAAATAGTTGTAAAAATGAGTGATTCCAGTGATGACTGAATAAATCGTACTTCAAAAGATATTCATTTAGCCGTAAAGATATAATAATAATAATATTATTACCCCAAAAAATCAAAACTAAATATGAATAAAACCTAATTAAAAATAGAAGGTGTCTATTATAGTTTTATATGATTTTATAATAAGTCCCTGACAGCCCGTGATAGCGCAGTGCTAACGCTCTCGCTTTGAGATACGAAGCTGCTCGGTTTAAACCCTGTGACTGTAATCGTTTTTTTTATAATATTTTTTTGTTTTGCCTTTCCTGGGTTGTAGAAAAAATGTATATATGGATTGTCCATACATATCATATCCACACTTGTTGCACAAACTACTATATTGTTTTTAAAAGTGACGTGTGTTAAAATACTCCAGTCAAGTTTTCTTTGAAATCAAAATACTAAGGCATTTAGATATTATCAGAAAAAAGAAGACTAAAGTTGGTGGTTATAGTTTATTAAACTATTAGAAAATAGTTGTTTAAAATGTTTGTTCTTCATTGTAATTAATTAAATTTAGTTATTCTATTCAAAAGATTTTTAGTTTTATTTCCTTTAAATGTATTCAAGTAAAATTTTTCTGAAGTTTATTAAGGATAACACTCCACCCACTCTAACCTGATGTTTGTAAAATTCAAAAATTCTGAAGTTTGTTAAAAAGTATTAAAATTTAAAAATTTCCCTCTCCTCCAAACCCTCCCGTTGTTTGCATATATGAGAAGGATTGCCCCCTCGAAGTTAGGACCAGGATCCGCCACTGGATGAAAGGTATTTTTTAGGAAGAATTATTTTTCAATTATATCTGTTTAATGAAACATAATAATAAATTAATGAAATTTTGCTTCACTTCAAAATACAGGCCGTTTCTTTTATCATGTGCTAACATTGCTATAGTCTAAACCATAAGAGATACGAAGACGAATAAATGGGCAAAAGGTTAACTATTTTTTAGAACAATACTTTGGTATAAAAAAAGTACAGGGACTCGCGCACTTGTCGAGTTATACAGGGTGAACTAAACATGCTATTTTTAGTTTCTTAGATTTTTTTAAAAGAAATTTCAATAAATGGAAAAAAAAGTTTTATTGTATCTCAAATTGTCTACAAAAGTTTACTAATAAATCTTCGATACGACGTTTCGTGTCTTAGCAGCCACCATCAAATTATTTTTGATCTGTCTTTTTTATTACAAAAATTGATAAACCGTTAAAATCCAAATGCACTGATACATCACACTTGTAATTTTAACGACGTTTTATCTGAAATAACTAAGTGACAACAATTTATAAGTACGGTCCTGTCGTAGTTCATTTGTAAATTCAATTTGATTTCATCATACTTTGACATTACCTAACAATTTGGATAAAAAAGTTAATAAAACATTACAAAATTGAAGTTTTCAAATCTGATTCCTCCTGAATCAATTTTCATACTCCTGAATGAAGAAAGTATCAGTTTCTGAGCTTTCATGGTCCGAAAAAAAAATTCTGTCCGGACGTCTGTTTGGATGTAAATACTAGTTCCGAACGATCGAGAAGAATCCTATTGTATTTGAGCAGGACCGGGTCGGCCCTTCCGTTACTTCACTATACAAATCACAAGTTTTGCATAAGAAAACTTTTTTTCGGTTCAAATTTTTAGAACTTTTTCACGTATAATATTTCCCTACATGTATATGAGTAGTTTGAATCGAGGGCGTAGATACCTTTTTTTCTTTGGGGGGTACTTTTTTCCGGGGGCGTAATCGAACTTTTAGACAAATATATTTGTTCGTTTCTACATTTCATATATTTTATTTCTTCTTTTCGTGCTATTTTTTGGTATCCTGGGCGGTAATTAAGACTAGAATTTTGATAAAAAAGATGTATTATCAGTGAAATTATCAAAATTATTAGGTTATGTCAAAGTATGCCTATTTTTATATTCGTTTTCAGGAAATTAAAACGAATTTCAAACGAACTACGACAGGACCGTAATTAAAAATTATTGTCACTGATGATGATAAAAATGATGGGTCCGTTTTAAAAAAATAACTTGATAGATGCCGTTTAAACACGAAACTTCCTATCAAAGATTTATTAGTACACTTTTGTAGAAAAGTTGCGATACAAAGAAATATATGCGAAAAAACCAAAAATAGCATTTTTGGTTCTCATTGAAGGGCGAGAGTCCCTGTAGAATTTTTCGACCAATAGAATGTTCTCCAAAACTTTTTGCCCATTTGAACTGCGTAAAAATTACTGAGTATATTTGATATGAGCAAAATAGGTTTTTTCAGATATAATTGCCATAATTCTTTTTTTAGAAAATCAAAAACAAACATTTTTCATAATTAATAACGACTTTTTTTAAATTACTGTATACTTCAAAATTTCACATATATTTCAAATTTTTGCTTACCGTTTTTACCTCTCGCCCTTCAGATAAGAGAGGTATAGTAATCATGCTAAAAATTGGGTAGGGAGTTTTCAATGGATTTAGGTTTGTGTGTGTGTGTTAGTGTGTTAGGATGGATGTTGTAGTAACCATAACTCAAAAACAACTCAATTAAAAAATGTGAAATTTTGCATACAAGATTCTGATACCCTAGATTAGATCTAATTAGATTTTCGTGTCAATGGGACAACCGGAAGTGGCAGTTGCTATGAGTGATGACGCCATTACTAAACAAAATGGCAATACTCTTTTACACATATATTTTGTATACACTATAGTTTATTTTCGGATCATTAAAATTTTCAACTTTTGCCATTGTTGCCAGATTTACAAAAAAGTAAATTTTTTTTCATACTTTTTTGTGTTAACGTGTAAATTTTTGATTAAAAAATGGCGGGAGGTCATGTGCATGCCATATCAGATTTTTTGTAAATTAATAATGGTTAATTACTTCTCTGTGTTGACAATTTAATTAAAAAGTATTCCTCTCGAATTCTAATAATAATAATAATGTTATTAATTCAAATAAATAAATTTAAATTCGGTACGTAATAATTAATTAAATTGTGGTACCGACTGTCAGTTTTTCTCCATAAACTTCCAAATATCTAAATTCTTATAAAAATGCTTTTATTACGTTAAAACTAATGTTAGGTAAGAATCTTTTAATCCAATTTCGATATCAAAAAAAAATTACCGGATACTCTCGCGGTCCGCAGACCGTGGTACACTCGAGTGACTAGTTCTCAGACAGCGGATTCGGATTCGGATTCAAAAATTCGGAGCCCAATATTATTTTTGCTGTAACTGTACAGCATACGCACACGCATATCAGAACGCATAAAACCAATTAGACTTTCAAAAGTTGTCCTAGTCAAGTCTAGGATAGACAAATAAAGAGAGAGAAGGAAAGCGTGAAACGAAGACGGCTAGATTCGTGTGCACCGAAATTTGGCCCTTCTGTTTGGTTGATTATGAGCGGCATTGCCAAGTTTCTTAGACAAAAATCCAGATTCCGAATAATTTATAAAATTTATCTAATTAGATAGTGAAAGTATTAAGTTCTGCCAAATTGTTTTAAATTATACCAGTTATTATTTATTCTATATTTTATAATGGATTTATATCAAATTCTTTTATACCAACAACAATATCAGGAATACAAAAACGATGTATTATTAATTAGGTCTAGTACATTTATTTGTCTTACTATTTAATTTTTTTAAATTGGTTTTGACTTTTGATAATAATTACAGTGCAAAAAGTTTAACTTTGTTACACTCAATGCAACAATACTTGTTGCACGTTGCCAATGACAATAAACCATTCAAAACAAATTATGATAGGCAGCTAATAAAGCCACAATTAGACGTACGTCTCTGAAGTTGATGTAGGTGATGTTTTTGGAGAATTTTGGTAACAAAATTGGTTTTTAATGATTACTTGACAGTAAAATAAAAAAAAGACGGATAAACTTTAAATTAGGTACAAAGGAGTATTTTGAAATATAAAAACGATTTGTATAGACAAAAATCATTAAAAACATTTTTTGGAGAATTTTTTGGGTGAAAATTTGGTCAACTAATTGATTCAATAATAATTGAAAGTTGTACTTTTCCGCACTAGTGCGGAAAAGTTACTTTTCGCACTGATTTTATAAATGCTAAAATGATTAAAAATTAATTCTTGCTTGGTTACTATGATTACTTTCAGCCTAATGTTTTATTTATTAAGAAGCACTAAGAAAATTTTTGTTTAATGACAAAAAAATATTTTTGCTAAAATTTTTTTTTAATTCTAGGCGCTTGTAGAAAAAATATTGTTCCTAACACTTGCGTAAAGTATCTTTTCCCCACTTAATTGCATGCCCGAACTCCGCTTTGCGTCGTTCGGGCAACTGCAATTGCGTGCGGAAAAGTATAACTTTCCGCACTTGCTAGGAAAATAACTATTTCATGATTTCTTGAAAGTAAAATTCTAAAAAAAAATTAGAAAAACTCGAAATTAGGTACAAAGAAATATTTTGAAATATAAAAACGATTTGTATAGACAAAAATTATTAAAAACTTTTTTTGGTAATTTTTTTTGGTGAAAATTTGGTCAAATGATTGATTTTTCATGATTCCTTGACAGTAAAATTCTAAAAAAAATTCTGGGAAACTTTAAATTAGGTAAAAAGGAGTATTTTGAAATATAAAAACGATTTATATAGGCAAAAATAATTAAAAACTTTTTTTTGAGAATTCTTCGGTGAAAATTTGGTCATGACTTCTTGACAGTAAAATTCTAAAAACTGGAAATTAGGTACAAAAAAGTATTTTGAAGTATAAAAACAATTTTTACAGAGAAAAATGATTAAAAATTTTTTTTGAAGATTTATTTGTTGAAAATTTGGTCAAATAATTAATTTTCCATGATTTCTTGACAGTACCAGAAAAATCAATTAGACTTTCGTCCAGTTTTTTTGAGCTAATATTTTACTTTTTGATATATTTCAAATTCTATTCGGGAAACGAACTCATAATAAAAAGTATTGAGCTTAAATCACATTTATTACTAAATCACTTTAATTAACAAATAAAATATAACGTTTCATTTGGTTTATAAATTTACGTTATTTTTCATGTACCCTCCTTTCCCTACCACCCCCTCTTACCTTCCCTTCTTAGAAGTTGTAACACACTTTTTAAGCACTATGCTTTAAATTTAATTAACGAATCACTAAAATTGTATTAGTTTTTACGGTAAAGTTAGTCCATTTTTGTATTTTGTATTATTTCTTCGAACGTTATATTTATGCTAGGTCTGAAGATGGTTTTTCAGCCGAAACTAGTTACCTGAACCTTAATTTTTTGGAATTACACGTTATTGTGGTACACGATTTTGAGTTTAATTTATTGATTAACACTTGACTACATTTGAGATATGGATAACCTTTTTGATTTATAAAAAAATTGTTACTGAATGTACTACTTCTATCCCATGGAATTTTAACATTAATATTTCAGATTTCGATGTAGCACAAAAAAAATAAAAAAAATTGTGGATTTTTTTTCTTATTTGTGTAAAATTTAAAATTTAAACTTTAGATTTGGATTTAGCATAACAAGTAAAAAAAGTGTGTCTATTAAGACAAAAAAGTTTGTCTGAAAGTTTGTAAATATGTGTTATATGAATAAATTTTATAAGGTTTATGCAATAATTAAATTAAAAAATAAACTTAAATATTATTTGCAACATTTATATATTAAAAGTTCGTCTTGGTAATGCTAGTTTGCGCATTCTGAACTGTTTTATCGGTGAAATCCTTACAAGCGATTACGTTATAAGTACTTTTAAGGCAAAGGATTTTCTTAGAAAATGCCCCCATAGAGATAATTTAAATTAAAATTTTCAGCTAATACATATTAAAAATAAATACTTACCGAATAAATCCACTCCATTGATATCCTTTAGAGTTTTCAGTTTGGTTTAGTCCCCTTCAGTCCTCAAACCTGATGTTAATTGTCCAGCAACTGAAGAGCTGGTCTCTTCCTTGGGTGTCAAATGTCAAAGTTACGAACATACCAAGGCACCTTACTTGACGCTGGATTCCATAAACCGGTTTCAAGATCTAATTAAAAAATAGTATTTTAGTATAATGTCTTCCTGGAAGCCAATAATGTTTATAGTTATGCTTGGACTTATTTTTATGGATATCACAGATTTAAAAAAAAATTTCTATGTTAACTCCAAACTAGAGTCTGCATGTTATGGTGGATATTTTAGAATCCAATTCTCATTTTCAAATTTCAGACGATATTTTGATAATTCCATGATATTACCTCTTCGCAGAAGATAAACTAATATAGAAGCGAAGGTTCCTGATGTATTGATGGTCAAAATTTGAGTGACATTTGAAGTTTCTACCGCTTAATACACTGGGAAAAATATTCAAAATTCGTAAATTCGTCTATCTAGAATTTTGAACCTTTTTCCAGTATATTATGCGGCAGAAACTTCAATTGTTACTCAAAATTTGATCATCGCTACATCAAAAGGGCCGACAGAAACCTTTGCTTCTGTATTAGTTTATATTCTGTGACCTCTTATTAACCGTTACCATAGAACATAGGACCTTATGTTCTGCCCCGTTACTATACTTGTTTGTCATGTATGCCTATGATTAATGTCTAATTAATATGTCCATATATGATTGCTTGCAGTTACAAATAAAAAGACAGTTAGCACCTTTTTTTTAAATCTGTAATCAATAAATGAATTGTCTTGTCAAGTTATTGTATTATGTTATTGAACTTAAACGTTTCCATTGTAATACTCATCGCAACCAGCTAATACAAACTCTAATTTTTTAATTTTATCATCATCAGCTGATTTATTAATTATATCAAGACCTGTATCGTTGATAATATGTATAAATAAAGCGAAATAATAAGCAAAAAAACTACGGATTAGATTTCAAAAAATATTTTTCGCTCAAAATTGAATTTCGCGGCCGTTGCCCTTGGCAACAGCCGAATAAGCAAAGGTCACCTTCAAATTTCACATTTCTACAATACGAAACTTACTATGCTAAAACTAACAATATTTTGTACTTTTTTGAGAAAAATAAACCTTTACTTATATCTGTCAACCAGTAACTATACTTTGCATCCCTCTATTTTTTGTATTTTTGGAGAAAAAAACATGAAAAATATATATTTAATTGACTACTAATGCCGGTTATATTTTATAGCCCACTATTTTATGTATTTTTGGAGAAAAAATATATGAAAAAAAAACCTTTACTTTGTGGTTATGAACAACACTTCTCGGACAACTCTTGTACATCAAAAACTCTATTTTTTAGTTGTGTGAACCAATCTTTGAAGAAGATATTCATGCACGTTTGCCAACTTACTTATTTTCGAAATATATCAGAAAATGAAACAGTAATTCATTAAAAATATACATTTTTAAAAAGTACGAAACAAACACAAAAACATCAGAATTTAATATACAGTGTGTGCCACGAAAAAGATAATCAAAACTACTCACACGATAATAATAAAAATTTGTAGGCATAAATTATAGATTATGCTGTATTTAACGAAATATTTTGACAGACATGCAACTTCCGGTTATACAGGAAGTGAACATCAACTTTGTTATTTTAAATGGAAAACCCTGTATTTTTTTAACATTTTTAGATTCGTCTTGAGAATCTGATTTCAAAAACCTATTATACCTATACTATAAACTAAATAGTTTTGAAGTTATAGATAATTGATAATTGCGTTTTTTCAACTTTAAATGATTGCTCCGGAAAAACGACATAAAATCGGATAAAAGAAGTTGAAATTTCTGATTATTTCATACTTCATGAAGTGGAAAATTTATTGAAAACTTAAATATATGTTAAAATATAAAATGGTCTCCATAAGCAATTGGTAGATGACGTTAGTTGTCTACTGCACTATTGTGTTTCGAGGTGAGATTTGAATTATATGCATCTGGGCACATTGCCACTGATGAGTCCTTAAGGGACGAAATGGCTGTACGGTATACGGCCTGCATGGATGCATAGAAATAAAATTCTCGCAACTTACATGTTTTAACACTTGTTTTGGGTTTCACACCCCTTAGAGATGGGCCTTCTGTCGGTTCCAGTTAGTACTGGCGCTTAATACACAGGTGGAATCTTTTCCCCCACTCTTAGATGGCGTTAGCTGTCTACCATCGTTTTACATTATTTTTAGAAAATAAATTGTTAAAGTTCTTTACGAAACGTTAGATAGTATTGCTCCCCCTTCATTGTATTTTTTAAGAAAAAAATAAACTGTACTGGAACTATCCTAACCTCGCAGTAAAAAATATGAAGCAAGTAAATTGCATTTCATTGAGGTAAAAATTGAGAGTGTATATTTTTACACTCTTGCAAATATTATTTACCATTATTTAACACTATTAGTACGGGTTAATTTTAGGTAACTATTTTTTAGTCCACTATTTTTACCTCTCGACCTTCAGATAAGAGAGGTATAGGAATCATGCTAAAAATTGGGTAGTGAGTTTTCAATGGATAAACACGTTTTAGGGTCTCTAGAATACGATTTTAATATTTTCGCGATGATGTCTGTGTGTGTGTGTTAGTGTGTGTGTGTGTGTGTGTGTGTTAGTGTGTGTGTGTGTGTGTGTGTGTTAGTGTGTGTGTGTGTTTGGATGGATGTTGTAGTAACGATAACTCAAAAACTACTGAATGAAAAAACTTGAAATTTTGCATACAGGATTCTGATACCCTAGATTAGATCTGATTAGATTTTGGTGCCAATCGCACAACCGGAAGTGGCAGTTGCTATGGGTGATGACGCCATTATTGTATAAAACGGCAATAAAGTTTTACACATATATTTTGTATACCCTATAGTTTATTTTCATATCATTAAAATTTTCGAAACTTTTGCCATTGTTGCCAGATTTACAAAAAAATATTTTTTTTTCCTACTTTTTTGTGTCAACCTGTAAATTTTTGATTCAAAAATGGCGAGAGGTCATGTGCTGGCCACATCAGATTTTTTATGTAGGAATAATACATGGTGTGAAAATTAAAGTATTCTTTTTTAATTATAATTAAAGTATTGTTGGCTTCATCCTGTATATTTTTGGTATTTATTTTCCAGTTTTATAAAGCTTCGTGGATTTAGAAACTTTTATCAGGGGTGAAATTTTCTATCAAATTATTTTTCAGTCATTCTTTGCATCATTTTGTACATTTTTGTCACAATTTAATAAAGTTTATTGGGTTTAGAATTTATTAGTAAGAATAAATTTTTTTGACAAATAGAGGGTGTTTAAACTTAAGGAGATATTTCCAAAATTTAAGATTCGAGATTCGCGGTAGGTTGCCTTGCTCCAAGGCATAGTTTATATTTTCATCACAGGCGTAGTAGGTAAATAAAGTATGAAAAACACAATCCGTGAGGCATTATTCTCACCACAATATATACTATATTGTGTACCCATTTTACGCCCTTATTAATGATTATTTTTACTCAAAATTATTTTTTACTAAAAGCCAAATCATGTTTCTAGTAATGTGCAACTTTAATTTTTGAAATTTGTTTTGCGCCTAAAATTTCCTATTTTAGAATCTTTTTATTAAAAAAATAATAAAAAATCATCAAAAAGCATATTACTAGAGGATAAGATAAAATGTTTTAAAAGAAATAAGTTTATATCTTTCCCTTTCTATTCAGAAAACGATTATAAGTATAAAAATGCACTAATTTTGCTTGGGTAAAAAGAAAGTGAAGGTGAAAATTTTAAAAGTGAATAATTTTGTTAGAATAAGTGACCGCCGGGTTTTTTTTTTTAATTGTTAAGTTTCTAAGATACTATTACCACACACTCCAAAAATTTTGATAATGGGCGAAGTCGCATTTATACCGCAGCGAGTTATACAAAATATTTTGTCATCAGGCTATTTTGTCGGATTTATTTTATCCAAATTTGTTTACCTGAGTTAATTAAATTTATTTTCTTTTAAATATGTAACATTTTTTTCATTTGAGCAATATGAAATATACACCCGATATACAATTTAATTAAAAAATTCTTTTACACTTACATGTTAATAAATATATACGTTTTATTCACACTTGTATAATTTAAAAAAATATCTACTGATATGAAAAAAATTGAATTCTTCAAACCTGGGTAATTATCTTCGAACGTGGCAACATCGTATCCTAGACACCTTACCCCGCGAGCGTGTCTATTTCCTCCCCACCGCGATCGCGAGCACCCCCGCATACCCCCCACCTTTGCGTGTCCATCAACCCCCTCTAAGAGCCTGCATGGTATTTTTCAGAAATTCGTCGCGCGTTTTTGAGCAAAGTGCGTTTTTGGGTGCGTGAAAAAAGTGCGTGCGCCTTCGCCGATGCAATTGTTTCATTCGGTCGTCATTTGTTTCTCGCTTGGCCCACTGCGACGTCATCGTTATTTGGGAACTTTCTTTTTTTTAATTCGACATTTTTTTGTTTACAAGACGCGATTTTTCCTGTTGCAATTTTTCGACGAATGGTGCAAATGACATTTCGATTTTTTTGTGAATTTTTTGGTGCCTTGGATTTTTAAATTTAAAGTAAGTGCAAGGAAAATACAAGAATATTTATGTAAAGCTACATTATGTTTTGTAAAATATATGTAATTTATCATATATTTGTTTTTGTAATTTTTTTAATTAATTTTGTAAATATTATCAAATGTAAAATTCGCAATAATATTTACACTTGTGTTCTATTTTTAGATTTAAAATATTTATTTATTTTAATTATGTTGTGTATAATTAATTTTTGTCATTTCCTGATCACAAAAATAAGAATTTACAATTCGGATTTGGTTCAAAAAAATTCCAGATAATAAAATTGTTAATATTTACATTATTAATTTTTTGTCAACTTTATATTCCGGCAGATGCAAATTTACATCTTTTGGTAAATATATAAATGTTATTTATAATTTTTCCCTGCAATAGGTTAAACAGCTTCCTCAAAGAACAAATTTAATTTTTTTTAGAATCGTATCAATTTGTGTCATAAGCATAGTAAAATTAAGGAACCGCATCGAAAATATTTATTGTTTATTTATTTAAACAGCAAAATGTTTTCACTATTTTTTTTTAATATATGGTATTGTAACTCAAGTAAAATTAATTTCTTACTAATCGCTTAACAACGAAATGGAACCTCTATAGGGAAGCTATAAAAAAATAATAATAATATAACAATGTGAATCAATAATTTTGAATAAGTAAACTAAGCAAATAAAAAATAAATGTACGAAATATTCAAGACAATAATATATGAAAATTAGTAAAATGTTGTTCACAAAATCCAGTCCGCAGGAGAATGTATAGGATTTTTCTTTATTTTCTACACTTATTTTTTAAAAATTTGCGGAAATATTTTATATCTTAAAAAAAACTAAATAATTAATATTCTCATTTGTAATCATTGTACCATTTTTTGTTTAGTTTAACTTAAGTTACTTTTTCTTACAATCTAGGACAGCAATTAGCATTGTTCTTTATAAAAAGTGATGGTTTTTATATATTAAGTATAAATTGCGTTTTAAACCATTTTTTAAATTATACAAATTCATGCTGTCATTATAGTTGCCAAAATATTTTTTTTTACTTTTTCACCATGTTAAATAATATGTTATTTTATACATTTACCTTTAAAGTTTATCAGATTTTCGAGATTCTTTATGAAAATTTTAATTCTAAAAGTACGCTTGTCTGAAAATCAGTAGAGGAGCTGTAAGTTAAAAAAAGAACTGAACTGCACGCAAACCAGTCACTTTTTTTAGTTATTTCTTAAAAAAAACTAGACTACGCCAAATGCAAACCAGTTACTATTTTTTAGTTATTTTTTTAAAGGGCTAGACTGTGTCAAATGCAAACCAGTCACTATTTTTTAGTAATTTTTTTTAAGGGCTAGACTGTGTCAATTTTTTTTTAAGGCTAGACTGTGCCAAATGCAAACCAGTCATTAAGTTTTTAGTTCTAGTTATTTTTTCTAGGGCCCATAACTTAGCAACAGTGAATTTCCGTAAAGATCAGATATCTTTATAAGACCGAAGTAATCATTAATGATACCATTAGAATCAGCTGAGATGTCATAATCGTATAATTTTTTTCCATTTTTGATTTTCAGTAGATAAACCAAAATTTAGCAACTCGACGTTTTTCGATTTCACATTTTGGGCCATAAATTTTTTTCTTGTATATTCTCGCTGAGCTTGTTATCGCGAGCATTTTGATACATGATTCGGGTCAAAATTCGAAGATCTCATAAACTTTAAAAAACATCTTAAAAAAATTGTCCTTTTCATTTTAACAGATGGCTTGTCTATCAAAATTTTCTGGGATAAGGCAAAATTTCTAAATTACTATGACAGTATTTATTTTAAAGATATTCACTTAGTTATAATATTTAAAACCAATTATTTTTTTTAATACGGACCTGTACTTTTTATTTCACTTTTGAAATTCTAACTTTTTCTCTATCCAACCATGTAGAATACTTAATTGACAATGAACTGTACTTTAGTAGATTTTCTAAGTACGGTACTGTTTCATTTTCACTGTAAATATTTATAATAAAATTTATTAAAAATTGAGTATACTTTAAGCTTAATGTCCCAAGTCTACTTAATTTTTATTAAATATATTAATTAAATTTTCTTAAATAACTACAATTAAAAAATACATAAAAATTTAAACTTCAATTATTAAATAATAACAGATAACTAGAAATTACAATGTATTAAATTAACAGTGAATTATTATCTGTAAGAATTGCTCAAATTATCCTCCTCATTGTTCAAAATATTTTATAATTTTTGTACTCATATTTTCAGATTAAAAATGTACAGGACCGTACTTATAAAAATTCCCAAAGTACAATTCATTGTCAAAACCAAATAAAAAAATTAAATGTTCTACATGGTTGGCTAGAGAAAAAAATGTGGATTTCAAAGATTAAATAAAAAGTACAGGTCCGTATTTAAAAAAAAATAGTTGAAAATACATATATTCTCGATAACTACATTAAAATAATCGGATGTGTCGCCCCAAAACTTTCCCGACAAATATCCACGAATACTTTTTCAGATATTTATTGTTAATGTTTAAAACTTTGACATTTTTTTATTTTTGACAGGTGACAATTGGAGAAATAATTTTGACTGTTCTAATAGAGTTTTTCAAGTGCTTTCAAATGGCATATTACAAGTCAAATTCCGTGACATATTGCTACTGTCATTTTTTGACAGTCAAATTTCCGTTTGACAGATGTCGGACAAAAACTAACTGGTTCTTCTATCGATTAACCAAAACCCATATTATTAAAATTGATTCAAATCCATTAAGTACTTTTTCAGATATTTAATGTTTTTGCCTTCTTTTATTTTTGACAGGTGACAGTTGGAGAAATACTTTTGACTATACTTTTCAAGTGCTTTCAAATGACATATTGCAAGTCAAATTCCGTGACATATAGCTTCTGTCATTTTTTGACAGCGACACTTCCGTTTGACAGATGTCGTACAAAATCTAATGGGATGTTCCGACGGATATCCCAAACCCATATACTAAATTTCAGTTCAATCGGATTGACCTCTATCGTGGAAGAATACAGACAGACAGACAGACAGCTGGAAATGTTCTTACATCTCAGAGGACCTTAAAATTGATATTTTCATCTTTATCTCTAAAATTTTTTTTAGCTCGTTCACAATACTTTCCCTTCTTATAGGTGTCAAAAGTTGAATTATTTTATGTAAATACTTTTTCACAACAAGTACAGACACATTTATTTAATTCAGTTTATGGTTTTTTTTTTAAACTTCATAAGTTTCAATAACTCATTTTCAGGAAAAAGAGTTAAGACGATAAATTATTTGTTATACATATATTTTTATAATTTTTATTTTGCTAATCAATGAAAATTTTTTAAATTTTTTTTGAAAACCTTCCAATTTTATTTTCAAAACTGAAACAGGTTTCAGCATAAATAAATACGAAGTGGTAAATAATTCAGTAATGCAAATTCACAAAGATGACGTGTAATTTTAAATCCGGTTAGAGAAAAAGCCGATTTATATTATAAAAAAAATATTGCATAAAGAGATCTAAAAAATCATCCCGTTCAGTATTTTCCGAAAAAAAAATCACCTTACAACTCGAGTAAAACAGGTACATCACTATCCCTTTTTAGCACCACGCAACAATCAAAATAAGGGTGAAAATAGCGATCGCCTAGACGCGTATAAGGGCGGGGGTGAACCGCGGCTAGTCAGCCAATCAGAGGGTCGTCCGCAAATGGGACAGGGTAGTTTCCAAGTTTCAAATCGTGGCGAATATTCCCACAATAAAGTTGATCGTCTTGTCGAGCAGAATGTGCGTGCAGAGCGGGTAGTTTTTTTTTAATAAGTGGGTAAATTAAACGGGGGTGTGTTAGTAGAAACATTTTTTTTTATTATTAATGATAGTGCGGGTGGTGAAAAGTTGTTATTGTGGTTTTAATGACAGATTAGGTAAAGTTATATTTTTATAATAGAAAACGTGTTTTTTAAAATATTAGACCACTAAAAAAATTTTTTGATTAACTGAGGATTCGATGAACATATGTTTTATTTAGTGAAAAAATCATGTAGCAACTTGACTTAATTCAAAAATTATTATTAAGGAACTAAATATTACAAAAACTTTTTTGGTATACGGTAAATTCATTTATATAAAAGGGCATAATGTAGTTCAGGATATATTTCGTTGTACTATAGATTAGATCAAACATTATTTTTTAAATTAAAATATAAAAAATAATTAAAATATTTTTGACAGTATTTTTGTGGTCTCTAAACGAAAATAATACAGGATGTCACAAATAAGAGTAATCGATTTTAAATGTTAATACACAGCTTATTATTTGCTCTAAAGAAATTGCGTTTTCACTAATTGTTTTCGTTTAGCAAAAAGTTTTTTATGAAGTTTGTTTACATTTTTTCCCATTACTAATTTTGCTCAAAATAAATGAAAAAAATATGTATCATTTTAAATGGAACACTCTGTTAATTTTGATGGCATTCAAAAAAGAGATTAATCTTCTTTTAAAAAATTTATAGTTTGATTTTGCTTTCCTTACAATAAAGATTTCAAGAAACGCATTTATCCTTATGGAAAAACTAATAGTAAATAAAAATTAACAAATCTAACAAAGAATTTATTCAGCTACAAAACATAACAAAAATATAATAAAACAAAATAATGCAATAAATAGTAATAAAGAATGTAAAAGTTGCAATAAATGCTGTATGTTTCTACTCTCTTCTTCAATGCACATATGCAAGCGAAATTTTCTAATATGTTTGTCGGAATGTTTTCGGCAATGTCCCTAATGTTATTTTTTAGTTCTTTTGTTGTTTTGTTGTTTAATAATTTTTTTGTCAAATTTATTAATTTTACTGAGGCCCAAAAGCCTCAGTATTAGTTTCTTACTCCAATTTTTTATCACATTTCTCGACGTTTCCGATCTCTCAGAGTCCGAAAATGCAAAAAAAATCCTGTCCGGGTGTCTGAATGTCCGTTACTCTGTCCGGATGTAAACACTGTAACTTTGAACGAAAGCTCAGATCGAGTTAGTTTTGTCCAAGTAAGAACCCTATTGAATTTGAGCAGGATCGGATGGACCCTTCCGGTACCTGCCACACAAATGAAAGTGGTTTGCATGGGAAAACGTTTTTCCAATTAAAATTTTTACAACTTTTTTATAATTCATCTACACGTATATGAAAAGTTTGGCCAGTATCGCACAAGCCATTCCGGTACCCACTCCTCAACGATCCATAAAAATCAAGTTCTCAAGGGATAAACTATTTTACACTGCAAATTCAAGAAAAAAATACGTCAGATTATGTATAATAGTCTTCTACATGTATTTGAGAAGTTTGGCCAGGATCGCATAAGGCGTTCCGCTACCCGCCCCTCAACTATCCATAAAAATCAAGTTCTCAAGGGATAAACTTTTTTACACTGTAAATTAAAAAAAATTACGTCAGCGCCAATGCTTCACAGCATAAAAAGTATTCGCTCGATGGGCCGAAGTTCCAAAACGGTGCACAACAGTAGTATGCTTATGCCAGTTCTGGACCACTTCCATAGTACCCTTAGATGAGAAGAGACTAGCTTAGTCTCGTTTACATCCTAAACTGCCCCAAATTGTCATGAAACTACCCCAATTCTACGTAATGAGTTGAATTTTTTTTGGTAGACGAGACCGACGATAATGACCAGAAGCGGTAGTAGAAAAGGAGGACTTTTTGTGCCCCCTCCCCCTGTTTGCGTCATCGATCTCACAAACAACAACAACACCAACAGGTCTCGAACAGATCTCAAACAGGTGTGGAAGAGCTTTCAAACAGGTCTCAAACAGATCTTGAACAGCTTTAAACAGCTCTTGAATAGCTTTAAACAGCTCTTGAAAAGCTTTAAACAACTCTTGAACAGCTTTAAACAGCTCTTAAATAGGTCTCGAACAGCCTTTGAACAGGTCTCAAACAGATCTGGAACAGCTTTAAACAGGTATCAAACAGCTTTAAGCAGGTCTTGAACAGCTTTAGAACAGGTCTCCAACAACCTTAAACAGCTTTAAAAAGCCCTTGTTGGGAAAATAAGATGAGAACAAGCGATAAGCGATGAGTTTTGCAATATACAGAGAAGCACAAAAAGTCCTCCTCTTCTACTACCGCTTCTGGTCATTGTCGTCGATCTCGTTTGCCAAAAGGCAACTCATTACGTCTAATTGGGATAGTTTCATGACAATTTGGAGTAGTTTAAGGAGTAAACGACGCTAAGCTAGTCTCTTCTCATCGAAGGGTACTCTTCTCTTCGGCTAGGGGTGCTACTTCTTCGGTTAGGTGAATGAAGTCGATGGAAGTGGTCCAGAACCGGCATAGGTATACTAATCACTACCGTTTTAGTGTCCTTTTTCGATAAGGAAAAATGCAGTGTTTCTTGAAATCTCGAATGTCTTTGTTTTCAGGAAAGCAAACTTACATTTTTTAAAAGAAGATGAATTGTTCTTTTAAATGCCATCAAAATATACAGGATGTTCCATTTAAAACAATACATATTTTTTCAATTTATTTTGACCAAAATTGGTGATGGAAAAAATGTAAACAAACTTCATAAAAAACTTTTTGGTAAACTAAAACAATTAGAGAAAAACCGATTTCTTAAAGCTAATTAATAAACTGTGAATTTACATTTAAAATCGATCATTCTTATTGGGGATACCCTGTATAACCAACCACACGACAGAAGACCACTACAGAACCAAGAAGTTCTAAAAAGTTATTGACTACGAAAAACACTCAATTTTTTGTGTTATTACTTTTCACTATTTTAAATTTTGTCGTGCCACATGCGGTCAGTGGGAGATGCAGCAGACAATAAAAATCAGATTAAATCAATGTTGTTATAAAGACGTTTATTATTAAGAAAATTTTCAATATTCTACTGCCAACGTTCTATAGGGTAAATTCCTTGTGCCAATTTATGCCCATTAAGCTAGGGAACTTATGTCCGTAAATGCACCCTTTCAAAAATACAGTTTGTTGAAATTTAAATAATTAAAAATTTTTTTATCAATAACTTTCAAACGGCGAGATCGACTGTAATGAAACTTTAGGAGGATTATCAGGTTGATAAACTACTTGTTTTATCATGACTAGATAATTTCCATATTATTCCAGACGCGTGCTGTCTGGGTCGGACACTTCTTTCGCCCCTGAATTTCCCGCCACTGGTTAAAATGATGAAATTTTGACATTTTTGAATTCTATCAACTTTCTTTATATAGTGAAACGGTAATAACATTTTACTATGCTAAAATTAACCGTTTTCGAGAAAACGTCCTTTTCTTTATAATTATTTATGAAATTAAACATTAATTATAATATTTTATATGAAATAGAAAATACAGGTTGGGTACTTGAGGCAATTTTACCAAATAAAATATTCACTTATTTATCAAAAAAACGTTTTACATTGTTTAGTTAATTACTAAGTATACTTATGAATATTTCATATCTTTAGGGAAAAATCAATCGGCTCGAAAAATCTTGGAAAACATTTGGTTTATAAATAGAAAGTGTACATATATTTTGTTTAGATTCTAGTCTATTTTCAAAAAATGTCTTTTGAAGGAGTTGTCAGTACGGCACTGGTTTGACAGGTATTTTTGCTCGATAATAAATTTTTATTTGCTTAATCTCAACAAGCAAAATTTGACGAGTCAAAAAAAATCAATAATAGTGTTAAATTTTTAATAAATGTTTACCTTCACCATTATTTTAAATAATATTGTTGTCTAACAATACACGAAAAAAATAGTATTCCAATAAGGTACCGACATAATTTTTTAGTTGGTATTAAAATTTTATTTTTTTCAATTTTTATACAGGGTAATTCAGAATTAGCCCACTAAAACATTTTTTGTGACGATCTAGATATAGGAAGTCCGGATGAGATGAAACCGACAAAATTTATGGGGTTATAGAGACTTAAAATATGATTACAAACATACAGAGTGATTTGTGAATTTAGACAAAAAATTCAATTCACAATATTAAATACAGAGATTTTTTTTTTTATCAAACTTTTTCCCGAATTTTGGAAAATCAAAAATTTTTCACATAATTTGATGAAAACAAAAGAAAATCGCAAAAACATTAATTCTTTATTTTACCAAAACTATGTGTCAAGGGAAACTATTATTTTTTGGTAAATCTAAAATTACTGAAAAAATCTTGTTAAAACTGAAGGAAAATTAAAAAAAAATAAAACTTAATCAATTTTTTTAAAAATGTAACCGATGGAAATTAGTTTATTATTTGGAAAACCAACATTTCTTCAACCAATGTAGTCGAAACAAAAAAATCTTGTTAAAATTAAAGGAAAATTAAAACAAAAATAATTACTTAATTTTTTGAAAATATGGGCAAGGGAAATTAGTTCGTTATTTGGAAATTCAAAATTTTTTTAAACAATGCATTCAAAACAAAAGACAATCGCGAAAAAATAAGACATTTATTTTGCCAAAAAAAATTGTTAGTTTTTGGAAAATCTAACATTAGTAAAAAAATTTTTGTTGGGAAAATTAGAAAAAAATTAAAAATTACTCATTTTCTTTTTAAATCTAGCCGAAGGAAAGTGGTTTATTATTTGAAAAATCAATTTTTTTTTAAAATAATGTGATCAAAACAAAAGATATAAGAAATTATTTAATTTGCCAAAAATATGAGTCAAGCGACTTGTTTATTTTTTGAAAAATCTAAAATTACTGAAAAAATCTTGATAAAACTTAAAGGAAAATTACAAAAAAAAAATTAAAATTTAATCCCTTTTAAAAATACAGTTAAGGGAAATTAGGTAATTGGAAAATAATTTTTTTTCAAACGAAAGAAAATCGCGAAAAATAAAAAATTATTTAATGTGCCAAAAGAAAATTTGCTTATTTTTTGAAAAATTCCAAAATTACTGGAACAAAATACAGTAAAAATTAAAAAAAAAGAATAAAAAAATTGCTTAAATTTTCACAAATATAGTATAGGAAAATTCGTGTACTTGTTAACAATAAATCAAATTTTTATCCGAATTTTTATCTATTTTAATATTTAACCATCACCAAAAAAATTTCGTAATTCTAACCTTTATGCATGATGAAGCTCGTATCAATTTTTTTCTGTCACTTCACTTTATTTTAACTGAAAAAAAGAGAAAACGTGTTACTAATAAATAAGAGTTTAAATAATCGTAAATATTTAAAACTTGAGACTTGAAACTTAAAATAATGCCTACACATTTATAAAATTTGAATTTGTTTTTTTTTTAATTGAAGCTTGAAATAATAAGCATCGTGTATAATAAAATATAGAAGGTAATAATACAAAAATAAAAGATTATAATATAAATTTGAATCGCCCTGTAAATAAGTTATAATTACTGTAGAGAAAATTCAAAATTTATAAAAAAAATTTAATTAGTTTTTCTATACGCGTTATGGTATTTTAAACCCATAAATATATAGAAATTCGTATAAATACCTTTTATAATTTACAAATTTCAAAATCACTAAACATTTTTATATCGAATTTGTAAAAATGTATTCACTGCTTTAACTAACACTATTACCGGAATTGTTCAGACATGTTAAAATAATTCATAGTCGACTATTTTTTTTGGGAAATTCTATTGCGGCGTCGCGTCGGTGGAGGTGGAATTTTATCTTTTTTGTAATATTTTTAAGTAACAAATTATGATTTTTAAAAATACTGTAGAAGGTATTGAAATATTTACAGAGCAGACTTGATTTATATTAAAATTAAAGTGTTTTGCTTGATTTCTTTACTTTTACGCAATATACGAATTACAAATTTTAATAAAATTCATAGAAATAAGTCATTTTTTTTTATAAATGTTAATAAATTTAAAAAAATATATTTCAATTTTTCTGTGCTGTATTTTTAAAAAGAAATTATTGAAAATTAAACAATCTTTGCCAAAGTGACCCTTTTTTCAGTTTTTTCAAAATAAATCAAAATTCGACATTTTTACAACAATACTTTTTTGTAGAAAACCAAATTTTTCGGGTCCCCAAAGAAGATTGAAACCGTTTCCAGAGTAAGGTCTGTCTGTGTGTCTGTATGTAGTATGTAATCTTTCACGTTCAAATCAAGCTGTAATTTGGTATGAAGGGTTGGTGTGTGCCTCGAATGCGACCATTAGTTTTTTTTTAAATCGTTTCAGTAGAAGGTCCTCAAGACCGACATTGATTGAATACCGGTGTAAGATTCTTTGCCTTTTTTACAATTTTAAGGACAAATAATACACTTCAGTGCAAAATGTTGTAGTACAAAATTGTAGAGCATAAAATTCCCTACAACTTTGTATCAAACTTTTTACAGATTTCAAAATAGTATTCACCGCCAGCTTATGTCATTATTAACTTAAAATATCAGTTCGATACACTTATTCATCATCGACTTGCTATTTAAAATTTCTTCCACAAATTAATGTAATGCTTAGTATTTTGTAACTAAAATAATCCTATTCTCTACAGCCGATCGGGGAAAGTTCGCATGAAACAGTCGATTTTGTTAAATAAATATTGTAATTTAAGCATCGAATCTTTTAGAGCGAAAAAAAAATGTTTTAAGTCCTAGTATAGATTTCAGCATGGCCCTAGTACTATTTAAAATCGTTTAATATCCGATCAAACGTCTAAAGTACGTGAATTTAAACAGTGCTGGCGCTGCACTGAAATTTATATAGCGAATTAAATCGTTTTTGACTTTTTTTACAAAAATACTTTCAGAAAATGTTGGCTATGAAATATTAAATTTTTATTAGTTGCATAATAAATAATTTAATACTTATCTGGAAAGTATTTGTGTTTATTTTATATTAAGTTAATTAATTTTGCAGCTCATTGCCCTTCGTGTCACTTCTCCCTGGTCCAATATGTCCCTACTTTATGCAATACAAAAAACTGTTATAGTAAAGTCAAAAATATTGTGAAACATCTTGTAAACGTACATAAAATAATTGAAATCGTGTCAAAGTTTATTGATTCTATAGCAAGAATTTAAATGGCTAATATCTTGACTTTTCTTATAGACTATTTAAAAGTAATTATTAATGTATTTATGCAAACTTGTTTGTCTAATTATTATTCAAATTGTTTATCTATGAATTATAATTTATACATTTTTCAATTGTAGTTATAGTAACAAAAATAACAAAAACAAACTCAAATACTAGATAAACATTAAAATTATAACACAGGGACGATTAGTTTAAGTCTAAAAATATGAATAAAATTTCTTAAAATTTATTTAAGATAAGATTAATTGAATTTCGTTTTGTTATTGTCCAATCTATTAAATACATTAATGGAATAGTTTTTAATTTTTCAAGAAATTCCATAAAAAATTCTATAATTGTTAATTGGTAAATAGGGGTTGAGGTAATATCTTTTTTACCATTTTTTATTTTCCAATTTTTTCAAAAACAAAATTTAAATTAGGCTTTTTTGATTCATTTTACTCTTTACAAACGCATTTTAATATGAAGTTAAATTTATAAATCACACTCAGGGTGTCACAAATTTAATTGGGATTTCGTAAAAAGACGAATTGAATTAAAATTTCCAATTTTTTAAAACAACGTTTCGTCTTTGAAGGGTCACCTTGAACTAATTTCTTTAATACGAACTGGTACTTTTTATTTCATATTGGAAATCTCCATTTTTCTCTATCCAACCATGTATATCTTTCCGGAAAAACTCATAAAACACAAACCAAAATCCGGAAGTAAATAAAATCTCCGGTCATAAAATTTTCGTTTTAAAAAATGCTTGGTTAGGTTAGGTTAGAGAGAGTTTCCAGCCAAAAAAATAGTATCCCCATTCCAATTCCAATCCTCCCGGAAAAACTCCGGAGATACAAACTAAAATGCAGAAGGAAATTAAATCTCCGATAATAAAATGTCTCCAGCCCAAAAAACCAGTATCCCCATTCAATTTATATCTTCCCGGAAAGATCCGGAAAACACAAACCAGAATTCAGAAGTAAATATAATCTCCGGTAATAAAATTTCTGGTATAAATAAAATGCTTGGTTGGACAGTATTAAATCCAAAATCCAGAAGAAAATCAAATCTGCTTTAATAAAATTTCCGGTATTAAAAAATACTGTTCCATTTTCACTGTATAAATTCCAATTAAATTTGCGCCATTCTGTATGTTATTTATAAACTTTGTTTTATATAATTCTATAACGCAAAATCTAAATGTGTCAGATCATGTAATCTTGCAGGCCAATGTTTTGCAGCCTTCGCTCTTCATCCAATCTTCAATCATGGAATTTTTTTACTCAAAGGTAAAGGATTAATTTCCAATTCCATTTTGCATAAAATACATTTTATTACTTATATTCAAAAAAATGTCTTAATACTTCAAAAATATGTTATTGAGTAGAAAATTATTATAATTTAATTTTTTGTTAAAATTTAAAATTTGAATCAAATTGTTACTCCCCAAACATTTATTTAAAAAAATATCAGCAATGAATAACTGTCAAATAATAAGTTACTAACGTCATTATAAAATATTTTAATGGAATTTCATACAAAAAAGCAAATTCTGAGTAAACGGTTCGGTTTTAGAAAACTAAAGTAACTTTTTAGTGTAAAATTATGAAATGCATAATTTAAATTTTGTTCTTCAAAAAAAAAAATTAGGAAATAATAAGGAAATTAAATCCCTTCACATAATTATTTACAAAGTTAAAATAGATGAGATAATTTAATTCTCTAAATATTTTATCAAAATTTTTTAATAAGATTTTTATTTATCGATGAAAAATTGGTAACCTTGAACTCATTTCACCCTTATTAAGTATTTCCGGAAATATGTACACATTTTAGGCAAATTGACAAAAAGTGGGACAACTTTTGTAATCGAAAATGTAGATATTTTGGTTGTATAAATTTGGCTTTCGCCAGAGATGGCACGTTGTACCTACTGTGCATGTTTATAAAAATATTTTCCTAAATTTTTAAACATTAATATACATCACAAGTATAGGGATTAATAATAAATAATTAATATTTTGTAACAGCTCCATCGTTCTTTTGGAATCATAGTAGAATATATTATATTAATTTTCTTATCAATCATTATTCTAAAATAAGATTTCTCAAAAATTTTTAATAATTCTGCAGTATTATACTTAATTTTGAATTTGTTTAACCCTAACTATTTTCTATCGGGTTTAATTCATAATTGTATGTTAAAAACTCTAGATTATTATTAATAATCCAATGTTGTGGTCAGTTTACTTCCACTTCTTTTTTTATCTTAAAATATTATTTTTATTTATATCATATTCTTGTGCTAATTTCCTAATTTAACATCAGTTTGTAAATTTAATTACTGCGCGATATATTTTGATATGAGTATAAGACCATTTTCAAAAAAAAAAACTTAATTTTAAACTTTCATATTTCCAAAAAAATATGACGCCATTACAGGCAGATTTACACAGCTAAAATAAAGTGTACTATTAGCTCTAGAGAGTCTTTATGAAACAGTAATCTTAAAATTTATGATTTGACTAAATAAAATTTTTTACCGATTTGTTATGAATTTTTACCATTTTTACAGATTCTTACTTATTTTTTTTTATTTTTCAACTTTAGTTTTAAAATTTTTACTTATACAGTGTTTATTATTCTTCACACTCTATATAATTAATTATTTGTTTGTTTTTTGCACCATATAAAAAATCTAACTCATTTTCTCACAAACCTCAAACTTTTTGTTTAACTTCACATAAGATTGTGTTAAAAAGTGCAGGATAAGCATAGATAAAAAAAATAAATTTTTTTCTGTTCTTAAGAGCGCTCTATTGTTGCAAACTAAATCCTCTACTTTCTGATTGAAGCAATGGACCACCTATGGATGCAATGATGATAAAAACGTAAAGATTTAGGTCCATCTAACAGGTGGCAGCACTAACCAAATAATTAAATGCATTTATCTTAATTCACTCTTAAAACGTAACTCCTGTTAGATTTTCTTTTTTTCTTTTACCAAATATCTTAAATTATAGCGAATTGTGGTGAGCTAAAAAAATTTGCAAAAAAAATGTAAGTGGATATAAAAAAGTGTACTTCGTAGCGACAATAATAGATTTCTTCCCCATATTTCAGTGAAAACTACAATTAAATTTGTAACCCCGTAAAAAAGTTTTATATAATTAAACCTTGTAGTAAAACGTTTTTTTCTTTTGTTGCAGCCCTCTAATTTCCACAAAAAATGGCCACCGCTCAACAATACTGCCTTCGATGGAACAACCATCGCTCAAACCTTTTAACAGTATTTGACGAGCTCCTGCAAAACGAAGCGTTTACAGACGTCACTCTAGCTTGTGAAGGTGGCACCCCTATAAAATGCCATAGGATGGTCCTTGCGGCCTGTTCGCCCTATTTCCAAAACCTCTTTACAGGTCTACCTTGCAAACACCCCGTGGTAGTGTTAAAAGATGTCAAATACAGCGAAATCAAAGCGATATTAGAGTATATGTATAGAGGAGAAGTTAATGTAGCTCAAGACCAATTAGCTGCGTTGCTCAAGGTAGCTGAAGCTTTAAAAGTTAAAGGTTTAGTTGAGGAAAATAGATCTACGAGGAGTCCGAAGAATGAACCAATGGATCATTCACCTTCTATTTCTACCTCAAGTTCCGTTATGCAAAACATCGTCCACAGCAGCTCTAATAGCTCTCCCCCGCACTCCACCAATGCCGTTTACAAAAATCCTTATCACATGTTCAACAATAAACCTCAAGAATCACGCATGAACCTCCCCATGTGGGCGGTACCAGGGTTACCTTTACCTCCTCATAATTCTCAAGTTCCTAACTCCAGTCACTCTACAACGGGGATGTTAAGTAGCTGTTACGATGTCGCCACCTCAGATATGTCCCCGCTGAGAAGGAAGAAATTGTCAAGTTTGTTGATGAACAGGGATACACCGATTTTGAGGACTGTCTTGGGACAAGGACAAGCCGATTCTTCGCAACCTGTTAGTTTAGTCTGTCATCCTGATAGTGCTCAACAGAGTAATGGAAATGAAGATAGACTTAAGGTAAGACATTTTAAAATATCTATAAAAATTTTTAATGAATATTTACATAAACGTTGTATATTCATGCTAGTATTTCTTTCACAGCACATGAAAAACGAACCTTTAGAAGACGCCCAATCTCCGTATACAGACTTTTCTCCCATAAACGATGAAGAGGAAAAATCCAAATTAGCAATACCTTCATCATCCCCTCAATCCTTCAGTCACGACATGAGAGGAGTCAGCTCAGGCATAGCCACCTACGTCCCTACCCAAAAACCAGAATGGAAACGATATAAGCAATATACAAGAAACGACATCATGTCTGCCATTGAAGCCGTCAGAAACGGAATGTCAGCGCTACAAGCTGCTAGAAAATACGGAGTACCCAGTAGGACGCTATACGATAAAGTTAAGAAATTAGGAATAACCACGAGTAGACCGTTCAAAAGAGGTACTAATGGATCGTCATCTTGCTTCTCCTACAGTACAGGATCGCCTTACGGAGGTCACCTATCAGAAAATGATGAAAATCCCATGAATAACAGCTCAGCTTTACTAGAAGCTAGTACTTTTCTTCAACACGCGTTGGATGGAAGAGGAGGTGACGAGCGTGAAGCTTTAGCTGCAATGGCGGCTGCTGCTGCTGCTCACGCTGTAGCGTCAGGACACTCAACGAGTCCCAGCAATCTAGGTAGAGCTAGGAGTCCGAGTCCTAGTCCTACTATGCTCAAATACATGAGAAACGTTAGCTTAACACCTTCGCCTGCCCCGGGAAGCGATCACCACACTTCTCTCAGCGAGACAAATGGTAGTAGCGAAAGAGACCACGACGATGATGAGGATCAAGTAGAAGATCTCTCTATAAACCGAAAAGAGCATAGAGAAAGTACTACTCGCGTTATAATGCCTCCAATGAACCAAGTCTCTGCCATTATAAAAAAAGAAGAAATGCTCATCGATAGCATCAAGGAAGAGGTTAGGAGAGAAGTAAGTTTAGATTGCGAAGGGGAATAGAGTTGTACAGGTCCGTGTTGATGAAAGTTTTTTTACACCAGTGTTAAATTTTATGATATATAGTTTATTGTTACAACTGCAACTAGAATTTGACTGATGTTCAGTGCAATATGTTTTTCTTATGTCTGTGGTCCACCACCGTACTCACTTTACTAGTTTTAGCTCTTAGAGTATAAAAGTCTGGACTTGATGCATCTACAGGATTTGAAAAATAAAATACATCACATTTAAAAATTAATTTAAAAAAAAAATCATCAAAGATTTTGTTTTGTTTTCATATAACGATCGAGAATAATTTGAATTAACATTATTTGCCGTCAAGGGCGTAAATAGGTAAACTTTTTAAGGGTTAATTAATTAGCAGAAGATCATTACCATGACAAATGAGAGATTGAACTTATTTTTTGGGATTCAGAGTCGTGTAATTACCCTAATGTACGCCCTTGTATGTAAATTTTAATATTAGTTTCTCAAACAACTTATATATTTATTATTTTTGAGATGTATATTGTCCAGATTTTTTATTAGTTATTTAGCAATGAACCGAGTGCCTACTGATGCCCTACTATGAGACCAGCTCAGATTTTTGCTACAAGTTCCTCAGAAAAATAAGGAGCCCAATTTCATAAGACTGATAGATTTTACTAGGTTTTTGTAATGCATGAGACTGATTCATAAATAAAAAAAATAAAAAGCAAAGAAGATGGTCGCATATGATAGAGCATTTTTTTAAATATACGGGGTGTTCCCTTTTGTCGATATAAAAAATATATCAGGTTAAAAAAATAATTTAGTAACAGTAATCAAATATTAAAAAAAAATTGTGTTCAGTATTAAAATTATTATAGTTTTAAATCAGAATAAATTTCATTATTACCGATTTTCCAGAAAATGTCATTGTTGATAAAAGTTGGTAAATCATCGAAAATTGGGTTATTTAAAAACTAACGCATGGTATATGAGGGAGCTATAAAATTTTTTATTCAATCAAATAACTAATTTTTTATGCATAATGCGCTCTATCGCTTGTTTTCTTTACAACCGGTTTGCAATAATCTTTAGAGCAAATTGACGAGACTACGGAACCTTTAATATTACCGTGAGTTTCATCATAAATCATCAAAATATCGTGATATTCGAAAATTGAAAAATAAGCCACTGCAATTACAAATGTTATAGTCAAATTTTAACCGTATGGCGCACAATGTGAATAATTATCTACTTACCGGATCTTTTACCATTACATTTTATTTTAAAATATGCAATTTTTTTTTCATTAGAAAAAACTGCACAAGAATATTTTGTTTCAAATAATGTCTTTTCCCCTATATCTTTTTATTCTGAATAACTTTTATCGAATTTCAAAAATTAAGATACACAAACTTTTATTAAAAATAAAATTTCTGACAAATTGCTAATAAAAAAAATTTTCCCTAGTTTTCGTTTCATCGTGTATGAATGAAATTGTTGATATTTTGTGTAAAATTGGGCCAATTTAAGTTTCTGCTTTCCATAAAATTAATTAACAATTACAACTAAATGTTTTTTTTAACCTAGTTTATTTTTTATATTTTTTCGTCGATAACAGGAATACTTATCCCGGTGTTGTATCTTAAAAAAGATGTAAATATTCTTTTTATTAATTTTTTTGCTGAGGGGCATTAAGCCTAATTTTAGAGGTACTGAATTTTTTCACCAATTTATTATAATATTATAATTTTTTTTAACGAATGTTTTCTACATTTTTTATTAATTGCAAAATTGTATACAATAATACGTAATAAATAAAAATTTTGAAATGAGATGTCACAATTTAATTTTGTAAAATTACATTTAATGCAGGATAAATAATTTTAACTTTGCTCATTTTTTTTAATTTCTCTTTTTCAAAATTTTGATTTAGCCAAAAATTTCGCTATAATAAACGGATTTCGATATAATATATCCTAAACACCTTTTCGCCCCCAACGTGTTAAAAATGTTAAATTTTTTTTATACTTTTACGTTACTTCAAGAATTAATTATGATAAATAATAGTGAAACTAAATTTATTATTAATTTTCTATCTTGTTTTAAAAAATCCCATGCTCCTGTCGTTATTTATAAAATTTTCTGTTTTTTTTCTAATTTCAATTAATTTGATAAAGCCGATATTTTTTATATATGTATACTGATTTATCCTTTAACTTTGTCCTATGTAAATTGTATCGCATTACCAAGGAAATTTGTTTCTACAAACATAAATTTAATTTATTTTTAAATATTAAAAAAAAATATTGAAAACATTCTTTTCAATATGGTTAAAAAAAAATTCAGACCTCTATAATGTTTTGAAAAAAAAATAGGTTCAATGTGATTATAATAAAATTTATGTGGTTTTGGGGTTTTTTAGGAAACGTATTATTACAGAAAAATAGCATAAGTAAAAGTGTAAGATATCCAAAACAGGCTCAAAAATTTTAGGCACCGTAGCCGTAACAGACTCAAGTTTGTGTCAAGGGTGTTTTTGTCGCACAAGTCAAAGGGTTTCAAATTTAAAAAAAAGTCTAAACTTTTATGGAAATAAATGGAACCAAAAATCCAATTACAATTAATAAATTAAGTAAAGAATCATAAAGTGGCACAATCAAGCACAAAAACTCCCATAATTGGGATTGTTTTTCGCCATAAGGCATCATCATTACCAGGCTAAAATATCTGCTGTTGTCATTCGGTTGTGTCACTATTGGACTTATTGTTATTTCATCAATATTCAAATTGTAGATTTGTGGTACCATTTTTTTTATAAAATTTTTTCACCGTTTCTACCTAGCACCTTGCCATAGTTTTTCTTGTACAAGTGGCCATTTTTAGCCATAGCTGTGATTTTTCTAGACTGAATATAACACGAATTCGTCACTATATATTCAATAATTGTTGTTCACCCTATTAGTTTTGTTTATTTTTTGTTTTAACAGAAAAATGACTGCAGCGAGTCTAGTCGGTCATTTTTTACGAAATGTTTATCCAAAAATAATTTAAACAAAAAAATTAAATCGTAGCATAAATAGTATTTTATATATTAAGGTTAAGATCACTTCTGTTATAGAGATCTGGGCTGTTTAAATCAAGAACCAAAGCCTCTGGTTTATATGGTATTATTTCCACTATTAGCAAGTCAACATTGTATTGGATTACTAAAACATGTCTTCTATTTCAACAAAAAATCACTAAATAAACTAAACAAGGACTCTTGAACAATTGCAGATTTCCCGCAATAAATAAACAAAGACATTTTATGGCTTTTGAACAATTAAAAACTCAGGTTAATATCTCAATAAATAAATCTAGTTACTTTGCTGTTTTTGATTTTAAAAAGTTTCAAGTCAGGAATTTTTCTTCTTCTGATTATGAATTAGTGTTTGAGATCCCGTTCTGTAGTACTTGCAATCTTTATTAAGCAGGTGTGTTGAGTAACCAATCCCTTATTTAACCTTTTTATTAATTATTAATTTTACAGTTCCAAAGATCTTAAATACTTCTAGTTTTTAAATGACAGACATGGAATGATTTAACGTGTTTTCAGAATTACTTGATCTCCTCTTTGTCGTGTCGTTTTTAATAATAGGAAAATCATCGCATTTCAGCTTGACCATACTTGCTATCAGTGCTTCTTCTTTCTTTATCTTGTAAATTCTATTTTCTCGTATTCATAATTTTGTATATTTGGATATCTCCGTATTTGAACTTCATTAAGCAAATTATCTTGTGATAACACTGCAATCCCTGTATTCTTAGATATAGCAAAAGTTTTATTCCTTCTTCATTAGTTTAAATTTTTCTTTCGATATTGCTGACCAAAGTGATGCAGCTTGTACCAACACTGATCTTACATAAAACGCTTTATATTGATTATTTTGGACTTTCTATAAAACTCTGTTATCTTTCTCATATGTCTTTCAACATTTTTTTGTTGGTCACTTTTATTTACAAGGTACCAAAAAACACACAACAGCTAACAGAGATAGAGTAGTGTTATTATCTTTTGAAATACCATTCCATCTCTTATCTATCATTAATTCTACAATATCCGGAACGTTTTGGTCAAAAGGTAAATACCGTTCCTTGATAACTATCCTGTCTATCTAATACTTTTTGGCATTTACATTTGGCAATAAGGTGCTCAACACTGTTTTTGTTCTAACTTTTCTTTGGTATTTCCAAGCAAACATTGTCATTTGAGCCTTAACATGTTGTAGATAAAAGTTATGGCCATAGTAAAATGTTTCCTTTTCGGTTTTGCTATAATATCAGTCAATAATATTTACAGATACTCAAGCTTAACAAGAACAGAAATATTTACACGAAGACAGTGACCTAACGGGCTCAATAATAATAGTAATTGAGATGCAAAAAGGTTAATGGCTTTCCATAAAATCTCCCTGAGACAATACATTGTGTCATTACGCCACTGGTTGGCAGTTTTCATTATTGATTTTTTTGAGTAAGTTATTTTTGGATTGAACTTAGTTCATATTATAAATGATTTTAACCAAAAGTGCAATTTTTATAAATTGCGACACTGTTAAAAAAATGTTAGTTACATTTGTGTTTACGTCATTATTTACAAGACTGAATTTTTTAAATACATTTTTAAAACAACTAGTACAAAATAGGATTTCAAATAATTATTTAAAGGCATCTTTCACTGTTTTGTACTAATTGTTTAAAAAATTAGACACAACTGGATTGCAAAGTAAGGACCAATTTATGCAAAAATGTGCCTTTTTATTAAACACTTTTCAACATTCCATTAGTTTTATATATATTTTTTAAATTCAACAGAAAATTATTATTATAATTTGTTTTTTAAAATACCGAAGTTGTGTTGACTTTTTTAAATGCCATTTAATTTAAGACTGATTATTTGTTTGTTTATTGTTATATCGAAGTATTTTTTAGAGTTTTGTTATATTAGATGATTCAAAAAGTACATGTACCACTTAAAATTAAAAGTATTATTTTTTTCTTTAACGAATATTGATAAAATACTTTTTAATAAATTATGTGGTACATTTAATTTTTGTATCATCTTAAACATATACGGGATAGACACTTTTTTAACCATCATCTCATAATTTTAAGGAAAAAATAACACTCCAGTATAGTATCATGTTATTTTGTACTATACTATTTTTCCTACATTCAAGATCTATTTTGTTTGTGAGGTACTTAACAATAATTTTAATATAAAAAAGTATCTGTCCTGTATACCTATAATTTAAGATCTCTTATTTACCTATACATAGCCCAAAGTGCTAAACGACTACCTCAAAATACAATTTATTTTAAACAAAAAACCTGTATATATAACAGAAAAAGAATCATATATATGTATTTAATTATATATTTTACATTTACATATTCAATATTATACCATATCAGGACCATATACCGAGTGTATTCGAAAAAAATCGATAAGTTGTAAGTTACTTTTTTATTTTTATGTATTTTATTGATACACTCGGTGTGGTCTGTGTGCTATACCTACTTTTAATTTCCGAAGTATAAGCAAAACGTACTGTTAAAAAGTGTTTTCTCATTATACATTTTTATGTATATGTTAATTGTTAGATTATAGTTCTATTTACTGATCACACTGCACGTATGTAATGCATTTTATAACTTTTAAGTGAAAATAAAATAAATCTATATTCCAAAAAACCACTGTTTTAATCTAATCATCTAACTTTGAAAAATTAACTTCTAGTCTTATCTTATAATTAAAGTACAATATAATTAAAGAAATTATATGTCTTACTTTTTAGTTTTTGTTTATATAATCCACGATTTTCACTAAACAAAAACACATAAAACACATTTGTTGTTTTAACTAGCCGCTAAAACCATACGAATTAATTACGAATGACACTTTGGAAATCTAGTTTTCTACCAAAATAAACCTTAGTGACATCTCTAAACTAATAGACTAACTCAATATTGGTAATTTTTATTGGGTATAGTAGGACTCTTCTTATCCAGAAGAAGGTCTAATGGAACAGGGGGGCGACATCTATCTGTGACTGTTTAAACGACTCGAGGTGTGATCAACGAAACCATTGGGCTACTTTTGTGATTTTTTTAGAAATTACTTTTAAATATATAAGGTCAAAATATATTATCTACACTGATCAATAATTTTAAATCTTTACGCTTTTGGGCCCTACTGACTTCTATTTTCAAATCTCGCGGACTATGACGTACCACCTGTAACTCCTCCTCTTTTGCAGATTTAGTTTGAAAGTGTCTAATCGACCACATATTATATTTGGTGATACAACTAAAATAATCCGTATATCGATATTTAAATTTCATCGGTTTTTATAATCGTGTATCATAAAATAATCCACAATCGGAATTAAAAAATCACAATCGATATGATACATGATGGAGTCTTAAAAACTTCTTCGCGTTCCTTAATTGGCCGAACATGTTCATTCACAATAACCTAGAATCTAAAACTACAAATACAAATTTTTTGATCCAATTGTAAAAAATTTAAAATCAACTGAAATCTCCGAGAACACTCTTCTTCTTCTTCTTTTATGTTTATTGGCTTTCTAACCAAATATGACCTCATGAACACCATGTTTTTTTAAGGTATCAAAAATGACGGAATATTTGTTCTTCACGTCTCAATCCGACATTTTGTGATTTTGCAGTGCCATCTCGCGGTACGTGATTTTTCCCTGAAATCTTAGATCATACGCTAGATGCGCCATGTATTTTACTTGTTTGGTCGCTCCGGGGGGTCTAGTATACTCAGTCACTGATTGGTGTTTTCAAATTTCGACATGGTTTGACCAATGAGAAATTAATATCGACGAAGTTTGACCAATGACAAATCAGTACCCGCCAGAATATATAATCTAAGTATGAAATTATGAAATAAAAAGAGAAAATAAAACCGCTGACTGAATAGAGAATAGTCTGTCAACCTTATGACTAAAAAGAAATAAAAACATATAACCAAAGCTGAGTTCGGCTTGAAGAATTTGGAGCCTAGGAGTAGAACGTGAGTATTTGGAGTAACGTCTAAACCGAATTTTTGTCATTACCTGAACGGATAGATCAAGAGCGGGGTAAAACGAGTGAAAAGAGTAACGAAGCCGAACTTGGCTTGTATGTCCAGCACCACCGCGCATGTTCTCAGCTAGGTACAACCCTGTCTCGAGACATAAAAATATCAAAATATTTAAACAAATATAAAGTCCAAAGGAACTAATATATAAATAAGTCCAAAGGAAATATTATTAAAATTTAAAAAAATACTCTAGAAAGTATGGTTTTGCTAAATACGGTTTTAAAAGCAAAGATAATGTCGGAGAATTCAATTAAATGGAATAAAAATGTGGTTGGCAAATATTTTATAAATATAGGATAACAATTAGCTTCACTTTTCACGTATTCCTTTCATCATTGAAATTTATGATTACACTGTCTCAAAAATTATTTTGTGATATATATTTTTCAAATTAAATGTATTATAAATTGATATTAAAAATTCTAATACAGTAGGTAAGCTGGGACACAAATATAAATTCATATTTACATTGTAATTTCTTACCAGTAGTTCTCACATTTTACATCAAAATAATAAAATCACCACAACTGACTTAAATTAGCCGCCATTACGCGTTCACAATGCCGCCAACTTATTATTTTTTAAATAATTTTACTACAGTTTTTTTACAAAATAAAAATATCTAGTGACTACTGAGTCATAAACGGATGGAAGTGTTTAATTATTTTCGATTATTTTAGTTTATTATTCAATATTTAATATCGCAGAAATAAATTTAGTTTTTTGATCACACACATTATATTTATATCGTTGTAACGTTGTATCGCAATCTTGGTCAGTTCTTAAAAATCCGTTCAACGGTTCTTCAGCCATCATCCATCTTTTCTAAACGTCAGAAGCTCGGACAAGGTAGGTCCAAAATTTGTTTTTGTTAAATATTTAATCATCGTAATAACTAAAACCCCAAATTTGTATTTAATAAATAAATCAAGTAAAATTAAGATCCCTTTATATAGGTAAAAGAGTATTTTAATAAAATATATTACTGTTTTTTCATAATAACCTTTTTTGAATTGTGAGGTTAGGGAAACTGTTTGTGTTGGTCATTACTTATATCGCCTTGTAATATTTATTACTAACTATTATTCTTTATTTTTAGCAAAAAAATGGCAAAACAAAAGGGCGAGAAAAAAGGCAAATCTGCCATTAATGAAGTAGTAACCAGAGAATACACAGTCAATCTTCACAAAAGGTTACATGGTATTGGTTTCAAAAAACGTGCCCCCCGTGCTATTAAGGCTATCCGGCAATTCGCTGAGAAACAAATGGGTACACCCGATGTTAGGATTGATACTAGACTTAACAAGCAACTTTGGTCCAAAGGAATCAGGTCAGTCATAATGTTAATTAAGAGATAATTAGTTAAAAAAATCTTCCAGTGGACTATTATTTTATTTATGTTCTATTTGAAGAAAGAAAACTGACTTTAGTAGATGATAAATATTTTTATGTGTATTGTGAATCAAAAACTTGTATTAAAAAAATTAGTAAATTCTATTAATCCTTGATTTGCATTATTTATTTTTTTTACCAATAAATTCACTAATTTTTCGTAATTTCTTCATGTTATATTTTCACTTTACATTTGTGACTATGTATACTAGTTCTACATTATTAGCAAAAAATATTTTTAATTTTTCTATTTTTTTGAATGAGCAAAAAAACCATTTTTATTTTTAATTATAAGTGACGATCACTATTAATTGTTTAGCTATTGAAATAAAGTAATACTTTTTGTATAAAGCTGGATTTATAAACTCTTGAAAGGCAACTACAACCTTAATGTCAACCTCAACTGTAAAGTTGAAACTATGTTATCTTTTTGCGAACGACAACCGCTAAGGATGTTTATAAATGTGAATACTGATTTCGTACTATTGAACTTTGCAGTTGCCATTCGAGAGTTTATAAATCCACCTTAATGCAAGAGTTATTAAACAGAAAGCATCTTAATGTGATTGTTTTTTAGGAATGTACCTTTTAGAGTACGTGTTCGTCTTTCAAGAAGGAGAAATGACGATGAAGATTCTGTAAATAAACTATACACTCTTGTCACATATGTTGCAGTACCAACTTTCAAAGGACTACAGACAGAAAATGTTGACGCCAGTCAGGAATAACTTTATAAATAAATATTTTTAAGTTACTGTCTTTTTTTACTAAAATAAATATATCATCTTTCATTTATTGCGATTAAATTAAAAATTGGTTCCACAATGCTGAAATGTTCTATATTATTTTTTTATTAATCTCAATAGTCAAACAAAATATTATCTATATTCAAATGTGGCATAATATTCAATAAAGAATAATAAAACTCCCAAGTCATTCCACACAAATTTAATATAGATATAGTCAAGGCAACAACATGTTTCGGTCTACAAGACCATTATCAGGCCTATAAACAAATATTGTTGAGATGACAATAAAAATCAACCAAAATTATTACTTTCAAATCATGTTTGAATCCAAAAACAGTAAATTAATTAAAATGGGGTATTAAAAAACATCAAAATTTATTAAATAACTCCAATGGAGTTATTGATATCAAAGTGCAACTATGTACTGCACCATAATTAAATGTTCCCATCTCATATATAGTGGATTATGCGTTATTTCATTACTCAATTGGAGTTATTCAATAGTTTTTGATGTATGTATAATTTTGGTTTGATGTTCATTTTATGTCATTTCAACAATATTTGTTTATAGGCCTGATGACGGTCGTGTAGACCGAAGCATGTTGCTGCCTTGGCTATATGTATATTTATTAAATTTGTGCGGTAGGACTAGGAAGTTTTATTATTCTTTATTAATTACAAAAATGTTAAAAATCTCTTAATTGAGAAATTAGTGAAAAGTGAACATATATAATAAAGTAAGAGAATAAACTATAGATTTATATAAACAAAAAAGAATATCTTAAATTTCAAATATTCTTTTAATTTAAATTCCAATCATGATAAAACAAAAATGACAACACAAAAAAAATATTTTGTTAAAGCATCATTTATAAAAAAGATTAACCAATATAATATAAATATTAAAGCTTAAAATTAGATTTGCATTAATCATAACTTAAATTAACTTTGTTGGTTGAAAATGTTGGTAATAACTCCTAGTGAAGTCTACCATCAAATCTGCTTGACATTCTGGTAAGTCTCCTATACAGGCTCCAGGAGAACCACTGTACCTCGTAAAAGGAGGTACAACTGTTTCTGGGGCTAATATTGTGTTATCCTCAATTACACAACAATCTTTCAGTGTACAGCGTCGCCCCTAAAAACACTGAGTAAAGAAAAATATTGGTAATAACTTTGTTTACTTACAATAACACAATTTTTACCAATGTAAACATAGTTTCCCACAATAGCTGCATTTACCAAAGATTTTTCTCCTACATATACATGATCACCCATGGATAGTGGAAAAAATGCTACCCTAAGAAGAAACTAGTATATTAAACAATATTGCAAACATTCTAAGACATACCCTTTGCTGAACTTTTTATAAGGAGGTCTAAGTACAGCTTCTTTACTGATAATGCAATATCTACCAGTTTTCACATTAGCTAAATCTCCTCTGATTATAGCATCTGACTGTACTATAACTTTCCCTTGTAGGACTATATTTTGGGAGCCACACAGTACTGTTAGACGACACACCTTATTTCCTGAAGCCTGAAAGTAAAATGTATATTTGATAATAATTTATTAAAAAAATAACTTACTGTTTCCACATATTCTCCTTTATCATAGTTTATATCTCTTAATTCCATTTTGCTCAACAATTCATAAAAAAAATATCATCCCAAAAATAACCTCATTTTGGTTTTGACATTTTCTTCTTTTTTATTAAATGAAATTGACTGGAGACATCTACCATTTATCGTTTGAACGACTCGAGGTGTGAACAATAAATCATTGATGAAGTTTTAATGTCGTGATAATATAATATGTTTTCACATTTGTGCCTTGAAAGTGATATATTTGGATAATATTTTTATGAAGAATTATTGTTAATAAATCTTACCATTTGAAAATGCAAAGAATGTGAAGAAGTGATATGGAGATAAGATCACGAAAAATGTACTCTGTTCCACAATGCTCTACATACGGCAATTTCCACTTGCATGCCCATATAGATAGGAAAGGTTAGAGAGAGCATGAAAGAGATAGACTTATGGGTATTTAATGTAAAGCATGTTCTCAATATCTCGACTCGAGAATCACCTTTATACTTTCTCTATGAGAATCACAATTTGTTCTGATTAGGACTCAGAAAAATGCATGAGCGTCGTTGGTTCAGAGGGTAGTAATGTTTCGAAATTGAAATATAAAAACCATGCTTTAATTTATGTTCATCAAGAAAAATAGAATTGATCGAAACTGGTAAGGATGATCTAAAAAAATTATCTATTCACTCTCATTACATAATATTTCATTTATTTCAAGCTCAAGCGAAAATTCAATGGAGATGAAATGCAATTAGAATAAAGATCAAAATGATCAATGATGGCAAAGTTCACCATCCTTGGGTTTAGATTAGCATATTTGTTGTTCTCACCTCAATCCGACATTTTGTCATTTTACAGTGCCATCTCGCGGTACGTCATTTTTCCCTCCTCAATTGTACGTCTATGAAAAATACTGACTGGCCTTGTAAAATATATTGTTATGGCCTCTACGATTATTGAACATTCAGACAGCAAATATTGACACCGACGGCTATAATTTTGGCTATCGGAATGCCTTATATTATACAAGGCCTTATACATAATAATCTGTTGACTTATCAAGGTCATTGAATATTGAATGTGATATTCGATGTCAAGCTGTCAACGCAAAAGCACGCGAAAACCGCTAAGTCGAAAAATCAATAAAATTGGAAGTAATCCGAGCGAATTAAATACGGAAAACAACCAAAAAAGCCACAAAAAATCACCACCGGTTAAAAAGGACAAATATTTTTGGAAAACCAAACGAGAAACAAATAAAACTACACACAAGTAAGTCCACGCATGGGGGAAGAAACTGGCGGGCCCGGCCCGCCCGATCTCAAGGGGGGACAAGAGAAACAATATCCACTAAAAAACTTGGAATACACGGTATATGATAATGGCCCATATAAAGTGATGGTACAACACAAAGATCAAAATGTAGGAAATCTCCACCCAGTGGAATTTGGCAAAATTCTACATGAAAACATGATACAAGGAATAAAACAGATCGAAAGAAAAGGAAGAAACAGGGTCAGCGTAACATTCGGCTTGCCAGGAGACGCAAACAAATTCAAGAACAATGCTCAAATCAAAACTCTAGGGTACGAAATGTTCATACCGGCATCCTTACTGTCAGTAAAGGGAGTTGTAAAAGGCCTAGGTGCGAAAATAACCGAAGAAGAAGTACTAAAAAGAGCAAACGAAGAAGCTGAAAACAGGTATAAAGTACTAGAAGTAAGAAGACTCAATAGAAGAGTAGTAGACAAAGACACAAGAGATGTCTCGTACATCCCAACGGGATCATACATATTCACGTTTCACGGAAAATCATTTCCCAGGTATGTTAACATTTATAAAACCAGATTAGAGGTGTCAACATATATAAGACCCATCACTCTATGTTTAAACTGTTATAGATTTAATCATTCTACGAAGCAATGTAGAGGGAAAGCAAGATGCGGAAAATGTGGGCAAGACACCCATAAGTTAAATGATTGCGATAAATATGTAGATAAAAAAAATTGTCTTTATTGTAGGAAAGAACATAACATAGATGAAGAATTGAAAAATATAGAGGTATGCGAAGAACTAACAAGACAAAGAAGACTGAATGAAATAATGAGCTTCCAAAATATCTCTTATTATGAAGCGGTAAAATTAATCCCAGCAGGAAGTCGCCCGACAGAAACGATCAATATACAACCAACGGTGAGTAATTTCCCACCACTAGAAAGACAAAATAGTAATGAAATGATTGACATCTCGCAGAGATTTCTAGCAGTGGCTACACCCAATACCCCAAAAAAAACGTATAACAAAGTAGCATCAACCCCAAAAAGAAAGCTAACAAACAATGAATCATATAATATAAAAGCACATAACGATTGCCTATACAAAAACAGACGGTACCCGGACACGCCGGTGTATGACAGACCTGCCTATAACCTTAACCTAAATCAAAGATCACCAGCCACAAACCACACAACATCACCCAACAATACCTCTCCACCTCCTAACAAAACCCCAAGAGCAAACTCCCCACTAAATCTCAATGAGGTAGTAGAAGCCTCTCAATACTTCGCAAAAGATGACATTCCCACAAACGAACTGCTAAATATTTCACAGATCATTATCGATAACCTCTCCAGAAGGGGAGTCTCGGTCGAAATTAATCCATCACCTCTGGAGCCAGAGATGATGGAGGAATGGTAACCACAAAAAAAAAAAAAAAAAAAAAAAAAAAAAAAAAAAAAAAAAAAAAAAAAAAAATATATATATTAAAAAAAAAAAAAAAATAAACATTTCTTTCACACATAACATCAATCAAACACTTAGAATGTTCTCTTCCCAATAAATACATAGTTCTTGATAGCTCTCTCGGAATGATACGCAAGGTTGTACAGTGGAATATACGAAGTATCAAATCAAACAAAGACAATCTAGACATAATAATACATAAAGAGAACCCAGACATAATATTATTACAGGAGACGTTTTTAAAAAGGGACATGAATTGGAGGGTGCATAACTATAACATATTCAGGGTAGATAAAGAGGAAGGGCGCAATGGGATAGCGATCCTAGTAAAAAAAAGTATCAAAGCAATAGAACACAAGTTAGACATAAAAAATAAACCATATGGGGTACAAATACAGGCGGTTAAGGTCAATAAAAGCATATTTATAAACATGTACAGCCCAAATAATATCAAGTTAAATAAAGGGTTTTTAAGGGATATAAATAAAATGGAGAGAAGTATGGAAAACATGGTAATAGCTGGGGATTTCAATTCCAAAAACTTAATATGGGGGAACAGCAATAACAACCATAACGGCAACATTCTAGCAGAAATTTTTGAGGAATATAACCTAATCTGTATGAACGACGGTTCAGCCACAAGGATAAACCTACCAGGACAAAGCAAAAGCATCACAGACCTCACATTTTGTTCAGCACACATCGGGTTGGGAGGGGAGTGGTCGACGCAACCTCTAGAAAGGGGATGCAGCGACCACTTCCCTATCATTCTGAATATCCGAGAAAAGAGCACAAATATCATAGACACAAATCACAATGAAATAAGAGCAGGAATACACGCATTCAATAGCCGAAAAATGGACTGGGAAATATATAGGTCAAAATGCGAGGAAATCGAAAACCAGGCTACCGACAACACATATAGAAGCCTAATGGAAACAATCGAACAGGCGACAAGCATGGCTGCCCCAGTCAGGAGAAATAATTCACAAAAAAAAAAAAGAAAAAATCCTACAATATGGTGGGACGAAGAATGCACAAACATAGTTAAGGAAAGGAAAGAAGCCATAAAGTCGTACTTAGATAACAGCTCAGAACAAAATTATATAAACATGAACCACGCAGTTGCAAAGGCAAAAAAATTATTAAAGGAAAAAAAGAAAATAAGCTTTATGAACTTCTGCTCATCCCTCAACAGGGACAGCAACATCTCATACATCTGGAAAACGGTGAGAAAATTCAACAATTGCAACAACAATACTAGCAACACTGGCTTCATAGAAGAAAATCTGGATAATTTCATTGACATAATATCAATGCCAGACATCCCCATACAAGTGGAGAGGATAGACTCAGAAAATCATGAGTGGCCAAATTTTACAATAAACGAACTGAACTGCACATTAAATAAGAGAAAGAAGGACACAGCTACAGGAATGGATGGAATACTCTACTCACACATAAAAAATTTACCAGAGAACTGTAAAAAAAAACTCTTAGACATATTTAACAATATCATGAGAGGGGACTCCATCCCGACCGAATGGAAAACACAAATCATATGTCCGCTACTCAAGCCCCTTAAAGACCCTACAAACATCAGCAACTATAGATTCATAGCGTTGCAATCATGCGCAATGAAGGTTTTAGAAAATCTTATCAAAGAAAGAATCGAATACAAAATTGAATCAGAAAAGCGAATAAATGAAAATCAGTCAGGATTCAGAAAGGGTAGAGGCATCATGGACAACCTTATTCTCCTGCAAACCAGGATAAACATGGCATTTAAAAATGGGAAAAAACTAATGGTAGTATTTTTAGACATCCGGGCAGCCTATGACAACGTAAGAATCCCGATATTGCTCAACAAACTAACCAAGATGGGAATCGCACAACAGGCTATAAACGTAATCGATCAATTATATGGACACAGAACAGTAGTGGTAAAAGACTGGATAACAAAAAAACTATCTAAAAATGGTCAGGTATACAAGGGACTTCCACAGGGAGCAGCACTCAGTCCACTGTTGTTCAACATCTACATAAACGACATGTTTGAGGAAGTCACGGATGAAGTAGAAATGTCAGGATACGCAGATGACTATGCATTAATAATCGAGGGCAACAACAGTCAGAATATGCAGAACAAAATAAACAAGGCTTTAGAAAAAATAAGAAAGTGGCTAACAGAACATCACCTGGAAGTATCGGCAAGTAAGTCAAAGGCAATCATGTTCCAAAAACACAAAACACGTGGGGAAACAAACGTTACATACAACAATGAGATTATAGAGACCGTTCACAAAATAAGATACCTAGGCGTGACCCTAGACGAAAAAATGAAGCTAACCACGCACATAGATAACATGGTAAGCAGGGCACAAAAGGGTGTCAATGTAATGAAAGCACTTTCAAGAATATGGTGGGGGGCGGACCCAAAAATATTGTTAATGATATATAAAGCAATAGTAAGATCACATTTAGATTTTGGCATGTTCCTTATTAATAACGTTTCCAAACAAAACATATATAAACTAGACAAAATTCAATTCCAAGCATTGCGCATTATACTGGGAGCTATGAAGAGCACCCCCACAGCATCCCTACTAGCAGAAGCAGGTGAGCTTCCACTCCGGTGGAGGAGAATCTGGCTAGCTGAAAAATATGCAATAAAACACCTGTCAATTAATAACAGCCCAATAGCAAGGTCACTGATAAATTTTTACACCGACCATGTCGAAATAAACAATCAACTGGACTTCCCACTGCTGGAGGGTTTAGACAAAGCACTCGCCATGCATCCCCAATTACTAAAAACAGACATACTCCCTTGCTACCAATTCAGCTATGAATCACAATTTCAAGACATACACCTCAACTCCCTCAACCTACCTAAAGACGCAATTAATAACCAACCCCTTTTCACCCATACAATCCGCCAGAAGTGGCCAGACTTCCTATACGCATACACAGACGGCTCGGTTATTGAAAACAAAGCAGGTTTTGGCATATACTTGAGTGATAAGGGTACTGCCTGCAGAATGAAAGGGCGAGTAGCGAATAATACTAACATTTGCACAGTAGAAACTCTAGCAATATACACTGCTGTCAGAAAGATAATAGAACAAAAAGCTACTAAAGCAATAATCCTAGCAGACTCTGTAAGTGCACTACAGAAAATTTCCAGAGCGGGAATAGATGCGACCTCGGGAACGGCAGAGTTACTAACAAAACAAGCCATACTGGAAGCAAGAATGAAAAACATCAATATAGAAATTGGGTGGATCCCAAGCCACACTGAAATATGGGGAAATGAACAAGCCGATAGACTGGCGAAACAAAGTCTAGATAATAGAATAAATAACTTCAAAAAGCTAGAATCCAGAGACATATGTAACTTGGCAAAGAGAGAAATCATAAACTGCTGGGAAGAAGAATGGAAAGAAATATGCAAAAGCAAGGGCAAACATTTAAACAAGATTATGGACAAAATCCAGTTAAAACCGTGGTTCAGCAAAATAAGAACGAATAGACAAAATACTTCCACAATGTGCAGAATGAGAATGGGACACTGCAGCACACCTGAACATCTAAATCGTATCGGAGTAAAAGAGTCCCCCCTTTGTGAATGTGGTATGGTAGGCAGCCTGCAACACATACTCTTAGAATGTAGAATTAATTATGCACGTAGAAATAGATTGTACTTTGATATGCTTAAAAGCTTGCATCCAACAATAACAGCTTTAAATGTAGAAATAATGCTTAGTAATCCTACAACTTCCAGCATCTCGCTTATCAGCAAATTCCTGAAAGATATAAACTGTAAAATTTAAACTTTATTCTAGCAAACCTGGAAAGGGTGATGACATAGTCAGACGCGTCGCGACGCAGCCCTTTACAGAAAAGACCAACAGAAGAGAGCATTTACTGGGTAAATAATCCTAAGGATTGAGCCCATACAAAACTAAGAAGAAGAAGAAGAAGACATATTTACATTACATTATAGTAGTTTATAGTAGTGGGACATTGGATTATTTTGTCTCTTTTATATAAACAGGGATACATAATAATAAAAAAAAATGACGAAAAGAGCCTTTAACTTTGACGATAAAACTAATAATAAAAAACCAAAGATTAACGATGATATTGAAGCTCTCTGGGGGGACGAATTAGACGAAAGTGTCTTTGATGATTGTATAAAACTTGCCAGTCAAGCTTTAGGAACAGTGAGTCAATTTCATTTAAATATAATAAATTATTCATTTTCAATTTTAATTTTTGAGGTACAAGGTAAAGAAAATGAAAGTATTCTCCCGGCTTACGATGATTTTAAAACGGCTAAACCAATATTTAGCTCCACCCAAATGGATGCAAATAAAATGCCCACAACTAGTAACTATTACTTAAATTCAGACATTCAAAGGCTCAGACTCCAATGTGAAGAAAAAGACGGTGAGATAGCTATTTTAAGAAGCCAGATACGAGATGTGAAATTACAGAGTAATGTTGAATATCAGAAATCTCACACTGAATGGAAGACTAAACTTGGTTTAACAGAAAAACAAGTTCAGTCTATTAAAAGTGAATTAGAATTTAAGGTAATAGTTCTAAAGCAGAACGAATTGCAAATAACACCTAATTTATTAATTGTAATTCATCCCTTTTTAATAGTGCTAATTTTATTTGTAGAATTTGGAGATAGCTAATCTCAAACAAAAATTATCAAGTCTTACTAAGATTGGCATGAACATAACAATTAATAATGATGTGACAAGAAGTCTGAAACCTTCCACTTCTAAGAAACAAAATGAGGTAAAAAATATTGCAGCCAAAAAACTTTTTGGAACAACATATATTGGTAAGATTAATAATATTTTATCTACTCCTAATAAGTGATATATTAATTATTGAACTGCTTTTGAACAAATAGCGTGAGTTATGTAAAGCAATGTATATTTATGAACTGAATACAAAGGTATTGAGTTATTATAATTCTCAGGGATCCTACTATAATTCGGTATGTAAATAGTGTGCACTAAATTCTGGGAAATTTTAAAGCAGATAAATACGTTCCATTGCCGTAGAAATTTTACACTAGTAAAATTTTGTACACCTATAAATCTGAAATAATTTCCTAATATTTCTGATACTTCCAAAATATTTTTGAAATTCCTATTATTTCCGAAATATCTGAATTATTTCCCTCTAATTCATATATTGCCGAAATTTCTGAAATATTTCCGATATTTCTGGTATTTCTAAAATATTTCCGATAGTTCTTAAATATTTCTGGTATTTCTGAAATATTTCCAATATTTCTGAGATATTTCTCAAATATATTTCCCATATTTCTGATATATTTAGTAGAATTTGTACACCTATTTCCGAAGTGAAAAGCCCGTCGCTGAAAAGGAATGTATAATTAAAAGATTTAAAATTATTAAATTGCCGGTCTATTATATGTAAAAGATTCTTGAAATTTACTAAACACTATTTACGAACCGAATACCAAGCGGCTCTGTAATGTCACTTAATATTTTGTGAACAACTTGCGATAATGGTCATAACTCACTTGATGAATTTCATCTGCGTGAGTTATGATCTACATTACCGTTCGTTAAATAATATACTTTGAGTAACTATAAAATTATTTATTTTAGATTACCCATTAAAAAATGTATTTAATGACTCATTTTTAACCATTCCAAAAACCGACAAATGTATTATTGACAATAAGCTAACACATACTTTTAAAAATGCTATTCCTTATTTGCAAAACAAGAACGTATCTACAAGATTTATAATAGGTAAAAATAGGGCAGATTTAAACAGTATTTATCCTACAATGCTTAAATTATCAGAATATAATTCTGAACAATTAAATTCTACCAACAATACTGCTGATATAAATAAGGTTAGTTTTTCTTTTTTAGAAGTCCGAGTTGAAAATATATTTAATAATTTATTTTAGATAGTTTGCACATGTTTACAAGCACTGGAAGATCTGTTAGAATTATTACAAGAAATTAAGTTAAATTTAAGAACAGAAGATCTATTAGAAATGGATTCATCATACTTAAAAGATATAGAAACATCGTCAGATTCTGCACGGTAAAAAAATTTATGTTTATAGTTTATATAGCATTAATTTTTATATATTTTAGTTCGTCTGACAACGAATTAGGTAGAAAACCAGCTTTCATTATTAATTTTTTGTCTGTATTATTACCATATAGTGCTTATTTAAGAGACTATTTTATTCATAATAAACACCTGAATATTCGAGGACAAGAAGATTTTACAAAATATATTTATCACATATCTAAAAAAGGGCTTCATAATGGACATGATTTTATTAATAAATTAATCACCATCGTAAATATAATTGGAGAAATAGTGAGTTCCCAAAACTTTATCATATTTAATGTATTTATTTATTTTTTTTAGAGAAAATCGCATGTGTTGTGTTCATTTTTAAATTCAACAATAAAACTATTTACAAGAATATGCCAGTTAAATGGTTACACTCATTTGTAAGTTATTTGAAAATCAAAATATTTTAATCTAAAGTTATTTTTTTAGGTCAGAATCTATATCTGCATTTACAAAAGAATTAATTTTTTGTCGACCACCATTAAATGTTACTTTTGAACTTACTTATTTATTTAAAGAAGCTTCTAACTATACCACGTTTCTTCATTTTTTGTTAAATAAGTCTAAGAACTGTTGCAGTATCAAGAAAGGGATTTTATATTTTAATGAAGGTAAAATAAAAAAATCCAAATTTAAGCAGGGTTCGGCCTCATCTGAAAAAAGTCTATAGTTAAAACAAGTCATGGCAAAGTCGGACAATTTCGTAAATATCAGCATGAGTTAGAGAATTTTTTTACATAGTCTGAAAAATTGTTAAAATTAAATTTAAAATAAGTATAATATCATTTAAATGAGTTGATTCTTAAAAAAATATGAATTGTTCAGAATTTATTAAATAAGTAAAATAAATAATTGATTTTAAAACCTAACAATACAAAAAATATGGTCATCAACTGAGATCCTTCAGTCAGGTTCAATTTATTTATTTAATTTATTTATTTCAATACAATATCCAACAGGGTTTCCCCCAGTTATAGGATAAAGTAATACAATACTTATCATGAGACATAAAAAATAAAAACAAAATATAAAGAAGAAATAGACAGTAATGAGTTCAACCTAAAAAACAAACAAGTCAGAAGCACCTGACCGTTAGCATGCACGTGACGACTTCTAAACACACTTACTGTCAGTAGATAGAACGTCCTTTAACTTTAAAGACTCAGTAAGTAAAGGCAATGACGTTTAGAATAAAACTTTACAAGTTGATTTCTTATACAATTGTCACAATCTAAACGTCATTGTCATTAGTTATAGAACCGTTAAAGTTAAAGAACGTTCTATCTACTGACAGATTATCTCATGAACCATAAAAGATATCTCAAATATATCTTCAAACATCGATTCAGCGTTAAATTTCACGTCTCGAAATGCTATTTTTGAAACCAATAGTATCACTATTCAAGGTATGCTGAGTTTATTACCGTTGACCGTTTGTCTCCTATCTCTTTTCGTTTTTAAGTTATAAATGCAGACAGATAGACAGAGCCGTATTATAAGACTTCTCCTTTAGTGTTTAGAAGTCTAAAAAACTACAAGAAAAACACTCATTACATCTTACTTTAACTGAACAAATATATACGTTTAATAGATGCAACAGAGCAATTAAAGATCACTTTCAACTCTTCAGTGATTATCGATCATTTGATACAGAGGAGATGATTTGTAGATATTGGTTCGATATGCAACAGTATTTCAAATATCATCGAGAAGTTACTCAAAATAGTAATGGGGCGATAATGTGATGTTATTTTTACTATGGCTTTTAAAAACAGAAAGGTTCTAGCTAACTTCAAGCAATTGGGAAAATGTTGAGGGTTACGCATAAGATTGAAGATAACAATCTCTTATCAAAAATGCTAGAACGTTTTCTGGCCCAGTTGTTAATTTTGGCTTTTCAGATCAGCCCAGTACTCGTAACAAAGTCAAGAATATTTCTGATAGGAAATTTTCCGATACTCCTATGAGGTTTAAGTGTCTTCTGAGACCGCAGTGTCCTGTTAGGACACCTAGTGCATTTTTGAGTTCCTGTCTTTTTAGGCATAACAGCAGATTGTCTCTGCTCTTGGGTGAACCTTCTATAATTGCTTTGGACTTAGTCCCGGAAGTTCCATCCAGTATTCCCTGTTTGTGCCTTAATTGTTTTTCCAGCATACCCTTTACATGTTGGGAGGAAATACCACATGTGGGTTGCGATCCAATTAAAGGTTTTTCGGCTCCTTTACTAGCCTGCATCTTAATTTCCTTCTATGCCCAGGCACCCATTCAAGAGGTATCTTGTTGTGTTCTGCCAGGGCATTTAGGTTTTATGACTGTCTAATACTAGTTTGGATTGTATTTTCACCCTTTGTATTGTTTTAAGGGAGCTTGGCTGTCTGTGAGTATACGGATTCTCTTATTTCTAAGATCCTCGTACAACATCACATTTATATAGGGTAGATAGTATTTCTGCCTCTGTTACGTGGGTTGTATTAATGTTAGTATTATTATTATCATTTAGGTTATTCATGAGCGTTACCACTGGGCGATATATAATTTCCCGAAAAGAAGTTTGCAAAAGCATCCACAATTTTTTTTTTACGTATTTAGCTGATTGTTATTAAAGTTCATTAAGTTGGGTATTGCGGACACGTCACCATTCCTGTAATGAATGAACGACCAGAATGTTTTAGGATCTGACTTTGTTTTCTTCAGAGCGTTTGACATTATTTACATAACATAAGGTGGTTTTTCTCTTAAATTCAGCCCTCAGCTGACTAAATAAATTGAAGTGAAGATTGCTTCGATTACGTGTTAATAGGTTTAGAAATTAACAAATTATGGGTATGAAACATATTATACTACAATGCACGTAAAAAATTCATATTTCAGTAATAACGTACTGTTTATCAGAAATTTCATTCATGATTTCTGTTATTGTTCTCACTGGTTATTTAAACTTAGTGTTTGTTTTTTGATTTTTTATGAGAAAAAAACAGAAAAATATTTCTACTACTCTACTTCTACTTAACAGAATTAGGTAATTCTGCTTTAGAAAAATAATTGTTAGATCAAGATAAATTGAATCCGAACCCTGTTAAGTTAATTATAATTATACACTGCTTTGTTCCCTATTATTATTCTTTTTGTTTTAGATGCTTGTCGATTTTATATTTTTGCTCTAATATTCAACAGAAGTTTAAGCATAAACAAAACTGTTCCGTTTGATATTTGCTTAAATATGTTAATTTTTATGTTGAATACTTACAAATCATCGTATTTCATACATCATCAGGATATTAAGGGGTAAGTTTATACTATTTAATTTTTAATCAAAAAACTAATACTGGTAAATTTTAGATGTGAATGTTTACCTCAGTTATACAAATCACAAATAGAATTAATATTTAGAATGTTAGAAGAGGTGTCACAAAGAAAAAAACCAAGTAAGTTTTTTTTATATCTAAATGAATTCGATTTTATATTATTTAAAAAATCTACTTTTAGGTATTTATGTTGCATTTTTTAAAAAAATTGTTTTGAAATTGTTAAACTTGATGGCCTTTCATTGTTACGAATTAACAGAAAAGTATATTACAGTTTATTCTCAATTTAAAGAAATAGAAAGGAGATTAAGTGAAAATGGAGGTTAGTACTAAATTTTTAATTTTGATATTCAAAAAAATATGTATTTTATTTTAGTCTGCGATTTGGACAGATTGAACGTTAATGAAGATATACCAGAAATTGAGAGTAAAAGTTTTGAAAATATCGGGTTTTAATACCAAGTTGTATAGATTCAAAATTATTTACCGTTATATATTTTTTTTAATAAATCATTCTTTATATTTTAGGAGTTTTTTGAGTATAAAAAAAAATGTCTAGTCTTATTTTCCTTTTTCCTATGTATAAAAAACAAAAATTGTGCAAAGAACTTATGGAAATTAGTAAAAAACGATACATACATATCTCACATTACCATAAATATACGAAAAAATCCTAAGTTCATAGATAATTTGGTAACAATTAGAATAATTATCCTAAAATAGTTACTTTTTTGTATAAAATATTGTGACCTACTGGTATATAATATTAACTTTGCAACAATCTTAAAAAATAATTTTAAAATGTTATTTTATTCATATTTCAATATTTGCCATATATGTTCCTCTTAACATAAAACTAAATACTTATCAAAATGATTGTATTTTTGTTCTAAAGGGGAATTGATTAAAAGTTGCCTTGACTTATAGATTTGAAACCCATACAATTTTTTTTATTAAACGGGTGTGTAGAACGGTTTAATTTTCTCTTTAACATTATAATTCTGTCAAATCAATAATAACCTTTATAAATGTATAAGCTTTATCCAGTCATCTTGAACCAATTTTTGTTCATGCTTTACACACTTGGTACAAATTGTAGTTACTTTTAAGCAACATTCCAAACTTTCTTAACTTTAGATTTGGATGACTTTATTACAAATTGTCATTAGTCTAGATAATATATTTATTCGATATAGAGCTTAAATACAAATAAACAGTTGTAAAAACAAATATTTTATTAAGGTACATTAAAGTATATATAATGAAAAAAATAATTATAACTGACTTTTAACAATAAAATAATTGCCACTGATAAAACTAACTGTACACAACAAATTTCATACTTTTTGATCGAGTTTATCAATTAAAGTTTCGATCATATGTGCATCAACCAATCCTATAAACTTATCTACCACCAGTCCATCTCTTACTGCTATGACTGCAGGTACAGCTTTCACTTCAAACGTATCAACCAACTCTGCATTATTTTCTACATCAACTATAGCTAAATCTATGTCAGTCCTGGGTTCTATAAGTTCTTTCATTTTTGGTGTCAAAATATGGCACGGTTCACACCATTCTGCATGGAAATTTACTATTACAGGATTTTTGGAATTCATAACTTTTGATAAAAACTCTGTGTTGTTCTTTATGTTGATAATTTTTTTTAATATTCTAGTAGATGAAAATTGACGCTTATTTGATAATAAAGAATAGATCATTTTGTTCATGATTGCAAACCTAATTTTCTGTATAATAGCTATATGTAGGCTTTGGTCTAACTGGAACAGTACAATGTAGAACAAAAAATGCTACAAATCCAACAAGACAGCTTACTAACAACACAGATAGTAGTAGATTCTTGTAAATAAAACAGTAATCTTTTTCCTAAAATCAAAATGAAAGCAGTTTTATATACCTCTCATAGATTTTTGACGAGTTCAAGAATGGTTTCAATCAGTTTTTTGTAAACATTCTATAACTGGTTAACTTTGCCATATCATCAGGGGATCATTGACACTACTTCACTAATTTACCAAATAAAGTTAAATTAAAATTCTGTTGGGATTTTCGTACCAATTTATATCATAAAGTAAACATTAAAATGGGCGAGTCACAATTCTTTTTTGTGTTCAAAAGGGACAATGTCAAATTCAAAATAAACTATTTTTGACATTTTTTTCAAAAATTGTATATGAGTTTAATAAGTCTGTGTGGAATTTGAAAATTCTGACTTCACATTCAGATTCCTTGTTGAAAAGTAGAATAGGATTGTTTTTTTTTTTTTATTTATAATTTTGATTTCAAATACTTATAAGACCATCAGAAAGTAGGATATAAGCGTCTGATAAGCCAATCACCTACTTCTACGCTATCATAGTGAAGTTAATTAATTTTGTTACAATATTAGAGATTTATGTAAATGGGTCATTATTGGGAAATTTTCGGGTAATAAAAAATTTGTTCTAGAAATGCTAGCTTGCGAATTCTCAACTATTATATAATATTTTTTTTTTAACTTAAATGCTTATGATTCAAAAGTATCAATTTTGACTTGGCCACTCTTGAACTCTTGAAAAATATTGTCCTATTTTATTATTTAAAATTCGAATGATTATGCCTTAGCAATGGTTGAATAAATGTTATAAAAAAATCTAAAATCATTACTTACAGCAACTTCAAATTCCTCTGTCGGAACTCCTTTATCAGTAGGTATAATTAAAAGCAAAATAGTTATTGCTGTAGCTGATCCTAAAGCAATCCAAGAAATATTACTTTGTAACCTTACTCCTATTACGAAAACAACTAAAGTAACAATCCAAAGTATAATTAAGATAACAATACCTATTCCTACATTTCCAATAGTAGTCATAACTAAAAAATAGTGTTTATAGAAAGTTATTAAAGAGAGGTTATGTGTGTATTGTATTACTTACCATGGTTACGCTTACTAGAATATTAATTTAGAGTTAAATTCGAATAAAATATTGAAATAATGTATTATTTAATATGCATGCAAATTACAATAATATAAAAATGCAAACTTTACTGTCATCTCTCTTCTTTGGCTGGCTAAATAATTTAGTCAAAGTCAAAGGTCAGAAATTATAACTGTAAAACAATAATGCAAACGGCAAGTTTTATGTTTCTTTTTTCATGTATGTTACATTATAATTATACAGTCATTTTCTTGTCATATAATAATTCTTCTTTTTCTTCCTTTTTTTATACGATCAAATAGTCACTTAAAAAAAATTAAAGCTGTGTTGCCACGCCGCATTAAATATCACAAGGTTGAGTAATTTCATTCTCTATCTGATCATGCAATGAAAACTTATAGTTCTGGTGATAAATAATTAACTTTTAATGTTTTGAATAAATACCTAAAGTTTTTTTTTGATTATCCTTTTGTATTATAATTTATAATATAAGGTCCACTTTACATTGTACTTAAATTTTATGCAAATTTAAAACTCTTTACATGTTCCAAATTATTCCGTTAGGGGGCTTGGTAGGTACTTGACAACACTGACTGAATAATAACAAATTTAAAAGCGGGAAAATTCAGTTAACCTATATTTTGTATATTTGTATTTTAATAGTAAAATTGTTTAAAGAATAAAATGGAAACTCCGGATTCTTTTGATTTTCCTTTTCCTCCTTATGACATTCAACTAGAATTTATGAAAAAACTTTATTACACATTAGAAAATGGAAAATTAGGAATTTTTGAAAGTCCTACAGGCACTGTAAGTATTTAAAATGTGTTTGAATTAATAATATGTTGATTTAATTTTCTAGGGCAAATCTTTGAGTATAATTTGTGGTGCCATTAAGTGGTTAAAAGACAGGCAAAATTTTGAGAAAAAAGTGTTATCGGAAAAAATATCAAAATTAACCCAGGAGAAATTAAAAATAACAGATTCGGCAGACTGGATATCCACACAATCAAAAGAAATAGAAATAAATTCTCAACTATTTCTTTTAAAAAAAGATGAATCTAAAATATTAAATTACGAAGTAAAAATACAAAATATTAGGAAGCTAAAAGAAAATAAGTTTAATAAGAACAAGTTAAAGTTTGGAAATAAAAATAAAGATATAGAAAAAGACATAATTAAGGATGATGAAATAGAATTAGATGATCTTTTACTTAATGAATTCAATAAAGATGATGATAATTCGTCTGATGAAGAAGATGAATCTTCTAAATTCGAACCTTTAAAAGTATAATATTTCTTTACATTGTTTTTTTCTGTTTCATTTTTACTACTGGCAACTTATTTCTATCAATCTTACTACTTAATCTGAAAAATGGTCTTTTTCAACGAATACTGCTTTATATTCGGTTACTGCTAATTTTAAATATTCATCAGCAAGTTTTTTCTAATTTTTGTTAATTTCTAAAATATTAAAAATTCTATTTGGTTTTTTTTTAGATATATATTTGCAGTAGAACACATTCCCAATTAAGTCAATTTCTTGGAGAAATAATTAAATCACCGTTTGGAAGGGACATCAGAGTTGTATCATTGGCTTCCAGGCAAACTTTTTGTATAAATACAAGCGTCCAAAGTCTAAAGAGTATGGCTTTAATAAATGAAAGGTATAAATTATCTAATCAATAAGGATGCGTAAAAATATCTTTACTTACAGGTGTTTAGATTTGCAAAAAAAGACTCCAAACCCTAAAAAAGATGAAGATGGAAAAGTAACAAAAAAATCAAAAGGTTCATGCAGTTGCCCTTATTACAAACAAACAGCTATAGAAGAACTAACAAGCTACGTGTTAACCGAAATTCAAGACATTGAAGACCTGATACAATCCGGTCAAACACTTAAAGCTTGCCCTTATTATACTTCACGAAAAGCTGCCGAAGATGCAGAAGTCATTCTAGTTCCTTACAATACAATTTTACATAAATCCACAAGAGAGGCAAATGGAATTAAATTAAAAAATAATGTCGTTATTATAGATGAAGCACATAATCTTTTAGAAGCTATGGCTCAAATGCATAATTCCGAATTAAACTATTGTCAAGTTTTTCATTCTTTACAACAGTTAAAGGCTTATAAAGAAAGGTTTAAATTGAGATTTTCTTCAGATAATCTACTCCATATAAATCAGGTCATATTCGTTGTGAATAAGTTGTTAAAAAAATTAGGTAATAGTCTTACATATTTATTAATAGTATAATTATAAAATAATGTACTAACAGAATATATTTGATACAGTAAAAAATGAGTAGAATAATAATCAAATTTATTTCAAATTCTATGTAAATTGCTCTACCTAATCTTAATTATTATATTTCAGAAAAATGTTGTGCAAGTAGTGAAACGAGTATATCAACAATAAGAAATTTTGTATCTGATGTAGAAATAGACCAATACAATATGTTTACATTAACAAAATTTTGCAATGAATCACGTTTAGCACAAAAGGTAAGAGAGATTCGCCTTATTATATTTACAAAAAAAACAGCAGAGATGAAAACTTTAATAAGTACTTCAAACAGATTTTATAATAAACATTTTAGATAAGAAGTTATGCAATGAAATATCCACAAGAAGAACCTAAACCCGTACAAAAATCGGGCTTGGAGAGTATCAAGGCATTTTTGGGAACCATACAATCGCAATCTAACAGTACTACACCTAATAAAAGTACCAGTAATAATTCTAAGAAGATTGTTAAAGTACTGGATCAAAAACCTCCTGAAAATCCAAAACCCCAACAAGTTGTACCTCCTGTTAATAATCCCTTGTTAGCTGTGATTTCTTTCCTAGATTGTTTGAAATATTCGTCTGAGGATGGTAGAATTTTTATAACAAAATCAAAAATTAAAACAGAATGCAAATTTCAGTTTCTCCTTTTAAAACCTTCCATTCAGTTTAAAGACATTGTAAAAGAAGGTAAGTAATTCTACATGGTTAAGAATATATACACAATATTAGTATTTTAGCCAGGTCCGTAATTGTAGCTGGTGGGACCATGGCACCAATGACAGAATTCAAAGACAGATTATTTATAAATTCAGGAGGTGACCCAGAAAGAATAGTTGAATTTTCTTGCGATCATATCATACCTCCCCAAAATATATTGCCTATTATTATTACAAAAGGACTACAAAATGAAAACCTACTATTTAACTATGAAAAAAGGATGTCTATGGTAAGTTATAAAATAAGCTACTAGAAACAAGAGTTAATAACATTGGAATTTCTGTTATTTTAATCCAGGCAAGCAGCATTAAGAATATTTTAGTAGACACATGTAAAATAATTCCTGGAGGTATAGTCGTATTTTTTCCTTCATACGACTACGAAAATTGGGTGTGGCAGCAACTACAGGGTGTTAATTTTGGAAGAGAACTTTTTAGGGAGCCCAAAACTTCCTCGAAAGTTGATGTAATTTTGGATAAATATGCCAAGACTATAAAGACACCTGGTAGTAAAGGAGCATTGCTTTTTAGCGTAGTGGGTAAGTTTCTATATTAATACTCGAGTTTCAAAATTTACAATTATATTTTAGGAGGGAAATTAAGTGAAGGGTTGAATTTTAGTGATGACTTAGGCAGATGTGTTATAGTTATTGGTATGCCTTATTCCAATATTTCAGCTGTTGATTTAAAAGAAAAAATGAGCTATTTGGATAAAACTGAGGTGAATATTATAAAACGTGCAGAAGTTAATACAAATGCTTCAAAAGATGTTCGTTCAGAAATTTATGTCTCGTAAATTTGTAAATCAGCCTTAACTTATTTGATAAGCTATGGCTCGTTCAAGATTTGGATCTTGTCATTTTGTTTTAATGAATAGATCTATACAATGTAAAGATCCAGAAAAAATTATAAATACAAATTGCTTTTCATCAGTTGTAATTTAAATTATTGAGAATTAATTTTTAGGGGGCAGGAGCAGGAAAGAAATTTTATGAAAATCAATGCATGAAATCTGTCAATCAATGCATAGGAAGAGCGGTAAGGCACAGAAATGACTATGCTACGGTTATTTTATTAGATCAAAGATATTCAAGGGATAATACAAAGAATGCTTTACCGAAATGGATAAAAAAATCGTTAAAAACATGTACTCACAGGGAAGCTGTTGGCACAATAACTGAGGTATAAAATTTATTTTACACGATTTAGTACAATTATCATTTTTTTTTTAGTTTTTCAAAGAAAAAGAAAGCGATAAGAAGCCCAGCGGTTTTTAAATATTAAAAATATAAATAAATAAAAATACTTAATTTTTTTAATGTTGGATAGTTTTTTATTTTAATAGAAAAATATAATAAAAAATTTACGTTATTTCTTTTCCTCAGTAACTACTTGAATTCGTTTTCGTTTTTTGTAATTTTCAATTTTGTCTTCTAAACTATAACACGTTTTCCTGTTCAAAATTTGTGTGTAATTTTTACATTTCAAAGTCTGTAAATTCTCGCTTAAACATATTTTCTTGAAATTTCCTTTTAATGTATCTCTTGCTACCTCTAACGTTTTTACCATCTCATTAATCATAGTTGACCTAGAATAAAACATATTTTATAAAAAAACACATTATAATGAAGTTACTAATGTAGACTAATTTTTAAAACCAGAAAAGCATTAATTATTCTATCTCTCTATCTTCACAAAGAGCATTACAACATTAAGAAAGTATAAAAAAATAATCTTACTTGATTGCATGAAATGTACAAGCTCTATTCAATTTTTCTATAACTTGACTCAAAACTTCATTATCATAATGCCATGAAATATTTTCAAACTCACAGTAATGTAAATTTAATGGTACTTCACTTGCCATTCCATATTCTGGTTTTCTAAAAATTACTTTAATATTAAATATGTATTTGTCATAATTATTATCTTTCGTACCTGGGATATTTTTCTACATCTAATAATTGATCTATAAGTTCAGGTTTTTCTTTGCCTTGTCCTATTAAAAATAAAATACCCATTATGCATCTAATCTGGTGCCACAAAAATGCTTTTCCTTTGATTGTTAAAACATATATGTCGTATTCTGAAACTAGAGCAAAATTTAAGTTTGATATTTAATAAATGAATGTAAATATTAAATATACATATACAAACGTTTTTCATACCATGTTCATTTTTATTAAAAGGTTCAATACCAGTCTCCAAAATATTTCTATTAAATTCTACAACACCATTCCCTACATCCATTTTACAAAAATTTCTAAAATCGTGATTACCAAACAATTTTTTTGCAGCTTCTTTCATTTGCTATAAATATAGATTTTTATTCACTACACTAGATGTTTTTTCAACTAAATATTTACCTCTATATTTAAATCTCCCTTTGGAAAATAATATTTATAAGTCCTAGATTGGCAATCGAATCTAGCACTAAATTCTGTATCGACAGGACTCCAAGCAACACAATGTATATCATCTGGTAAAACACTGTTTAGAACTTTACAATAATTAATCTCTTCTTTTTTGCCACCGTTACTTCTTAAATCTATTGAAATTACTTGTCCAAAAGAACTTACACCCTTATCTGTACGTCCACATCTATGGTAATTTGAAGTAGTCCTATCTTGAATTAGTTTCGTTTTTAATAAAGCCTCAAACAAATAATGTTCTATGGTATCTATAGTGTCTTCTTGTAAAACATATCCCTTATAATCCCAGCCTAGATATAAAAATTGTAGTGCTACATGCTGAAATGTATATCTAAACACGAGGAATATTATAGTTTATAAATAAGTTTACGTTATAAAGTTTTAACTTACTTTGAAAATTCAAAAGATTTTGCCTGTTTACGTTTAGGAAAAGTTTTATTAGAATTTGCTTGTTTTGTAAGTATATTTTTTAGCTGAATATTATGTGCTGATAGAGCCTTTACTTTTTCAATGAGTTCCTGAAAATAATAAACAAAAAATACAAATAATTTTTTTATTTAAGTATCTATTTTTTAACAATTATAACTTTTTACAAAATTTTTGGAGTAAGAGAGCAAATTAGTTACAATAATAGCTGTTTAAAAAATTTAACAATAACATATAAGATCTATGTAATCTAAATAATCAAAACATGGTATATTGTAAATTATTTGCCATAATTAGTGGAATGAACATTATTACGAAGATTTCTAACTGCAAAAGTTCAGGACAATTAATTTCAATGCTTATCAGGTATAAAACATGAATCTGCAATGGGCCTTATCTTCTTCAAAAGCTCCAAACTAAGCACATTTGTAATCTTTGTATTATTAGGTTATTTTATAGTGGAATCTAGTTGATAGTCATATAATCTAATATGAAAATTGTGTATTCTATTATTATTTACAGTCTAGTATTAAAGATTTATTTATCAAACAATCAAGTACTGTAGGTAAAATAGATTAGTTGCAGACAACATAGTTTTGAATATTATCCTTTGGCCATATGATTATCATTTTTTCAAAAATGTGTTACCTCTTTTGTAAAATTCTCGAAGTCGTCATTCCCTGAAAGTTTTATTTGCTTTCTAATTTTTATCTTTTGATCCATTGTACATTGTACAACAAATATTTAAAAAGTGAGGTTGTTAACACATACACACAAGCTGAGTTCGGCTTAAAAAGTCGGAGCGTTCAGAGTAGAATGTGAGTATTTGGAGTAACGTGTAAACCGAATATTTGTCAGTACCCGAACAGATAGATCAAGGACGGGACGGGGTAAAACGAATAAAAAGAGTAACCAAGCCAAACTCGCCTACAATGTTGTGAAGTTATAGGTGGGTTCTGCTTGGTCACTCGTTATACCCCGGCCTTGAACTATCCGTTCGGGTATTGACAACAATTCGGATTAGAGTTTACTCCAAATACGCACCCTACTACCTACTACTACGAAAATAATATTGCGTTGTGTTTGATTTTAGTACTAAGAATATAGTCCCTCTAGTATTTCATTCAACTTTTTGACAATCCCTAGCTGAGTTGGCGAAAAAGAAAGTTACTAATTCTGTACAAATTCTGTCAATAATTGGTCAAAACTGGTAGTGTCTATTGATACTATTTTAAGTTCAAATTGATGAATGAGATTTTAATTATAATGGAGAATATTTATTAAAAATGCTTACAATTTTTTTCGTTTTTCCAAAGAGATTTCTGTGGACGTGAGAGAGAAATAATGTTACTTTTATTACTTTAATACATTGCAGATGTCCTCAATGTATCTTCCAATCTCTCCATATTATGTAAGGACATTTAAAAATTGGACTAACGTCCGATTACATCAAAAACAAAAGGCCAGAGCATTATATTTAATTAATCCACTACTTTTTAAACTTGGCACTGGCCCAGTAGGCACATCCAAACAGTTTAGCCACACTATATATGTTTTAACACAAAATTACTAGTCAACCTGAAGTCTGTCACTTTAAGGAAAAAGAAATATTGGACATAATAGAGAGTTATTGCACGACACCAAATTTTTATACCGTATACCTTATACCTTAGCACTATTTGGCTTAGTGCATGCATATAAATATGAGTTATTGCAAGGATCTTTACCTTAAACGCTATGTAAGGTTAGACGCTAGACTTGTCCTTTATCAAAAATTTTCGTTTGTGTTACGTTGGCCACGTTTTTTGTTAAAAGTTAAAAGTAACTCGAGTTTTTAGATTATTTTATTTTTTTTCGCGAGACATGGAAGAAATTTTAGATGTTAATCCCTTTTTAAATATATCTGAATTTTAAATGGTTAGGTTAAATGTGAGTTATTAACCATAAAACATTTTATTTATCAGCAAAACACATCGACAGAACAAAAAATTCCTATAACGTATAAGGTTTAACGTTTAACCTTATCCCTAAGAAATAGTGCATGACCTTATACCTTATAAAAAATTGTTTAGGTCTGCGCATGCTTAGATGTCAGTGTAAGGTATACGGTATATTTCAGATGTCCTGCAATAACTCTCTAGTATAAGAGCTTTTTATCCATTGTTATTATAAACACATAAATGACGCATGCGCATAATATGGAATATTTGTCGCCTAATAACCTTTTGCTGTCAGTGGTAGATAATGTGGAATAGTGTACTTCGATATTACAATTAAACCCAAAGAACGAACTAATTCAACGCACCACAGTACTGATCAAAAGTATATTTGAATAAATCAAGAAAAACTTATTTATTTAATAATCTTAAACATTAAAGCAGATTTTACAATTTATATAATATATTTAAAATTTTTTCAAGCGGTATTTTTTAAATTTAATTTAGTTAAAATTATCTCTAAAATTTTTCCACCCAGATAAAGTTTGCGTTTTGATTAGTAATTTCAATTTGTCAGTCAGCTGACTTATCTTGTGACAACTTGGGCATTTTTAACAAAATCGTCGATCTACTTGATAGTTGAGTGGGTGAGGTTCTAACAGAGGCATGTAAGTTTTAATTTTTCTTTATCCGCAATGATTTATAAAAAATCTAATTGTATACCAGCTACAGCACCCCAGTCTTCCATATGTTACAAGTAATTTGTGTTGAATATGAAATTTTGTGGTACAATATTGATTTTTATGACTTATTTGAAACCTAAAGTAACCATATCTAAACTCATTAGTAGATTAAATAACAATAGTTTTATTTGTTATGTAACTAAATAACTTCAATAGTAATTAAGAAAAGCTGGAATGTGGTTTATTTTTATTGTTTAATGTTTTATTTTTCGAAAATTAGAGCTACTTCAAAGGCGTAGTCCATGAAGTTTGTCACATGTACCACAATTTTATAGGAGCGGCTCAATATATTCCTTAGCTTTTCTTATCAATTCTCTTAAAGGTCGATGTTGCGCTCACCTGATATAGTGATTTGAACTATGATTTTGGATATCTTCACGTGACTTGTTTATTATTAAAAGTTTTAATGGTTTTTCCCTGTAAAAATAATTGAGTTTGAATTAGAAAAATCGATTTTTACTTTGCGATTAATAATTTTATACAGTTTTTTAGAGAACATCCACAAAAATGTCTAGAGTAAGGGTAGGAGATGAAGAAAAAGAAGGACAGTATGGGTATGTCCATGCTGTGTCTGGTCCAGGTATGTAAATTTATTAGAATATAAAAGTTCCAGAAGTTAATTAAAATAAATTTTTAGTCGTCACTGCTGAAAAAATGTCTGGATCTGCTATGTACGAATTGGTACGTGTAGGATATCATGAACTAGTAGGAGAAATCATTCGTTTGGAAGGTGATATGGCCACTATTCAGGTATGCATAAAAAAATGTTTATTTTGACTTACATAAGAAATTTTAATATGAATTTAAAAGTTACAATTGTTTAAAACACTTTCAGGTTTATGAAGAAACTTCTGGTGTAACTGTTGGTGATCCCATATTGAGAACTGGTAAACCTCTTTCTGTAGAACTTGGACCTGGTATTATGGGTTCTATTTTTGATGGTATCCAACGACCTTTAAAAGATATTAACGTCCTAACTGAAAGTATCTACATTCCTAAAGGTATTAACGTCCCTGCTTTGTCAAGAACAGCTAAATGGGAATTTGCACCAATCAACATCAAGGTACAAAAAAAAATGCTCTTTTCCTTTAGTAAACCTTTATATATGTTTTTATTTACAAATTAGTTTGTAACCTAAACTCAAGGTTAAACTACATGCTCAGGTTTTTTTAACTATGTCAACAATAAAATTCAAAAAGGAGAAAATATTCATATGGGAATTTCTACACCAAGGATAAACAGACAACTTTAATATTGTAAATGTCAGAAATGGTGTAAATCTTATAAGACATTTAACAACTGAAAGTTGAATGTTGAGATGGTAAATGTTTTATCTAATATTAAATATAAAGCCAGCTAGCGAAACTTATAGCAACTAAATTTGCCATGAAAAGAACAACTGTAGGAGAAAACAAAAAGAGCCCAATTTTCCAAAAAATGTTTCATATGGAACAATTTCAATTCCTTTGTTATTAAAAATAAGTTTATTCAGTTAAAATTGTTTCCTAAAAGTATCCAAGGTTGCACTTAAAATGTCTTCTCTACGTTTTGGGGTTGCTACCAACAATCTGCTGCTTCTTGGTAGTTTTAAGTCTTGTGATATATAGCAATAATCCCCTTATCTAGATAAAAGCTTACTTTTGTAAAGATTGATGGCGTTTATTTTTGCAAAATGGTTATCTATATAGATATTGCGAATTATAAATAATTATGAAAATTCTAAGATACAGGCGAAATATTTATATTGATTCCTTATTTGTTTTAGTTTAGTTAGGAAAAATGATTCTTTTTCGAGATATTTATACTTAAAGATATTTTGACTAAAATTTTTTCTCTTTTGAAAAATAGTTTTTTTTTTTGCAAAAGGAGTGAAAATAATGTTAATTATGTGGCTTATAAGTAAAATTATTCCCAAATTTAGAAAGTATCTATTAACTAGTCTAAAAGTTAATATCAAAAACTCTTGTTAATTTTTAACGCCATATGTCAGTAGTAGGGAGTATCATTTGCTCCCCCCCCCCCGTTATTCAGCAAAATATCAATATTTTTGAGTTCAAATGTTTACCAATTTGAATAAGAAAGAGCAAAAAAATAACTGATTTGAAAAAAATATTATTAGTTTTATAAAAGAATACAAAAATTCTAAAAAACATGATTCCTTTTAATATAATTTAGAATTTTGAAGTTAATTTAATTGTTAATTGCAATTCAAATCGGATAGATATTATAATACCATCCTTTACTTCAAGTCGTGATCACGTCACGCTTTAAAATCACTAATGTCAAAAAATCACAGTAACTGTATCTGTATATACCATCCCTACATGAACTTATTTCTTTTTCTAATTTTGACAGTTGGGATCGCACTTGACTGGTGGCGACATCTATGGTATAGTTCACGAAAATACCCTAGTAAAACTAAAAATGCTTCTTCCACCAAAGGCTAAAGGTACAGTCACATATATTGCAGAGCCAGGAAACTATACAGTTGATGTAAGTAATTTTATTTATTCTTCAGTGATATTTTTCTTAATTAATGTTGATACATGTTTGTAGGAAGTTGTATTAGAAACTGAATTCGATGGAGATCGCACAAAATATACCATGTTGCAAGTGTGGCCTGTACGTCAAGCTAGACCTGTCAGTGAAAAATTACCATCTAATCATCCATTGCTCACTGGACAACGTGTATTGGATGCTCTTTTCCCGTAAGTCAAAATATTATACAGTAACAGAGATTGGCCTGTTGGCTCTGCAGTGCCATTAACATAGTTAAAAAAAAATATTATAGTCAAAATATAAAATTATAGATTAATTCTTTCGTTTCAGTTGTGTACAGGGTGGTACTACTGCCATTCCTGGTGCCTTTGGTTGTGGAAAAACTGTAATTTCACAATCTCTTTCAAAATACTCTAACTCTGACGTTATTGTTTACGTCGGTTGCGGAGAAAGAGGTTAGGTTATTCATTAATCAAATAATGTTTGTAAATCTTCATAAATTAAATTTTTTGTAGGTAATGAGATGTCTGAAGTATTGAGAGACTTCCCAGAACTTACTGTAGAAATCGACGGCGCAACTGAATCTATTATGAAACGTACCGCTTTGGTAGCCAATACATCTAACATGCCTGTAGCAGCTCGTGAAGCTTCCATCTACACAGGTATCACCCTCTCTGAATACTTCCGTGATATGGGTTACAACGTATCCATGATGGCTGACTCAACCTCACGTTGGGCAGAGGCCTTGAGAGAAATCTCAGGTCGTTTGGCTGAAATGCCTGCCGATTCTGGTTATCCAGCTTACTTAGGTGCCCGTTTGGCTTCGTTCTACGAACGTGCTGGGCGTGTTAAATGTCTTGGTAATCCCGACAGAGAAGGATCCGTATCCATTGTCGGTGCTGTATCGCCTCCTGGTGGTGATTTCTCCGATCCTGTTACTTCCGCTACTCTTGGTGAGTTTTCTAGATAAAATTTAATTTAACCAGACAGTTCTTATTACTTTTTTCTTAATCCTTTTAGGTATTGTACAAGTGTTTTGGGGTTTGGACAAAAAGTTGGCTCAACGTAAGCATTTCCCCTCTGTAGACTGGCTGGGCTCATATTCCAATTATTTGAGAGCTTTGGACGACTTCTATGACAAGAACTTCGCTGAATTCATTTCACTAAGAACCAAAGTCAAAGAAATCTTACAAGTAAGTTAATTTTAATTCATTATTGTATTATCCAAGAATTGTCACATGCAACCAAAAAGTAAAACAAACTTATTTGTCTCTCAGGAAGAAGATGATCTTACTGAAATTGTGCAGCTGGTAGGTAAGGCCTCCTTGGCAGAAGCTGACAAGATTACCTTGGAAATCGCCAAACTCTTAAAAGAAGATTTCCTTCAACAGAATTCATATTCAGCCTATGATAGGTTTTGTCCATTCTACAAAACTGTTGGTATGTTGAAAAACATGATTGGTATGTATGACATGGCGAGACATGCTGTAGAATCCACAGCTCAATCAGAAAACAAGATCACGTGGATTGTGATCAGAGATTCAATGAGCAACATTTTGTACCAATTAAGCAGTATGAAGTTTAAAGATCCTGTTAAAGATGGAGAGGCTAAAATTAAGGCAGATTTTGATCAATTGTATGAAGATATGCAACAAGCCTTCAGGAACTTGGAAGATTAAAATTTAAAAGTTTAGGGTTTTTTTCAGCAGTTATAAAAAAACATAGCGATATTTATCAGAAAACAGATAATTAAGATAAAAATAAGGCCTCTATCCCTCACTTTTAAGGATTTTTTTGAAATAACTTACCGTACTAGTAATAAGGACGGTTTTTCCCGTTTTTGATATTAAGCTGTATAATAAATCGTATAAATGTAAATAGTTTTTTTTTTGGTGAGGGTACAGTGCTTTTATTTAAAAATTTTCCTGTCATTCCAATTTTAATACTTAAGTTTTTTTTCCTTTTTCATACTAGATTTTTATTTAAACAGGTGCTTAATTCAGTATTAATGCATTATTTTTTGATTTGTTTTGTTTTATTTACCCTTTAATCAGTCTGTTGTATAATCTTTTTAAAATATTATATCAAATTGTACAGTTTTATCGTAAATAAATAAAAAATATGTATCTTATTTCAATGCAGTAGATTGTTAGAACCTATAAGTGTAGTGCAATTGTTCTATTTTGAACAATAAATGCGTAATTATTGTTGTTTCATATTGTTTTTTTTCCTACAAAAACCTAGAAAAAGTACCAATTCTTTTGAAAAAAAAAGGAAACGCTTACTTAAAAAATCTTTTTATTAATTTCGTTCGTTTTTTTTTATATAACTTAAAACATACACAAAGTGAATGCGATTACAAAAAAGTCTTAACAGTTTAGAAAAACCTACATTTTACTATAAATACTATTAATTTATAAACATTAAATTAACTTAATACAATTTTATAACTTATATTTTAAATTACATAAAATCAAAGTTTCCCACTTCATCAAAAGAATTTTGCTGAGCACCACTTGGATTAGACATAGATTGTCCCATCTGTGTCCTAGGCCCATTACCACCCATTTGTTGAACATTAATTAATTGTCTATATTGCGGTTGCTGCAATAAAATTCAATATCTATTAATCGGTGCTCTCAAAAACCAACTATTTGTAGAATACAGAACTATCCATTATCCTTTTCAGGACGGCTAACGACCAAAGTTGCATAAATGTCTCGGCAAATGCGTAAAAGATGAACTTTATGAAACTTTAATGCGTAGTGATGATGAAGATGAAGTATTAAATTTTGATTTAGATGAAACCGAATCGGATAATTCTGAAAATGATGAATTAGAGTCGGCTGATGAAGAGAGGTAATTGTACAACCTACAAAAAAACCAATGATAATGAATTCAAATGGAGTAAAGTTAATGTAAATCCCACAAAACATGAACTTAATACTGAACTATCGGGCTGCCAAATGGGGAAGCAAACAAATATGTATTATGATTTGGTCGTAGAAAATAATCCAGAAAAAGCAGTTAAAAAATATAAACCTGTAACCAGACATAATTGATTTTTTTTTGGAATCTGTTTACTGATGCCACTAGTAAAAAACGAAGTTAAAGCCTACTGGCCTAAGGACTTTATAATAGAGACTCCCTTTTTTGTACAGATAATGGCACGTGATTGGTATCTCCTTATACTCTCCTTTCTACATTTTGCCCATAATTCTAATGTCAATGAAAATGATAGTGTCTTCAAAATTCGGAAAATTCTCCGCTCAACCTTTCAAGAATTCGTTGTATACTTTCCAAAACATTGTAATTAGACGAAAGTTTTTGTTTTTCAAAACAGGGATCGGAGGACCCAAATGGAATAAGGGTCAACATAATTTGAAAAATTTCGGTTCGGGTTCGGGTCCGGTTCAGGTTTTGTAAAAATGATTTGTTCGGTTCGGTCAGTTCCAGTTTTTTCGATCCAAATGATTTTTCGACAATTTCAGATAGTCTTTGTTCAGTTGGTTACTTATTAGTATTATACATTTTCAGTCCCAGTACATGACATGTATCTAACTTGTAAAGTTTAATGACGTTGCAAATTCGTAGCTTATTCATTGAATCAAACTGATTAGCCACTTACTAGTTAACGAACCCTAGTTACAACGAATCATGCGTGGACGGAATCAAGTGAATTACTGTTTATGGCAGATCATTTACTACGAGGATTAAAATAATTATATAACAACGCCTCTAAAATTCACTTAGTCCGAGAGGAATTCTAGGTCAAACGAGCACGAGAAATCCATCGACTATACGAGAAATCCATTGACTATACGAGAAATCCATTAGGGAAACGGCGACGTAAATGTTCTAGATAAAGCAAATTTAATATAACATAATCTGAAAATACGGACAATAGTTAGTTGAATCTTTTATGTTGTGTTATATAAATTAATATATTTTGTTAGCCGTGTTTGAAATAAATTAGTTATAATTCGACGAAGTATTTAAATTCGAGCGAACACAATATTACAATATTAATGTATTTTAAATTTTAACGTTTTTATTGACGTTGTAACGTTTTGAAATCATTATGCACAATAAAGATATCACTATTATTAGGATTTTATTTTTGAAACCAGATAATTTGACGTGAAATTCGGGTTCAGAAAAAGATTCGATTCCGGTCCGGTTTTCGGTTCTAACGAGTCCGATCCGGATACCTGTTTCAAAGGTCAATTGTCATTTTGACAATATATCCCGTCGATTTGGAGTGAAGTTTTTTGTTATGAAAATAAAACAACTCGACGAACATGTTGGAATACTGGGAAATATAGTCCTTACGTTGACGGAACCATATTGGGGTTATAGGCATCACTTTTTCACAGACACCAGACCACTTCTTTATGAATTCCTTTTTCATAAAAAAATGTTGTAGAACAGTAAAAGCTAATAGACAGTTCATGTTATCCTTTGAAAAGAAAATGAAAATAGGAACAGTTCAACATTTTTCCACAGAACGATTGTTTTAGCACTACAAATGAGATGAAGATAACCAAAACGAGTTAAAACAAAGAGGTGGAAAAACCAATGTACATAATTCGTAAATTGATAAAATGAATGCTTCTGAATACCACAGAATCCGTATGAAAGATTGTTAAGTGGTACAAGGTGTTCTTTTACTTACTGGACTACAGTTTTGAATTCTCATGTGATTTCCTTTGTTGGATGTTCAGAAAAAACTTATTAAAAGTATGATGGAAAAATATAAAGTCAAACCAACGTGTTCCACCAAGTGACCAAATGATGGATATTTTTCACTAAGATTGAACGGCATTTCCCACCAATCTTCCCACCTAAGATTGGGTATGAACAAGATTATAAAGCAATGCATTGTTTGTTCCACGGTAAACGAAAAGCAACCACTTTTACAAGTAAAAAATATGATGCTTTATGAAAAAGATATCATACAGGGTTGACATTTTGACTAACGAACTTACCTATATTTTAATACCAAAAAATATCTCCATATTGATGGAATATCTATTTTGTTCAAGAGTATTTCAGTTTTTGTTACCAATATTCATCTGTATTTTTTATACACCTTGATTTGTTGATTATGTTTTGTTATTGAATTTTTTTTATGTTTTACATATTTTTTACTTTATGACGTTATTGGAATTAACAGTTTTGCGTTTTAGTAATATTCAGAATTTTTTTAGTTTCCCTTATTTTATTTAATAGTTCAATTGGTGAGAAAGATAAATAGACTGTATTTTAAATTGTGTACTATGTGGATATGTGCTTTTCAAATATTAAGATATAAAAAATAATGAAAAACAACCGTTAATTCAACATTCTCTATAATGCAAATTTTGGCGCGTAAGGACGGGAAGCAACCGGTGTCGAAACACTGTCCGTAGCCATCTGGCGGGTACGGATCGTTATTATCGCTGCCGTCCCGAAAAGGTTAAGACTTTCTTTTATTATATTTTACCTGTTGAAGAAGATGTCTAAGACCAGGATTATTTGACATAACAGGCCTCATAAGGCGTTGTTGCGGTTGCGCAGTAGCAGCTTGCGGAGCTCCCTGAACACCTTGATTTGCGATTTGTTGTCTTTGTTGCTAAAAAGTTATTAAAATTTTTAAATTTCAGTTAAGAAATGTTTTGTATATAACTTACATTTTCAAGCATCTTATAATGCATTTCTGTCTGTTGAGCAGCTTGTAGGGCCTGCTCTAATTGCGACGTCTTCATATGGCTGATCCTTTCCAACTGACTTTTGTATTGTCGCTCTTGTTGTTGCGCTGCCTCCAAAGTTTGTTTGAGTTGATTTATTTTTTCTAAATTGTGACGTCTTTCGACTTCAAGTTGATTTTCTAAAGGAGCAGAGTTTTGAACTTGATTTTGCATCATGTTTGGTTGCATTTGCTGCTGATTATTTCCACCTAACAAAAAAAATTATCAAAACTGCGCCATTTTCTTACTTCATATTTGTACCTTGTTGTATTCCAGGCATTCTTATATTAGGTCTCATTCCACCTGGCGATACGTTTTGATTAATAATTCCGCCCATTCCTTGAACTGGTTGAGATGCCGAACTGACGTTTTGAGTGATCTGCCCTCCTCCCATGGACAGAGTGTTCGTTGGTGAAATCAACATGTTTTGTTGTGTGTTTTGTGATGTTATGGGATTAGCTACTGACATTTGAGGCGAATTACCAACTTGACCGACTTGTGGATTGATAGGTGGTGCTCCAGGACCGCCCTAAATATAAAACTTCATGACAATGGAGAAAAATAGTGATTTAATGTAATTATACATTACCTGCCTCAATTGTTGTGTAGATTTTTGCTGTTGTATAACTTTTCGTAGTCTATCTACAAAAGCGACTTGATCATTAGGTATGAAGCCAAGATAAGCCTTTTTATCAGCTGTGTATAATAAAATCAGAACTTTTATGTCGCATGGAGGGACACTAGTAAAATGAACACAACCAGCCTACAAAATATAAAAAATATTATGACCTGATGTGGTTTATAAGAGAATAGTAACAAAAAACAATCAATAGTGTTTTAAAAAATGATTTACTTACAAAACCAGAACTCATAACCCTAGTAAGAGACTCCAGTGCATCGCAGGATTGTGGATGGAATAAAACGGACTTGGAATTTTTTAAATAAGCGCCACCTATGTTTCCTATAAGCTGTTTGGGCATTAACTGCATTATAAGTTTCTGTGGCCATCCATCTGCTTTTCTAAAAATACATTAATACTGAGCTAGACTGTACATTAAACAGAAGGTCTTATATCCAACATTATACTCACAATTCAGGTTCTCCATCTTTAGAATTGGCAGAAACTTGGCATGGCACATGTTTTGTAATTTTTTGTTGATCTGTAGCGTTTTTGGGTTTTTCTATCCATTCTAAAAGTCCCTGCCAAATTGTATGTCTTTCTCGAATTTGTTGGGGTTGACCTTGAACGCCTTGTACTCCTTGCACACCTTGTGACATCTAAGAATGATATTTTAATGAAACTTTTTCTATCAAGTAGATGTAAGAGGTTATAGATTAATAGATTTATAATAATTGATTACCTGAGCTTGGGAAGTGGCAACAGGGTTGGCTTGTGACACTTGTGGCATTGAAGTCTGTATTTTTGGTTGATTTTGGGCCATAGAGGTTTGTAAAGCTGAAAATATTATAATTATAATAATTTAAACTTTCTTAATTCTATACTTACGAGATCCAAATTGGTTGACTCCAGCTCCAGATATTGATGATGGTGGTTGAGTAAGTTGGGCAATCAAAGCGCTACCTTGTGTTGTATTAACTTGATTAGGTTGAGGGATATATGGTCTTACTTGTTGCACGGGTGGAGGCATTGTCCAATGCGGTGAAGTTCTGTTGACATGCCCTTTAAAAGTTAAATAAAATGATTTAAAAAGCATAACATAGATAACAGATGAAGAAAGGATAGATCATTACATCTTTTTAAATACCGAAGCTGCTGGAAACACGTTGTATACTTGGTCATTTTGTTTTGTAATGAAAAAAAAGTAGTAGGTTTATTATAATTAATTGTCAGTTAGACTTTTTGATATGAAGTAAAAAATATATTTCTTTTTCTATTCACGGAACATCTTACTATATAAAGAATCTGGTGTGAAGTTAAATAGAAATTATTAAAAAATACCTGTTGGATGATATCCTGGTGGTGCATTTACTTGCATCATTGGCATTTGATTGTTTCCCATCATGCGCCCTCCTGCAACATTTACCACGCCTACCCCCTTTTGAGCAGGCATATTAATACCTAGAAAAAAAATGTATAAAAAATAAGCAATTTCTTATGAAATTAAAAAAAATAAGCCTAATAGTTAGTTACCTTGTGTTCCTTGTGGTCTATAAACGTTGTTTTGACCTACATTGGCCCCAACTCCCACAGTGGTATTGACTAAAATATTAGAATTAGGTTGACTCGGAATTGGGCTGTCACTACCGGGCAATGGACTTGGCAAAGAAGTCATAGTCGACATACCAGAATTGGATATTTGAGTTTGACTTGAAGTGGCTGTACCTGGTGGAGGACTAACAGGCCTTTCTTTTAGACTAAAAATATTTTCAAATGTATTTCTGATGTGGAAAAGTAGAGAAATATTAAAAATAAAATTGTACTTTACCTAAATCCTTTTAATAAAACTAAATGCCTTGGATCCTTAGCATAATTTTTCGTTTGTGAAGATGGTAAATCACCTCCTGCTTTTTCAAACAATTTATACAAAGATGGAATTTTTCTTGGAGATATAACAGAAAAATTAACATTTTTCTATAAATAAAGGAGTTTTAAAACAAATAAACTACATGATTTAATATATTTATTACCTCCTGTAAAACAGTAGCAAGTTGTTCAGCAGTTTTTCCTGAATAAGTGTGCGATTCTAAAACCGGTAACAAATACGGAGGAGAGTTGCATATAAGAATGCAATGTTTTTGAATAGGTGTAGTAGCATCTCTTTTTTGTTGTAATTCTTCAAAACAGTGCAATGCAGTTGCCAAACCCTCTGCTATATTTGAATGGGATTCACCCTTACCACCAACCAAGCTAAAATTTTTTTTTTAATATATGAAATAAAAGAAATCGCAAAACAGTAGGGATATTTTGTACAGAAAGTTAAACAAATTCTTACTCTAATTTGTCTATTGCAGATAATAACTTTGTAGGACTTATAAATGGACCAAATGTATCAGTACTTAAATGAGGTAAACAATCTGCTGCTTGGAAAACAACTATGCCATAAAGGGAATTGGCATTTTCTGACACATAATTTATGTCATCAATATTTCCCTGGCTAAAATACCTGAAATTAAAAAAAATATTTAGAAATAGTGTAAGACAATAGTAAAACTGAAAAAGTTAATCATATAAATCAGATATATGAATTTATTATCAAATAGCAACAAGGTTGCACTGAAAATCAGTACCTCAAATCACCATCAACTATCCGTTCGTTTCATCATTTTAATTTTTATACATCTTTCATTATTTTGTTTGCAATATTTATAAGTGCAATTTTATATACATTTCTTCAAAAACAATTATAGATTAAAATTTGTTTGGTATAAGAAATGTTCTTATAGAATAAAATTTGTTTCTTATAAGGAACATACTGAAACTAAAATACTATCTCATAAATGATTATTTTTTGCTTAGTAGTTATTCGTTTTATATATTTTATATTAATAAATGAAATTAAAAAAATACCGAGTTAAAATTTATATCCAGTGATATAGAAAAATACAGTGAAATAGTAAATCACTTAGAAAGCCACTGAAGAAAAATAAAATGGTAAAATTTGGTACAAATAATGCTTATTAAACATTGAGTCAATGTAAAAATTTTCATTCAAAAATATTTAAAGGAGTAACGAAGTTTTTATTTTTTGTTTTCGTTATAAATAAGACAAATGTCTTGAAACGTTTTGGTGATATTTAAGATTACAGTTCACAGAAGAAAAATATATGAATTAAAAGCTTTGTTTCTTTCTCGATAATTTACACATATGAGGATAAAACATTCGTACTTACTCAAGAGAAGGTATTATATAGTTTGTTTTTATATCATTTATGTAAGCCCCATTTACAGCTGTACCTTCTATAAGAAAAATAACATCTGCTTGAACACCGTGTTCAGCTGAACACACAACCATTTGTATGCTTTAAGAAAGCTCTCTTATTTAATTAAAGGGATTATTTATTTATTATTTACTTCGTTCAAAATAAGTTATATTAAATTAATTAATTTATCATTTAATAATAAACTGTCGTCTGTCACTGTCAAAATTTATTTGACTGATGTTCACTGTTGCCAGATGTTAAAATCCTTCAGTGTTGCCAATGACAAATCAACAAAATACCCCCAACTATGACCCAAAATACACCATTTTACACCCGTGGAATTCCAAAATTAAAATATGGTTTTTATATTTCAATTTCGAAACATTACTTCGCCTCTCAACCAACGGCGATAATCCATTTTTGTGAGTCCCAATCAAACAATAGGTGCCTTTCGAGTCGAGTTATTGTGAACATCGGTTTTACATTGAATAGCCATAAGTCTGTCTCTTTCATGCTCTCTCTAATATTATTCTATCTCTATGAAATACACTATTTTCTGATGTGTATTATCTCTGTGTATTTTTTACTCTTATGTAGAAGTTTTGAAGAGCGGAACGGCGGTCAGATTTTAGTCGATCGTAAAATGCATATATTATAAACGCTAAACGATGCCTAGAAATCTTGCCGCTTTTTTTTGACAGCGTCGTTTACGATTATGCTGCCATCTTAGCTTGACAAGCGTTTTGTAGTGTATAGCAGAGTGTGTATCATAAAATAACTTTTTTAAATACTTGTATTGTTTTTAATATTTACGAAGTAAATAATATAATATTAGCATTACAAATTATTTCTAATAAAATTAGCCTAATAATTAGCAATAACAAAATGGAGTAAGTGCTGCATTTATAGCGAAATTAGTTCAATGACGCATTTGAGGTAAAAGGTGAAATTATGTAGAATAGCCGCACTAAATTTCTATTGAAAGTATAACGCGGCCTGCAGACAACGTGTAAATATGGATATCCGTAAGAAAACACGTGGAAGACCCAAATCTTTGAGTAACTCTGAAAGTGAACAAAATGCAAATGTTGAAAAATCTCCAAAGGAAGACGCGCCAAATTTGAACGGTGAACAAAACGAAGCTCAAGATGAAGGAAAAATAAAAAGTGGGACTACAGAAAGTCTAGAAGACATTTTAGGTGATAAAATTGAAGAGGATAACAAAGACGATGAATTAGATACAACACAAAATAGTTTGGATGATAAAGCTCAAGAAGAAAAAGACGATAAAATAGAGGATACACAAGAGACCAAAGGCTTAGAAGGTACACCCGATAACTCATTAGAAAATGCTGTTAATTCAAAAAGTACAGATGATATTTTCTCTGAAGAAAAAGATACTTCACACGTACATATGTTAACTGAAAACCCCAAAGAAAAAGTACCCAAAGGTAGAAAACGTAAAATATCAGAAATAAAACCTCATGATTCAAGTAACATTGAGGAAGAAAAGGCGTTTGGAAAGGAACTTCAGGTGCTAATAAAAGGTAAAAATTATTTTTATATATTTTATATTTATTATATTAATAAACATTTAGATATTTCACAAAATGCAAATTAAGTGTCAAAATAGTGTACTGAATAAGAAACTGATTTTTCCTTTTATATCTAAATTTGTTAAAAAGATATAACAGCATCTACCTGGAATATAACTTTACCAAGTAGTTTTTCTTCCTGGGTTGACCATGCATGTAAATCATTCTAGGCCTCGTGCCCACGCCTAAAAAAGTTTGTGATTACCTAACCCTTAAGAGTTCATATATATGTTCTTTATGTCGAGTCAGACAAATGTTTAATTTGAAAAATTCTGGGTATAGAACCTAACCTAACACAATCTTTCAAGTCCCTAGAGAGTATGTTAAATTCTGGAATACTTTTGTACAATAGTGATGCCTTTGTATTAGAATAATTTACTATTTTAACATATATGTTATTAGTATTTTTATTAAACGATTCTGCTAAAATCAGCTGCGTGATGTACTAAATTTCACGGTCATAGCTTTGCCATGTGTCGGACGCCCCAAAATCCCATAATATTTGTCTGACAATATTTTTTTCTCTTTTAAATTAAAAAAACTTCCGATTGAAAGACAAACTATATGTAGGCCATTAATTTCCATTGTGCAGTAAAGTAATGAAGTGAGGGACCAGAAAAAAAACGCCCCCCTTCCCATAATTTTCCAAATAAAACATTTGTCCGACTCGACATAAAGAACAAATATGCAAAGTCTGAATAGTTTGGTTATCACAAACTTTTATAGGCATGGGCCTGAGGCCTATTCTTTAATATTTTCTTCTTTGCTGTCAAAATCTGCATCCAATACACTTATTGCCTTCATTTACATCAAAGTACCCAATTCTCATATATTTTTCTTACCTTTTCAATTTTCCTCTGGCATTCTTCTTTATTGATGTTAGATAGCTCTTGTTTAATAAGCCCAAAAAATTTTTGACCAAAATTTGGAAAAATATTTTACACCATATTGGTTTCCCAAGTTAAGCTGAAATAATATGAAATAGTAAGTATGTCCATATTTTTAGCAACTTCATCTAAAGCATACAGTTTGTGAAATTATTTTGTCTTGACGATTTCTAAAAGGAGCTTTATTTATCGTTCTTGAAAGTAGAGGTCATTATCCATCAAAAAACTCCAAATGTTTTGCTTGTGTATAAGTTTAAATTGGGAATTTTGATGAGCTGCCTGGATAGTGGTTCTCCTAATGTTTATATAAATAAAACAACGTTTTATGATTTTCACAAGTTATTTTATGATCAGTAACATGTTTCATTGTAAAACAACTTCATCAGACTAATATTATTTGCAAATTATCTGAAAAATATATACTACAACTGAGACTAAAAGGTATTTCAATAACATTATAATGGCTTAAAATATTGGAAATTTCATTCTTAGAGCCGTTAAAAGATCACAAATTTTAGGAAAAGAATTGAAAAGATTTTAAAAGAGGTAATTAACATTTATTGAAAAATTTACTGGTCATTTAATAATAAATCGGTTTTTTTAAGTTTCTTTCTTTCTAATGATTCCAAGTAATTTAGATGGGTGCCTTTACTTTGAATATGTAAAATTTAAAAATGATCAAAATTATGTTTTTTTATTGATTACATGGTTGGAACAATTTGAATCTTGGTTTTATTTAGTCGAAAAAATCTTCTTTGTTCATTAATTCTTTTTGCAAATGTTCTTCCCGTTTGATCTATATATCTCTTTGGAGAAGTTCCATAACTTAACGAATAAAATCCCGATTGAAATTTTTTATTTGTTTGGTCTTTATTATTTTTAATTGACCTAAGTACTTAATTTGTTTAATTTTTTAAATCTCTATTTAAGCTAGGAATATTAATATTCTGGAAGTCTAGTGACATTATTTACAGAAAAGGCAATAGAGTGAGTTTGTTATCAAATGAAGTTCCTGTGTTTTTTTTTCAATGAAATTTTTTTAAATACAAATAATTTATTATAACTTCCTTTTATTTATAGATGAACCAATTGATATTGATATGTATCCTTCTGCAACTTCTGAGATTTTAGGAAAAGGCAAAAGAGCTAGAATTCCTAACAAAAGATACAGTGACATTTTATTGTCACCAACTAATAAAAAGTCGGCAGTAGCAGCAGCTATAGAAAATGGAACTATCGAAAAATTAGACTCTGGTAATGATACCGATACTTCAATAAAAGAAGAACCTGGACTAAGTCCAAAATCCAGAAACTCAAGCCCATCTTTGAAACGTATGAAGGTAACGGCAGATTTAACTGACCCAAAATATTTAAAACCCTTTAACTTTGGGTGGAGAAGGGAACTAGTATGGAGATCTACTTATGATGAAAGCAAAGATAGAGTTGGAGATATCTATTATTACACTCCACAAGGAAAAAAAGTGAGATCTAGGCGAGAAGTAGTTGAAAATTTAAAGAACATTGAACTAACTATAGACAATTTTTCATTTTTTAAAGAACCAATTGGCATTAATGATCCTGAGAAAGAAATTATAAGAGATGCTAAAGTTAGCAAAGCACAAGAGCCCCTCGTTAAACAAGTCATCACTAAATCATTAAAAAATACCCCCACATCTTCACCTAAAAGCCCAAAACTGGCTAGTCCTAAAGTTAGCAGCCCTAAATTGATTAGTACAAAAGTTTCTAGTCCCAGATTAACCAGCCCTAGATTGGCTAGTCCCAAAGTTTTGAGTCCTCGGCTGAGTAGCCCTAGGATTTTACCCACAAAAATTGGACTAAATGAGACGGCGGATTCTCCTAAAAAAACTCGTCGAAGTGGTAAAGTTGTTAAGGTAAGTTATATTTTATTATTAATAATAAACTTCATTTTTTAGTGTGAAACAAATGCAAATTTATTTATTAAATATTGAAGTAACTATTCTAAGTAATAATTATTTTAAAATAGCTGAAAATTGTAAAGATTTAAAATTGTTCTTGTTACTCAAATTCCCTTTTTTAGTATGTTGTAATCATTTTTCCAAAAAATGATTATGAAATAATATTATTTTTGGTTTGCCAATATTAGTTTTTTCAAGCCATATTGAACAAAAATCAATATTTGGCTCTATAACTATTAAATAATGTTTTTAAATAATATTCGCAAGTCTTTTCCTTCATTTTTTTAAAAGCTTTATTATTACAACAAGAGTGATATTGTTATTATTTATGTATAGCTTTAATAAATTATATCCATTTAAATTTATTGATATTTAATATTTTATTATTACTGCAGTCTTGCAATAATCACTCTGTATAAATATTTTTTGTCACTTTTAACATGTGTCAAATATAACTAAGAAAAGATCTGTTTCAGATAAAGACTCCAGTGAAAAAAGAAGTTAAAGAGGTGAAGAAAGTTATTGAGAAGCCCGTGGAAAAAATGGAGGTTGATCAGTCACCTTCTAATTCTAAAGCACCAATAATCAGAAAGGGTAGAAGGCCAAGGTGAGTTTTATTTACTTTATAGAAATGTTTTTCTAATTTTTATATTTTTGACTATATAAGTTCCCCATTTATTAAATTATAACCTTTCAACATTTTGGTAACTTTTTTTGGAGATTTCAGACCTCATATTTATTTAAATGCATAAATATTAGAAAGTCTTACAAGTAATGAAAATTAACTTATTTTGACAAAAATATAAAATTAAAAATGCTCACATTGACTTATTTTTGTAAATTAGTTTTTTTTTCCAAAAATTAATATGAGGAGAATTAAAACGTAGGAACAGAATTTTTAAATTGATATATTTTACACTAGGAAACAATTTTTCCCCTTGTATTGGAAGTAGTTTTACGCCCCCATTTCAGAACCACTAACTAAAACCAATTCCATCAATAATCCCTTCTTACCTACCTTTTAAATATCTCGCCAAAAACCTCTACGTTTAGTGTGACGTGTTACGTCTTACAGTTACGAAGATGATGTGGTGGGCAATGATGTAATCCCCAACAAGCCCTGTCCGCCTTGTTCAATTCGATGCAGGGGCGTGCATGGTCTAGTGCCAACTCTGCAATGCCGCATATGTCTCTGTTTATATCATTACGAGTGTGTTGGTGTTTCACCTGCACTCACGTCTCTACCATATGTTTGCAAGGTAGGATATGTGTTTGTTTACTTGTCTTGAATTTTATTCACTTTGAACTATCATCAATGTTAAAATATAAACTAAGATTTATTTATAATTATGTTTTTATATTTGAATGCAAATTGGAATATTTGAAAATCACTATTAGTATTTTTTATAGGACATCACAATCTTATTTTAATTACTGTTGAATTCTCACTATATTAAAAATATAAAGAATGTTATCTCTGAACAAAATATACCTAAAATTCAGTTGTAAGTGAATAAATAAAGTCTGTTTTAGGTAATATTAATAACCGTGAAATTATTTATACCTAAGTCTGTTAAAGGTAGTAATCAAATAAAATAGAACATAAACAGTGTAATTAAAAAAAAAAAACAATAAAGTGAGAATTTATTATTTAGTAAAGTATAATTAAACCCTTGTTAAATAATAATTAGACAGATCAATGATAATAAATGTCATTCTTTTTCTGGTTTACGATGACCATTTCTTTGTTAAACACTTAAGCTGTTTAAAATAAAATTATTTGTTAATGAAATTGGGAAAAATGACAAATAGTATGGAGATGATTCTTTTTATTAGAACTTGATCCATTGCTGCTATGGACGTCAGTTAAAAGTTGAGCTGCTTCATCGTTTTTACAAAACTGGCAAACATGAAAAATGAAAAAATTATATTTTTAATAAAATTTACTTTCAGTTAAGAGTAAAATGAATCAGTACATGATTTTAAAGTACCAAAGAAATTGCTTAACCCTAGAACCACAAGGTGTAACTAAATAATTTTTACAATGTGAGGTCGCGGACGACCCATTATTATTTTCCAAAATAAAAGATATCTATAAGTGTTTTTAGGTTTATTTATCAAAAAAGTATTCAAATGTTTAATTCTCTAACATATAATGTATAGTTACGACAACAAAAGATAAATCAAATATACAGAGTGGGACAAAATATGAGAAGTACTTATTTTTGAAATATATTCTTTTTAGGTTGTAAAAAATAATTTAAGAAAAAAGTAGAGAATGAAATAGTGTTTTATTTTATGATTTACAATCTTCACAAATACTGAACTGATGTTCTGCACACATATTTTTTGCACAGTGGATACACACATGGCGGCCTTCGCGGCGTCTTGGGACGAGACCCTTTCTGAAGGTTTACAACGGGTTGTTTGAATATCCCAGGTAATCACGAATAGATTGCCTTAACTTTTTTGGCAGCCGTAGATTACTTATTTTTTGTTTCATGTGATCTTGCACTAATTAATCAGCCAAGGACTTTATCAACATAGATTGGGAAATGTTTGAATTAGGATGTTTCACCCTATTTAGAACCATTGTATTGAATCCACATCCGTCTAATATAAAAATCTCGTTGGCCATCTCCTTGTTTTCCTAGCAGGCATAACTGATCGAAGGTATCAAAACCTCCTTTAGTACCATTGTAGAATAAAATAATTTCTGGCTTTCCTGTCTCTTCGTCAACTTCGACTTGTGAGTGCATGAAACTAATTAAAAAGAACGAATTTGTTCCGTTTGGGACGTGTGAAACAAGTGTTTGCTTTCGAGTAAATGTCAAAGCTGATGACGGAATTTGTGAACGTTTCGATCCAAATATTGTGGTGGTACTTCAATTTTTCGGCCAACTCACACTACTAAAACCAGTTCTGGGCGAGTGGTTTTATCATCAAAACGTAAACACGTTAACAGAAAATTAAAACGGTTTTTGGGCATAGCGCATCTAAAGATGGGGACACCGAATTTTTCAGACCTACAAGTGAAAGATGGACGTTTTTTTAAGACACCAGCTAAATATAGTAAGTCGAAAATAGCTAGCAACTCTCTTCTATTTGTTTTCTGAACATAATATTGTTTGGTGGTTAATCTTGCTGGGCGAACTTCAATTTCTGTATGAGTCAGAATTATTTCGATAAACGAGGCAGGAAAAAAGAGGTGCCATAATTCTTTTACGCTGGTTTTATTCCTAGCTTCTCCTTTCGGTTCGCGACGATGAAGAACGATATTCTTTTTTTTTTAATTCTAGTTCCACTAATCATAGGTTATTTGAACCATACATAATTATTCTTGTCTAATATTTTGGGACGGTCGTCTTTTTCCACATTGTGATCCATGGTGTTTTGATCAATATCATTATTAATCTATGCATCAACTTCTTCTTGCAGTTTTCTCACTTCAAACTCGTCTTAAGATGATCGTCTGGTAGTATAGTTCTTTATTTGTAACAGGACGTTTATTTGGATTCATAGTATTGCTATAATTAAAAAAAACTTAATAAGATACTGTAAGATTAATACTTTAAAAATTTACCGACGTAAAACTTACTATTCAAAACGATCACGCGCATGTCACAAAATGTATGAGGTCGAGTCACCGGAGACCCCACCTTGTGGTTCTAGGGTTAAATATTGTTATTGTTGATTGTTGTAGATAAACGTATAGTTAGTGAAATCTTAAAATAAGATGCATTTATTTTTTGACATCAGTTTTAACATTGGTGATATTTTAAAACCTTAGATTGATAAAGTATTTACAGCGTATTAATTATTGATTAAAAGTGTTTTGATCAACTTTTTTGATAAACATCCTGTACAAATTTATGGAAATCATGACGTATTATGTGTTATATATCATTTAGAGTAATGGATTATTAAATATATTTGTCAAATATAAATGTTATAATATGTTTTATAACTTGTTTTCTATTTGTTGTTCTCTTTTTATTACATCACTTATTTCCTAAATTATTGTTATAAAAGTACTTTTACCTTTTTATAGTTTATACCACCAAAAACAATATATATCACTTAAGTTATATTTCAACACAATATATTTTCCCAATAAAATGCAAGTTATAATTTTTACCTTATCACAAAAATCCCACATCAATTACACATGTTTATCTATTGTAAATAATTAACAAATAAATAAAACTTCAGAAAGTAATGTCGTTTTTTTTGTTCTTCAACAGAACTGTCACATGGATGGTCAAGAACAAACACCCGCCCAGTCAACACCGCTTTTGGGCACTCTCCCGCCTCTGACGCCTATTAATGTCCTCAAATCCACCGGAACCCAGCTTACAACCCTTCCAAAATTGCAAAGAATTCCCCGACCCACGGATTCAGAAACGCTAACAGATTCTGAACCGTTTCCCGAACCACCCAAATTGACCCCGAGACCCCAACCTGAAGAAATGAAATCACTTGTAGGTTCTTTAACAACATGGTTGCCTCACAATTCTAAAATTATAGATGTAGGGGAAACCCCATCGGGGAGCGCTGGCGCCTCCAGACCTCAATACGTCGAAATATTGGCCGGTAGAAAATTTCTAGTTATCCCCAAACACAATTTCATGTCTATATCCCCAACAGTGGCAGCTACGGCCATTACCAGATCCGAAGATACACCTGCCAGTGTAGATTCGGCTAGTATGGGTTCCGATCCCGTTTCTGAAATCAAAATCGAACCCGATTCCCCTTCCAAACCTGAAAATTCCCTAACCGAAGCCATGGAAGTTGTTGGGGAGAGTGAGGCGCCGATGGATGCTGGGGAGAGTGACACTGCAAAGCCAGAGTGAGTGTTAACCCTAATTCACTTTTTTCTGTATCTCAAAGCTTTTTTATACATATATTGGTCTAACTAGCAAAAATTACACCATTCCAAATATTAACTTTCTCACAGATCAATTTTCTTCACAATTATTTCTAAGCAATCTGTAAAAATATACATTTAAATTAGCTTGTCGACTTCTATTTAGTAAAAGAATTTTAGGCTTTGATTAAATTAAATTAATTATAAAATTTCAATAAAATAACTATCTTAATATTAATTAATTATAGGACAACTCTTGTTAAATGAAATTAATTGCATACACATCTTGCTAAAAATGACATAAGATACAGAAAAAATGAATTTATATTATTTCAAAATTTTTTTTTTGGATTTTTACAGGCTTTTCCATACTCCTAGTATCCCCTTTTTTTCTCTTCACCTATTTATTATCAATGCGTAAACTATTCCAATACACTGGTTTTCATTTTCATTGTTTCTTTTTTGTCGACTGCTATTTTTAAGTTTTTTTACAGATAAACAAGAAGATTATTAGCAGCTAGAAAATTGATATTGTACAGGGTATCGATGTTGAATTACACATTAATTATATAATAATATGTTTTGATGTTATTGATAATTCATTGTTGATATGATGGAAATATATTAGTAGATAATACAGAATTTTATCTGCAAGCTAAATAATATAATAAAATAACAAACACATCGAATAGTTTGTAATTAGATGCTCACATAGGTACATTAAAAAAAAACTGTTATAGAACTCCGGCAGACTATAATAAGTATCTTTTTGACAGCAGCGTGATTTTGATTCATTGGTTTTTTGTAGTAACAGCAATTTGATTGGGATTGGAATTACCATTTAATTAAACCTTACCAGGTGAAATACATTATGAGTTTTATAGCTAAATAGATTTATAATCTGAAGATATGTAATTAAGGAAACTCCTTTAGATAAACAGTTTCATTTTTTAAATTAAAAATTCATAACATTGTTTTATTACATAGTATATGTACATAGTATATGTATGTTCCTGAAAAGAAGTCCTAAACATTTTTCTGAAATTTCAACAGAAAGTTTTTTAATACATACAAATTATTACAGTTAATTATATTCTGAATTTAACTTAAACCTTTTGTTTTAATCATTAAAAAATCTTTCGGTAAAAAAACTGACAAATTATTTTAAATTTCATGTACTAAAATTTTAAGAATGTCACAATATTTGCCTTTATAAAGCAATCATTGTATTGTTAATATTGGAAGTATATAAAATCACTTAATACCGTTCAAGAAATTTTTTTTTATAATATCCATATTGTAAACCTAACTGAAACTAATTCTTTTTTTTTGTTTCCAGACAATCAGTTGTCAAAAAACCCGCTACTCCACCACCTTCTCCAGCCAAAATTGTCACTAAAAAACGTACAATCAAACTGAGCAGCTTCACAAATTCGGAAGAGAAAGACGAAAACAAGTTTATGGACAACTACTTACAGAACCTATCTTATGGTTACAGTACTTTATTGTATGTATTTCAGTATTTAAAAGTTCAGGATCTTCTCAGAGCTGGATGTGTCTGCACAATGTGGAGAGACATAGCCAGCCACCCTATGCTTTGGAGAACTGTTAGAATGAAAAATTCACAAGTTCACAGTTTCGAAGGTCTTGCTAATAGTTTAAAGAAACATAGCACTAGATACCTAGATTTAAGAAAAATGTTATTACCTAACGGAGGTGACGAAATATGGCCGGAATTCTCGAAAGCTATCGCCAAAGTTGACACTTTAAGAAAGATAGAACTCTGCAGGTGTCCAGCAACTGTAGTACAAAATCTTGCAATCTCGAATCCACAACTCGAAGTCATCAATGCTGTAACTATCAAATGCGAAAGCATGAATCTCGAACCACTAAAATCACTAACGCAAATCAAAGAACTACGTCTCAAATCCACAGGAGGCTTAGCACTCGCTTCGAACATAGATTCTTTAAAGGAAATGACAGCTTTAAGACATCTATCTTTAACGTCAATCAGAGATTTAGATAATATGAATTTGAATGTCATCGCCGAGTTAACAAATTTAGAATCTTTAGATTTGGGTGAATGTACAGATTTTCCGAAAAACTTCGGCGGAGAAATTTTAATAAAGTTAAAGAATCTTGAAAGGTTGAGGTTAGAAAAGGGCCAAGGCAATTGTCACACTTTCGAAATACTAGAAGCTGTCAAAGAAATGACTAAATTAGATCAGTTAGAACTAGTTAATTTCGACATAAAGGCGGGATTCGACAAGGCGTTAGGCGCCTGCCAAAACATAAAGAAGCTTCTTATAATTCCTACTTATATTTCTCAAAGCGCTACTACTAATCATATGGTTTTGGGTGGAGTATTAAGACTTCAAAAAACTTTATCTCATTTTGTTTGGGGTGTGACTCTAGAACTGCTAAGAGTAACAGAGTTATTTGTAGACCAGTGCGAAGAACCCAAAGACAAGAAAGAAAAGAAGCAAGCTGGTAACGGGGACTGTATCCCTGTTTTAAAACCTGTTCCACTGTTGTTAGATAAAGACAGCGAGATAGCACCCGCATTGGAACCGCCTCAAGTGGAGATTCTGGCTCTGCCTAGCTTACAGAAGCTTCTGATGACGAATTTGCCAACCACAAGAGTTAAAATTTTGAAAATTCCTTTCCATGCCACTTGGAGACAAAGCATTACCGACTCGGTGAATTAGCTAAGAAAGAATATTTTTGTTGTGTAGATGTAGGTCAGATCTATGTAGTAATAGTGAAGTATTTCGTATTCAATCTTCTCCATATTGCATGATTTTTTGATAATGTTTTATTTTATTTCGGTTAGGATTTGTACATATTATGTGAAAAAGTTATTGATTTTTATTAAATCTTTAGAGATCATATTTTTACTTTTTTTTACAACCTTAGATATTATAAGACTAGGTGAATAACTCACAAGTGAATGGCGTGCAGTTTCAAGGCATTTTCATTATTTATTGCAATGTATATAAGCTCCGATGTATGATGCGTGTATCTAAAACGTCAAGAATATGATCAATTTGTACCAAAATCAGAAATTAAAACGCTTTCTTTGCTAGTTACTATCAAATAATGGGAAATTGCAATAAAGAAGTGGTTGTGGAACACAAAGTTGATTTATTTATTAACAAGTTGTTAAAACGTATTTTTGTGACCAAATATCAAGTTATAATTATGCCTATGTTAATCGAATCTATCGAAAACTTTTTAGATCTTAAAAGCAACAGAAGTGTGTAAAATTCAATCAACTGTAGATATTAAATTTAAAACTTTTATTAAAAAAATGTACTGTATTTCAATAAACATTTCCCACATTGAATTCAAAAGCCGTTAAAAATAAACTATTAAATCTGTAACATAAAAATAGATGTTTATTTTACTTAATCATTAGCATTAATAAGCGTTACTGACAATAAATAATAAAATCCTAATTTTATTTTTAAAACTCCGGAATTATTAGAATAACTCAATATCAGTGTTCAGCTGTTAAATCACGGGAATTTAAACTGCTTTCAAAAATGATCAACAATTTATCCTTCTGGCACATTAATGAATGCAATAAAAAAAGGATTGATCATTTTTTTAAGGATCAGATTTGAACAGCAAATTTATAATTTACTGTGCTATAAAAATGGTTACGAAAAAAAAACGTTCCAGCCATGATGACGTAATTTGTCAATTTTGTCCTCGGCGATGGAAGGTGCAACTGAACATATAAGTCATATTTATTAAAGAAAATTTAGATCTGTATAGAGAGGATGAAAGAAACCATGGACTTTTTAAAGGTTGAAAATGTAACTTCTTATATATTCAAACTTTGTGTGTGGCTTGTACATTTTAATTTGCAATATATATTCTTGAAAGTTAATAAATTATCATTATTATCAGGCCATGAAAGCGATGGAATGACAATTTGTGTATACTGAGAGAAATAGAGATAACTAGTACATTTCTATATAACAAAAATACTTAAGAACAAGAAATAACTCATAACAAATATCATTAATCATTGCTCTTCTTTATACAAATAATTAGAGTACTTTGGGTACCTTATTAATTTCCTAACAACCCATTTGAGTTATTCATCGAGTCTATATATCTAATATATATAATATGTTATACTTGTTAGTTATGCAGATGATATTACACATTTGTAGTTTTGTTAAATTAAAATAAAAAATTCTAATATCAGGTTTAATGTCTAGCATGCACAGAAAAAAATCCGTAACAGATCGTATTTTAAATAGGAATAATCATTATTATAAATAATTAAATATTTTATTTAAAAAAGGCAAGTTCTGTACATACTTTACACCGTTTTTTAATTTATTTACAATAATTTAATGTATAATAATAATAACCATTATAACATAAATTGTTTTCTTTTTCATTGCTTAAAATGGTGAATACTGTACAATAATAAAGTAAAAATCAATAAAAAAATATACAACATAACTCTTATTTCATAAAAAAGCTAAGAAAGGCCACTATATTTTATTTATACAATATTCATTGTACTTAAAACAAAAAAAAAACAAAACATCGTTATAATTTATACTTCATTCTAAAAATGTATTTTCGAATCGTGAGAATAACCAATCTATAAAACGTATTAAAGATTGGTTTCCAAGCAGTGAAATATATCGTCTATGCTGGAACAAAAGATTAAATCTAAAAAAATATGTATCTGTTTTCAAAACCAACAAATTCTGTCCAATTATTGTTAAAAAATATTTAATATTTTGCAACAAAATAAAGCCCGAACAGATTTAGTAAAATAAAACAGCCAATTAATTATTAAACTTGGAATGAACTATAAATTACATACTAGGTGAGTGTCTTAACGTCCGTTTTAACAGTCCTTATATGGAAATTTGCATGAATTAATATGCCAAAAATCCTATTGCACATTAACTTTTATAAAGTTCACCAACAGGTCGACACTTATAAAATATAGAGTCCATAGTGACATTTCTGTGCTTATAAATATTTATCCCTATTATATATATTAAATCCGAATTATAACACTAAGACAGTTCGCTAGGTACATACAGGATGCTATTTTTTTTCAAAATAGCTTTCAATTCTTTATTTTCCCTCTCCAATGCTACATTTTTGGCGTTTATAACCTCGAAATTCTGCATCAACTCACAGTGTTCCCTAGTCAGGATTTCGTATTTGTCATTGATATCCCTAAGGTCCATTATATAGTCGCATGCTTTCGCTAAAATTCCGCCTTTCGATTGACCATCGTAATGGCCGTTTGCGCGGATATCACCGTTGGTACTATCTGGAATTATTGTCGCCAGTTTCGTGATCCAATTGTTAATTTTATCTCGGCGTCGTCGTTCGACTTCGTTGTGTGTTGCCCTGCGTCTTTCGTCTCTCTAAAAAAGATAGTATTCATTTTTGTTGCTAATACCATATCAAACTACACTATGTAAATCAGACTGGGTAATTACTTTTCAAAAAGAAATTAGCAATTAGAAATTTTTATTCTTTGCCTTTTTAAGTAATTTCTGTTTTTTATAGTTAAATTACAATTACTTTTTCAATTCCAAATTCTTTTTCCAATTACAATTACTTTTTAAACTCAAAATTACTTATCCAATTAGAATTATTCGAGGGGCTTTCCACTTCGAAATATGTGTACAAATTCTATGAAATATATCTGGAATATGGGAAATATTTAGGAAATATCGGAAACATTTCAGAAATTTTGACAATGTATATAAATTAGTATTCTTTCAAGGTCGGTCCGAAATGTTAGGAATTATTTGAGAAATATCGGAAATATTTCAGAAATATTCAGGAAATAACAATATGTCCATTCCTTCAGTGGAAGAAATAAATACTGCAATCACCTCTGCTCTAGATGACGCGAAAGAGTCGTTAGATAGTTTGGGAATGTGCAATATAGAAAAAGAAGCTTTTCTAAAAGCCGATATTTGTAATTTAAAAAGAAAAAAGCCAAAGACGCATTTGGAATTATGTCAACTTCGGCCGACAATCCTTCAATCAGAAGTTACCTTGTATGTATGTAATGATCATAATTCTTATATTAAAAATGACTCTTAGTAAAAATAAACGCATAAATAACACTTTTTTGAGCTTATACATGAAAGCTTTGGATTAGATTGAGACTTTTGGATGCAATGTTTTTACTTTGTCATAATAATGCAGTGCAACAGGACAAGAAAATATCCCTAATAGCACAGAGATGTTTAAAAACGTCTTAAAAACGCACACGACCGACCGTCGGGACGTTTTAAAAACATCCGACAACGTTTATAAGACGTTTTGGTCTAGCGCAAATGTCACAACTTTTAACGTCATATAGACGTCGAAAAAACACGTTTCAAATGGAATAAATAAATGGTTCGACAAAAGACGTTTTTTGAACGTATTTTAGAAATTTCACTGGACGTTTTATAAAGTTTTTAACAGTGATTTTAAAAACGACTCAAATAAAACGTTTAAACTTTCTTTCTCAAAATATACTTTTGCTTACAAACACACCATCTTTAGAACATTTTTTACTGTGGCTATAAAAACGTCTTACAAAAACGATTCAAAAACTTTCTGGCATTTTCTGAATACCTACATACTTTTCCAAAAAAATTAAATAGTTATTTTTTGTTAAAAAGTCTTAACAAAGTGTCTTAAAAATAACCCTATACATTATAATTAGAACTTAATTTAGACATTTACATAATAAAAAGTTCTTTGGTTGATTTTTAAAAAAAAAATAATGATGCAGGTTTTTAAGGAATCATTCAGTTCATTATAAGTAATGATGCCTTTATGGAATAGTGATTTTTCAGTCAGCTTTTTGGTTTTAGTTGTAACTCTTATGTCTGTTCATTTGCGTTTGTTGTAATTCTGTATGTCAGTTAAAATTTAGTTTTGATGTCAAATATGAAGGTGTCAAAGATAACTTAATTTTATAAGTATTAGGGTCTGATATTCCAAGTAATATTTATTTAATTATTTCTTTATTTGTATCTAAACAGGCGTATTCGCCTAGGATACGTATTATTTACAATATAATTATTAGCACTTATAAAAGCAAAGATTTAATTACATACATTTTCAAAAATAGAAAACATAAAAAATATAAATTGTATACTAAAATTGACATGTTTTTTATGTGTTAAAATTATTTTTCGATAACTGTTCAAAGATAGCGTCCATGGTTACTAAAGGAGCTCGATATGTAGTTATTACTAAAAGCACTCTGAACATATTAAAGGTTCAGTTACGCCTTGATGGCACGTTAAAAGGAATCAATTTCAAAATATCAGGTGAATTTATTTGGTTGTTAATTATTTTGCGCAGAAAAGTCATATGGTGCTAAAAGCCAATTTAACTGGCGTAAGATTGTTTTAATATTATCCTCTCTTGGATCTTGCAAAATAATCCTCATTGTTCTGTAACTTCTGAATTCTTCAATTGCGATTTTATTAGACACATATAAAATTGTTGAAGCAAACGTAAAGTGGGGAAGTAATAAGGTACAGTACTTATTTTTGACCATTTGGATAAAGATGGAGCCTCTCTGGACCAGAATTCATTTTTTTGTAATTTTATTTTTATTTATGAGTGATATAATCGCGGTAATACAAGTTGTCTTTGTTTTATGATTGGTCAGATTAATTGAGAATTTTAAGATGAGTGGAATAGCCTTATTTCGAATTAGGTGATGATAAAAATATTTAAAATCAACCAATATATTCTATGACATAATTAATACTCACTTTTTTAATGCTAGAAACAACAGAATTACTGCCAGTTTCAACAATAGCAGTCCTAGGTGCTATAGCTCTGGTACCGCTCTGTGCTGTAAACATTTCATTGGCATTTCCTATGACATAAAGTTGCCCATTTAAATTGCTGCCTATTACCTGTGGGACCTGATTGGCAAAACTTCCAGGTCCCGTTGTTACTAACTGAGGACCAGTTTCGACATTTGATTCATCCACTTGAAGCACCCTGTAGGTTATCATGTTACCTAAATCAAAAAAAGTTGCTCCAATTAATCTATTTCGATACTTTTTAGCATTTTTAAATTATTTTAATTACATTCATCAATTATTGGATGTACAATTTGTTTATAGATTTTTTAAACAATGTACATTAACATTCCTTTTTGTGTGTATGAAAAGATTAATCACTTGAATAGTAAAAAGTTTAAACACTACTTATGAATACCCAATGTTTAAATATATCATCTAAATATTTTTACAATTACCTTCGGGAGATCTTATAGAATATTGAACTTCATGTTCAGGTGTCTCTAATAGAGTCTGGGGCGAAAGGTGATCAACATTAGCTTCCTCGTCACTATCTGCATTCGGATCCTTAATATGTATTTCATTTAGTAAAATCTTATTGTCTACCTCTCCGGAATCACTATAAACAAATAACAAAATTCATTATCTACATGTTTATCTAATTACCATAATTTAAAAAGTGTTTATACCAAAATCGCTATTTGACCTTGTCATAAAATGGGTCGTTATGTAATACTGAGAATGTTAAAATATTTGTGGAATATTAGCACCTTACCCAGTTTCCAAAGGATCCAGCATGTCCATAAGTGTGTTATTTTATTTACCTTCCAAAACAATTTTGAATTTTCCTTCAATTTTGGTCACGGGGCCAATGTTCAGGTCATGTGACGTGATGGCAAAATTAAAAACTGCTAGTGCGCAACTCTAGATCGGCCATTGGAATTCATGAGTGCCTCGGTTTACGCTCCCGGTAAATTATAATTTTTAATTAAATTATTCGGTTCAGTTTCTTTTAAGCTTAGTTTTCATGCATCCGAAATCCAATGTCCGAATCGGAATCGGATTGTTTCCGTCGTGTCACCGATAAATGTCAATTTTCATTTATACGAATATTCTGTGCGATTTTGGTAACAAATATAGTGCTTACGTCGTTTGCACTTTTATTTGCACTTACCTTAGAGTTAATGCAAGTCTTTCAGCAGGTGAAATTGGCTCTCTAATACAATATAACTTTGTTAATTTGGGGCCTACAATTGTCAACAGGACTTCAGTTTTCACTTGACATCCTCAGATAATTAAAATATTTCCCAGTATCAGCAAGACGCATTTCTTGCAACAAGTTATGAAAGTCACCTTGCCTTTTTCGATTTTTAAAAATTGGATGAATCCAGAATCTTTTTCGTTGATATTTTTTTTTTCAAAATCAAGAATAATGAAGCTATCAAAATTATAATTTTATTAGGTTTCAAATTTTCTATACGCGACATATCTAATCAATTTACAATAAAAAATGTGAGGTTAATATTCCTACGATTTCGGAAAAAGTTAAAAACATTTTAACTTTGTCCGACGATCGGAGAAAGTTGAAATATCGGATAAATTCTTCCCGCCAAATTATTTTTGAATTCTTACACCAATCAGAATACATTCGGACCGTCGGATTTTCGGATTTCGGACGCATGAAAACTAAGCTTTAGAATTTATATTTCCCCAAAATATTTTTATTTGCATGACAAAAGCTCGTAGGTGTACTATAACTATAATTATCTGTATTCCATATAATGTACAACATCTTCCAATGTTGCCTAATCAAAAAAACAACCAACACTTCAAGTTACCAACATAGAAAAAGGTTTATTTTTGTAAAAATCTAATTCATTATTTTCGTAATGATAAAATATGTTTACAAAATTTTACCAAGCTTTTCAGAATGTACCGTTGGTGAAATATAATGATTTTAATAAACTTCGCTACTGACTCGAGGTGACTTCATTGTCAAATGCCATTGTATATCTTAGATCATATACGCTACGCTTAGATATACCATGGTTATACTACATTAGGTTATTTGTTTTGTTGGTCCGGGGGGGTTTAGCGTACTCAGTCAGTGATTGGTCGTTTTCAAATTTCGACATTGTTTGACCAACGAGAAATCAGTATTGACGTAGTTTGACCAACGAGAAATCAGTATTGACGTAGTTTGACCAATGACAAATCAGTATCCGATTTATAGTACGCTGTAAACATTACCCCTCACCTACTCAACAAATACTACATGATGACGTATCTAGCGCAGTATGGAGGGTATATATAGCGCAGCATATATGATCCAAGGATAACGACGTAAACAAATTTTGGTTTCATAGACAGTCCCTTTTTCAAGGTAACGTTTATGCTATTTCTTAAAGAAAAACTAAATTTCTGCAAAGTTATTTAAGGTACTATATAAGTCATTTAATAAGTAATCTCTACATTTAATATATATATATATATATATATAGAAGCGAGGGTAGTTCTTGACCATGAACTAGTTAAGAAAGAACTCTGTGTCTAGTGAGGTTGTGGTCAACGACAATCACAAAAGAAAACTCTTCGTTAAAAAGTCAAGCTTTCGCTAATATTTATTAGCATTATCAAGACATCTAAAAGTGTACAAAAAATTTAGATAAAATACAAAATATTATTAGACACACTTACTAGCATGAGGATGTGTGGTACTGTGTTACATACTTCTTTAAAACGGACATAAGACATTAAAAAGACGGCACAACAAAGTCATAAAAACATAATAAAAATGCGTAATGCATTGTGCACACATAGAGGTGATACAAGTTACAAAATAAAAATTTTTTACAATTTAAAAAACATCTTAGAAAGAAATTTGTGTTAAGTGTGCAAGGGGATGACACACACAAGCGATAAGCTTGACGGCTGACAATCATGACAAGTGACTGATGACAAAGAACCAAAATCAGACTCAGACGTGTAAGCACAAACGCCACCGAATTATATGAGAGTACCGGAGGATGTATTCAAAAATCGAAAAAGAAGAAGAGTGTGAAATAGAAGACAGTGTCATTAGAGCGGGAAAATTTGAAAATTTTGAAAAGGATTAAGGACGTGACACAGGAAAGTGAAAAATTGCCATGCTAGTAAGTGTGTCTAATAATATTTTGTATTTTTTCTAAATTTTTTGTACACTTTTAGATGTCTTGATAATGCTAATAAATATTAGCGAAAGCTTGACTTTTTAACGAAGAGTTTTCTTTTGTGATTGTCGTTGACCACAACCTCACTAGACACAGAGTTCTTTCTTATATATATATATATATATATATATTAGATTTCGCTATACAAAAGTAGCCCATTCAGTTTAGTTCCATCAACCCTCCGAGGCTGACATTTGACAACGAAAAGACAATACCAACATTAATTTCAACCAATCAGAAGTAGAGTTTATTAAAATCATTATATTTGGGTAAAACATTCTGGAAACCTCAGTAAAATTTTGTAAACATATTTTTTTGCGTAAATAATGAAATAAATTTTGACCAAAAATAATCCTTCCCCGTTTGTATACCTTTTTCTAGGTTGGCAACTTTGCGGGAATTCCGCCACTGAATTAAGATTCTGTATATCGGACATTTTACTAATTTCAAAAGTATTAAATAAGAAAATAAATATATCTATACAAAATTTATTCTTTGATAAAGCGTGGCTTAAAATATCAATTTAAATTCGCAGTAATATAACAAAATTAACAAAAATTTTAAAAATGTATAATGTAAATAACTTTATATAAAAAGTACTATATAAAAATAACGTTATATACTTTATTAAGCAAATTATTTCACTTACAACTAGTACAAAAAAACAAGGCAACTTAAAGATACTATATTTTGAAAATCTAATTTTTGTAAATTTGTAAATAATTCATTCGTTTGCAAAACACTTTATTTTACTAATTACACGATATAAATGCGTATTTTTTTCAATTTTCAATTATATTTACATACAATGTTTATTGCAAAAAAGCAAAATTAATAATTTTGAGAACAATATTATTTCATATTCATTTACATTTAACAGTATTTAAATACATAAAACATAATAAAATAATTATTTTAGTAATATAAAATTTTAAAAACACCCTATGGACTTTGTTAACCTTATCTTTTTGTTTTTTAATAATAATTACTCTCTTCGTAAATTATCTAGCCTGGCTTGAAGGTCTGCATCAGCATCAGAAACGCTCCCTGTGGCCCCACCACCCACTGTGGCTCCACCACCGCCTCCTCCAACAGCTTGAGCAGCTGCAGGTTGCTTTTGACCACTTGCAGGTAATGATCCTGCAGTTTGAGGTAAACCAGATAGAGTATCACCCAATTGGAGACCTAATTCATCTAGCACTTGCGTTACAACTGCATCACTGAAATATAAAAACTTAATATAAAGTTTATATTTTTTTTAAATGAGTCTAACCTTTCCTCCTCGTCATCGTCCCCTTCCATCGCATCATCAATAGCATCATTCATCACTTCCTCCTTCATATCCATGATTTCAGATTGTTTTTCAAATTCTTGGAGTATTCTTTGTATTTGAGGTAAATTTAGCTGCTTATTCATACTTTGCATTGCTTTAGTAACGCCTTTCATAGCTTGTGCCATTGCGTTTTGGGATCTAAGTGTTTGAATTTTTAAAGAAACTGCTTGGATGTTAGCTTTCATCAGCATGAACTTCTTAACGTATCTCCTAGTTCTAACTAAATCTTTTGCCATGATTTTTACAGCATCCTGAACGAATATTGTATAATAATTTTTATAATCACTTACTTTCAAGAATACTTACCATTTGTCCTTCTTTGGCTAATTTTTTTATATCGTTTATAACCTTCTTTTCCTGCTGTTCCATTTTTTGTTTCTCCCTGTCCAAGTCTCTCATTGCTTTATTTAAAGCCCTCTGGTTTTTTCTGAGCAGTTCCTCGGGGGTAACTTTTTTCCCGAACAACCAATCCATTATTATATTTTAATTTGCAAAATATATAATATTAAATATGAGTCACAACAATAAATTAGACAGTTCTCACATTGACATTGACATTGACATTGATAGACGTCAAAAATATCAGGGGTACGTTCGAATTTAACGTCGAACCATTGACATATACTCATGGACATGTCCAGCGATGAGACTCGTGCTATTTCGAGAGAAAGAAATGAAACGATGGTTCGGTCAATCTTTATCTCTCTGTAAACAGTATCATATAGTTTAGGTTGTTAGAGATAGCGCGAGACCGAACCGATATGCCATCTTCGTCGTACTTTTCAGCAAAAAAATATTACAACGATATACGGGTTGGGCCTTAGACCATTTACTAGTAAGACATGCCTTGTTTACATAAAATATCAACTTTAAATCTTCAATTAATATTTTGATGAGTTTTGATCTTATGTGAATGGATATCAGAAATACCAGGGACATGAAAGGGTCAACCTATGGATATTGTTAAAATCACTTTAACTTTTGAAACTCTGCTACGCCACTGTTTAGTTTCCTCTTTTCTCTTATACTTCAATCGTTGTGCAGTTAACATGTAAATTAATATAGTGCTTCGTAATCTACTGTGTATGGTTTTAAACTTAAAATGTAATGTCTAATGTGTGGAATTTAAGGTAATAGATCTTTTCCATTTTATTACAAATATGCCAAGACCGCGGGTCTATCTTATAATTAATCAATTATATGGATCATCGTGCTTGAGACCGGTGTTTCCAAAACTAGTAGAACAATTTAGAATTCCTTAGGACACGGTTCAGGATATATCAAAGGAGAGCTCCTCATATGGACACCCTTTTTTTGTAATTATATCTTTTTATATGAGCTGTTGTTAAATGTATTGTGCTATATTCGGAACTATTTATGTCTTGTACTACCTTTGATTTAAATGCACTGTATCAAACATTACCTATTTAATTGTTGTTGTTTACTATTAGATAACTTCTATTTAATTGTTGTTGTTTACTAGTAGATGAATTTCTGTTTAATTGTTGTTTTTTAGTATTAGATAAACTTTGTTTAATTATTATAAATTTATGTGTTTAACCTTTAACGTTTAAAGCTTGCTGATTAAATCTTATTAGAAAGCATGACGATATGCTTTATTGTCCCACGTCCCCTAAACGTGTAATAATTATAGGGTGGTCCTTCGAATTATTTATTCGACCACGCGATAGCTTATGTGTGATTTTTTTGAACCAAACTTCTATTACAACAAGTCCACAAATCTACTAAATGCATTCACTCTGATTCACACACATATACTAGATTAGATGTCCTCTGGACAACCTCTGAATGTCCCAATGATGTCCTCGTACCGCGGTACATAAAAAGGGTAAAAATGACATACCTAGGATATCCCTGTGTTAGGATAGGAAATCTAATATTAAAATTTTTATTACCATATGATTTAGCAAAAACCTTTTATGGTGTCGATAATTGGGATATTTACCTTACTTCTTTTCCTTTTATCTTCTTGTTCTCAGTCTGAAACGATAATTTATTTTATTGATAATAAATAATTAATGTGATTAAGCTCAAATCTTTATATTATGGGTTCGTTCCACGAATAGAATTTGAAATATATCAGAAGTAGAAAATAAAATTAATAAAAAATTTTTACGCCAGTCAAATTGATTTTTTTTATGTAATTAGAAACAATTGACAAAAAAACTATGATATATTTCAAAATCCGTCCTTTCTTTTTTCGGGTTAAGGAAATTAAACTCAAATTAAACCTTATATTTGTTTATTTCATAAAAATAGAGTTCCAGAGATTTTTTTTCTTTTTCTAACGCTCAAGGCTGTAACCTTTTTCTCTCCTAAGAGAGTGGTGACAGTAGCACTGCCGTTACAGGTTTGTTATAGGTAAAGTCAGAAAATTTACTTTTTACAACCTGTAGGTTATTATTAAAGTTTCACAACGAAAATAAATAATTGTTCACGACGACAAAAAATTATCTCAAAAATTGTAGGTTATTACAGACAGCCCTGCACGTCTTATTTCTTTTAATGTTTCTAATTACTGTAAGGTTATGGCCATTGAGTAATTTCACAAAAGGTAAAGAGGTGAACCAGTTGTCCATTGTAATATTGTGCCCTGATTCCAAAATGTTTTCACATAATCGTAGAACATCATCGTAAAGACTATTAGAAAAACTGTATGGCCCTTCAGGTTGAATTATAGTTTCGGTGCACTTTGTGTGGTCGGTAAGCACATGAGGAATGTACTGGCCTGAATTCTGATAAAAGTTACTGCTCCCATTTCTGTCTAAACAAGGAGGATCTTAAATAGAGACAAATCACTTAAAAAGTTTAGTAGTTGGACAAAGTATAACTGATGATCTCCGGAAACAATGAATTTTATACTATCAAATTTTTTTCTCTTCATTTGCCCTGTTGATAGTTAAGAAAAAAATGGCGTGTATGTTCCTATTTTAAAAAAAAAATTAACAACTTTTTTAAATACTTATATTAATTTTATTATTTATTATTTTATTCTGTGGGTAATTTACACTTTAAAATCAATATTGTAGCTACCATATATTACACTTTTTTATTGGATTCATCGGACTGCCTATTGGACATTGAAATTCTTTAGCAAAATCAACGGAATTTTGAAGTGTTCCTGCTATTCTAATTGCATTTGGGCTATGTTCGTCATATTTAATCTGATCTTCCAAAGCTGAGGGGTTTGTAGTTTCGCACCATATCTATAAAACAATAAGAATTTTATAACGTATAATACACTATGTAAATTAATTTAACCTACACTTGCATATGCTATAAAAAACAACTGATAATTGCTGTAATTTTCAAAACCAGGCAATCTTGGCTCTTCTTTATTTTTAGTAACATAATTTTTGTAAGCTGTAAATGCTTGATGTAAACCACCATTATCTGCCAAATTTTCACCAAGAGTACTTTTACCATTCACCTAAAAAGATTATAATTTATTGATCATATCTCCTGTTAACCGTTTTTTTACAGCTACACTCCTAAATAAACAAAGTATTTATCTGAAAATAACTATATTCCTCATACAATCTTCATTTAACACAAATAAATGTACACAAAGTTACATGAGAAAAGTTTAATTAATTATAATTTTTCCCATTAAATTTTTCACCAAATTTTACACTTTTTCTTTGGATTCATTGGGCTGCCGATAGGGCATCGAAATGCTTCTGAAAAATCCTCGGAATTTTGAAGATTTTCCAGGACTCTTATGGAATTCGGACTATGTGAATCTATTAAAAGTTGCACGAGCAGTTCGTCAAGAGCTAATGTTTCACACCACACCTGAAAAAAAAATATAATAACCTTTTTATTTATTTTTGAACAATTACTATATATCCATATATTAATATGTAAAGAGAAAACTTCGGAACAACTTTTAAGCCTAACGCGCGAACGGAGGAGTGTGAGATTTTGCATAGTTAAAGTTTATATATAGGAGGATTGCAGGAAGCTAAAATTAATATATAAATATGTGTTACAAATAAATTCAAAATAAATTAGATTAAATATAATATAACATTCATTGTTTATAAGGGCGTGAGTTCAAATTATACATTTTTTATTTTTTTATTTTTTTTAGAAACAATTTTTTATTTTGGAAAATGGAAAAATAGAATGAAATTCTAAAAATAGGATAAACTAGGACAAAATACATAAAAGAAGGAAAAATCTGATGTGCCAGCACATGACCTCTCGCCATTTTTGAATCAAAAATTTACAGGTTGACACAAAAAAGTATGAAAAAAAATTATTTTTTTGTAAATATGGCAACAATGGCAAAAGTTTCGAAAATTTTAATGAGATGAAAATAAACTATAGGGTATACAAAATATGTGTGTAAAACTTTATTGCCGTTTTGTATAATAATGGCGTCATCACCCATAGCAACTGCCACTTCCGGTTGTGCGATTGGCACCAAAATCTAATCAGATCTAAGTTAGGGTATCAGAATCCTGTATGCAAAATTTCAATTTTTTTTATTCACTAACACACACACACACACACTAACACACACACACACAGACATCATCGCGAAAATATTAAAATCGTATTCTAGGGACCCTAAAACGTGTTTATCCATTGAAAACTCACTACCCAATTTTTAGCATGATTCCTATACCTCTCTTATCTGAAGGTCGAGAGGTAAAAAGGAGAAAAATAAGTAAAAACCGAAAAAAAAACAGGAAATAAAAGGAAAAAATAAGAAAAAATAAGAAAAAATAGGAAAAATGGAAAAAATGGGCTTAAATAAAAAAAACGAGGAGATATAGAAAAAAATGGGCAAAATGGGGAAATATAAAAAAAAGGAAATAGTAAAAAATAGGAAAATCGGAAAAAATGGTAAAAAATAGGAAAATAGGAAAATCGGAAAAAATAGGAAAAAAAACGAAAAAAACAGGAAAAAAATGAGAAAAAAATAGAGGAAAATAGGAAAACATGAAAAACAGGAAAAATGCGAAAAATAGGGAAATATACGGGAGAATTTGAAAAAGAGAAAAATTGGTAAAAAATAAGGGGAAAGAGGGAAAATGAAAAACTAGGAAAAAATAAGGAAAAAGAGCAAAAACCAGAAAAAAGAAGCAAAAATAGGGAAAACAACAGAAAAACACGAAAAAAAAACAGGAAATTATAGGGAAAATAAGATAAATGGGAAAAATAAGATAAATGGGAAAAATAAGATAAATGGGAAAATTAGGCAAAAATACGAATAAAACAGGAACAAATTGGGAAATACAAAAAATTGGCAAAATGTGGTAAAATAGAAAATAACAGGAAAAAAAATAGTAAAAAACAGGGAAAATAAAACAAAAGAGAAAACAAAATGGAAGCAAACAAGAAAAAATTGAGAACAAAATAGAATAAAATAGAGGAATATAGGAAAACATAAAAAACACGAAAAATTAGGAAAAATGGGAAAAAATAGTAAAAAATAGTTGGAAAGTGGAAAAAATATAGAAAAATAGGGACAATAGAAAAATTGGAAAAAAGCAAAAAAAAGAAGCAAAAATAGGGGAAAAAACAGAAAAAAAAACAGGAAATGGGAAAAATGGGAAAATTAGGCAAAAATAAGAAAAAATAATAAAAAACAGGGGGAATTGGAAAAAATATAGAAAAATAGGGAAAAATAGGAAACAAAAAAAAAAGAAGCAAAAATAGGAGAAACAACAGAAAAAAAAACGAAAAAAAAACAGGAAAGAATAAGGAGCAATGGGAAAAGTACGCAATAATACGAAAAAAACAGGAAAAAACAGGGCAATATAAAAAAGTAGGCAAAATGGGGAAAAATAGAAAAAAAAACAGGAAAAATTAGTAAAATAAGAAAAAAAAAACGGAAAAATATTGAGAAAAATGGGAAATGAGGAAAAGAATAGGAAATAATAGAAAAAATAACAGAGAAAAATAAAGGAAAATAGGAGAGATAAAAAAACAGAAAAAATAGAGAAAAATAGGAAAATATAAAAAAAAACAGAAAAACTTGGAAAATAGAAACAAAAATAGAGAAAAAATAAGTAGGTATGAACGTAAACTTTACAATTTAATAAATTACGGTCGAATTCCGACCACTGGTCGACCACTAGTAAGAAATAAACTTACACTTGCATAAGCGATGAAAAATAACTGATTACTTGTATAATTTTCCAAACCAGGTAATGTTTGCTCATTTCCATATTTAGTAATATAGCTTTTATAGGCCCTAAATGCTTGATTCAATCCACCGTTGTCTGCCAAATTTTCTCCTAATGTCGCTTTGCCGTTGACCTAAAAGTAGAATTTAATATATTTTTTTGATACAAGTAAAAAAAAACAAAAACTTACTTTTTCTCAATGCAAAAAAAGCTCCCAATAGATGATACCACTTGATCCCACTTAAGCTTTGGCTATTTACAGCTTAATAATAGTTTATCCACGACTAATCTATTATTTGTTACATGATTTTATTATTCACTGGTTTTACTGATTTCTAGATATCACACTAGTGAATAATGATTATTCACTGGTTTAAATAAAAGTTTATAGTAGTTTTAGCCGAAATTATTTAATAGTCGTGGATAAAGTATAGTATTTTACTCGCATACAGGGTGTTTCATTGGGAAAGTGACATACGTTAACTGCAGATAGGGAACACCTAGGCGATCTCAAAATCCCCATACTTGTATGGTCTTACTACTTTAATTACCAAGATACAGGGTGTTTTGTCTATTTTGCCAATTTCTTGCATGGTTCATAACTTTCTAACCACAGTGTATATTTTCATGATATTTGGCGTACATATTTTGTTTAAAGTATTCAATCGATGGATAAATTTACAATAAAATAAATCCAGGTCCGGATTAAAAAATAATAATAAAATATTCCGATGCACAAACAACATCCTGTATATCAGATTTTTCCAAAATGGATTCTGTATTTGCAAAGAGTACCAAAAAATGAATTTAGTGATATACTTTGTATTTTCTTCAAAATGTTTTTTCTTGTAAAATTTTGAGTTGGAATTCTGAAATGGTGTGAATTGTATTAGCCCAAACTAATTTTTACCTCTCGCCCTTCAGATAAGAGAGGTATAGGAATCATGCTAAAAATTGGGTAGTGAGTTTTCAATGGATAAACACGTTTTGGGGTCCCTAGAATACGATTTTGATATTTTCGCGATGATGTCTGTGTGTGTGTTAGTGTGTGTGTGTGTTTGGATGGATGTTGTAGTAACGATAACTCAAAAACTACTGAATAAAAAAATTTGAAATTTTGCATACAGAATTCTTATACCCTAGATTAGATCTGATTAGATTTTGGTGCCAATCGCACAACCGGAAGTGGCAGTTGCTATGGGTGATAACGCCATTATTATACAAAACGACAATAAAGTTTGACACATATATTTTGAATACCCTATAGTTTATTTTCATCTCATTAAAATTTTCGAAACTTTTGCCATTGTTGCCAGATTTACAAAAAAATAATTTTTTTTCATACTTTTTTGTGTCAACCTGTAAATTTTTGATTCCAAAATGGCGAGAGGTCATGTGCTGGCCACATCAGATTTTTTTTAATGTTATTTAGTTTTAATGAAGGTAAAATTTTAACGTTTTAAGTATTTTTTCATTATTTGCGATAAATAATCCACAAAAAACATTTATCTTTAATTAACGAATAAATATTAATGAATCCAATAAAAATAAATAATTTTAATTAATGAAGAATTACAAACATTTAAAAAAAGTCTAAAAAATATATGATGTTTTTAGTACTTCGGTCCGAAAAATTCACTTTAACAATAAACACAAGAACTATACGCAACACGAAATTTATAGACATAATGATTTTTTAAGATCTTTCACGATTTTATACGATTTTTACGAGTTTTTGCGTTTTTACCGTTGTTTTACGATTATTTACGGTTTTTTACGATTTTTTAAGATTTCTTTCCGATTTTTTACGATTTTTTACGATTTCTTACGATTTTTTACGATACGATCTGTTTCGATATTTTTAAAAATGGCGGAGATATAATTTTTTTTGATATTTCAACCCCATCCAGTTTCACCCCCGTAGATCGGACAAAAAAAGTTTTATACAAATTGTATTTCAAAAATGTTAATCCATAATGGTTTACTTTGTTGTTATTTATTTTTTGTAAATTTATTATTATTTATTCGTTAATTAAAGATAAATGTTGTTTGTGGATTATTTATCGCAAATAATGAAAAAATACTTAAAATACTAAAATTTTACCAATTTAGGTTAACAAGTCTTCATTAAAACTAAATCAGATAAAAATAGTATATTATTCAACGAGCGATAATGTAACTCACGCAGATGAAGTTTGCAGCACGAGCCGTAGGCGAGTGCTATAATTCATCAAGTGAGTTATAACCATTACCGCAAGTTGAATACTATAATTTATCTATGACTATAACAATAAATACTAAGCTGCAGAGAAGTATAGAGAAAGAACTTTATATTGAGTGTGTTTTTTAGGATGGAGTAGAAAGTCTATAGAGACGATGCTTTATATTTATTGCTAAGCTCCTAAAAATATGCTAAAAGTACATTTTCTGTAAACGATTTAACTTTCTTACTTCTACACAAATCTTGGAAATTTTTCTATACACCTTTATATTTTAAAAATAAGAAAAATGCGGATAATAGCGAAAAAAACAACAACAAAATTGGAAAAGTGGGAAAAAAAAGGAAAAAAAGAAAAAAAACAGAAGAAATAGTGAAAAATGAGGGAAAATAGGAAAAAATAGGGATAAATGGGAAAAATAAGAAAAACAGGAAAAACCAGGAAAAACAGAAAAAATAGGGACAAATGGGGAAAATATGGAAAATTGGAAAAATAGGTTACAACGCGAAAAAGTATGGAAAAGCAAAAAAAAATAGGGGGGAAATAGGGATAAATAGGAAAATAATGAAATATAGAAAAAAATGGTGAAAAGAGAAAAAGGAAATATAGTGAAACATGGAGAAAAATAGGTAAAAACATGGAAAATGGGAGAAAAGTGAAAGAATTCGAAAAAAGCAAAAAATAACAACAAAAAAATAAAGAAAAAACCAAAAAATTGAAAACAAAAAATCAGAGAAATAAGAAAAAAATCGGAAAACAAAAGAAAGAAATAGAAAGAACAGAACAATGAGGAAAATTAAAAAAAAAAAAACAAAAAATCAGAAAACTGGGAAAAAAACGAGTAAAAATTAGAGAAAATTTTAAAAAAATCTAAAAAATGAGAAAAAAGTCGAAAAAATCGGAAAACAAAAAAAAAATTTAAAGAAAAATCAGAATACTGGAAAAAAATGAAAAATCAAATTATAAAATAAGAAAAAAATTAAAAAATAAAAAAAACAAAAAAAAATGAAAAAAGGCGCAAAACACCGAAAAAAAACCCGAAGAATAAGAAAAAAATAAAAAACAAAAGACCGAAATAGAAAAAATATTACTCACTCCCCGCAATGACAGTAATGAGCTGTTCATGGATACTATTAATTGCTCAAAAGCAGTTGAATAATTAATATATTACTTAATAGGAGTAGATAAAAAAATTAGTTCCTGTTTTGGGCTCTCACAATTCACACCGTTTTAGAATTCCAACAAAAAATTGTACAAGAAAAAAAATTTTGCCCAAAAAGCAAAGTATATCACTAAATTCATTTTTTCGTGCTTTTTGCAAATACAGAATCTATTTTAGAAAAATCTGATTTACAGGGTGTTGTTTTTGGGTCGGAATATTTTATAATATTTTTTTTAATCCGGACCTCGATTTCTGTTATTGTAAATTTATTTATCGATTAGGCATGTTAAACAAAATATGCCCGCCAAATATCATGTGTGGTTAGAAAGTTATGAACCATGCAAGAAATTGGCAAAATAGATAAAACACCCTGTATCTTGGTTATTAAAGCAGTTAGACCCATTAAGTATGGGGTGTTTGAGATCATCTAGGTGTACTCTATGTGAAGTTAACGTATGTCACTTTCCCAATGAAACACCCTGTATATGGGCTATTATTGAGACGGGTGGTTTACGTCACTCGCTTTCGTTCGAGACGTAAACGGCACCTTCGTGAATAGTAGCCATTATTAAATGCTCGTTGAATAATATACCATTATTAGTGTGTTAGTATGCCTAATATTAGCTTTAATAGTCATTTATATACAAAGGTCTCAGGCGTTTTATAAATCCTTGAGAAAATGAGATTCGGTTTTATTATTAGATTATCGCCCTAGGGGAAAAACTGAAGATGTAACCCAAAAATTGTGGCATACCTATTGTTAGACCAATCATCACTTATGGAGCTGTTACTTGGAGTAGAAACAACCTCGAGGAGCAATCTCTCGAAGGCACAGAGGCTAGCTTGTATAAGCATAACAGGATAACAGCTGCAATGGATGTAATCTTAAACCTCACACCTCTGCATATACAAGTGGAGAATGTGGCAAAGAGGACAACATGTAGAATGGTCCGAGAGGGAATCATCAGACGTGATCCCGGCTTCCGCATCAGAGACGGACACATCTGGAACAAGCCTCAGGACGAGATACCAAAAAAATATGACTTTGTGAAAGATTTCAGCACAAAGCTGGGTCGCAAAAGTAAATGGGACGAGGAAACCATTTCTGTCCTCAATAGAAATGCCATTAAATAGTACACTGATGTGTCCAGTGGTGCATTCGAGATGACGCTCTTTTCACTCCGAGTTAACTCCATTTGCTGTTTCGTGTTCGATTTGAAGATCGGTGTAAGCCGCGGTAGCATTCGAGTTGGACTAGGGTGAACAATAAGAGCAATCTCTTTTACTCCGGACATTCGGATAGGGTAATTGGAGTTTTCTTTAATCGTTAAAATCTTAACCTTAAAATAAATTAATTTTGGTGTGGTGTGTAGTAAACTACCGATCGGAGTAGTAATAAGCTATATATATTTTTTTTGTGGATCAAATACGGATATGGAAGAAGATAAGTGTGGAATTAGTGATCTTGAAGGACCGTTAGAAAATATTCAAGATCATTTTATGTCCGTACACACAGATATATTCCATAATACAAGTGCGGAAGATTACTTGGAAACAAGTGCATTATCCGAAATCGGAAATAACGGTAAAATAAAATTTAAATGCAAATCGTAAATAAACTGATAATTTCCAAACGAAATTACAAATTGTATGAAAATAACAATCACCACAACAAACAGCCTAAAATAATTAGCACACCGTTTAGCTCTATAGTAACTCGATCCCTGCACTACTCCTGCCCTGCTCGCTCCATGGAGTTTCAAGTCGAATGTACCACGAGATAGCAGATGGCACTGGAATATGAGTATATGAGTCTTGTACCAGATGCTTTGAAAGCTTGGGCAAATCACCCAGTATCTTTCAAGCGGAAATATACGCAATTGAAAAATATGTCCAGTTCAACGTCGAAAAGAAATTCCGCAGGCAAGAAATTGTCGGATAGTCAAGCAGCCATTAATGTGCTGAGCTCCCACGTAATCAGCTCGAAGATGGTCAAAGAATGCTTAGAAACAGTAAATGAGCTAAACTAGAATAATACAGTTACTTGTTAGGAAAATTATAAACTTAATTTAAAAGTTTGCCACAATCTCTTTTTGTTATATGTAGTTTCGTGCATTTTAATCTATTTTTTCTACAACCACTATGCAAAACACGCATTCTACACAAATTTTTATACACAAAGCAAGCCTTTTCTTAATTTCTTTGATATCCGTTAAAAAAGTAATAATTTATAATGCGAAAAGTGCATGCTATAGCACTTTTCTAATAAATGTGGTTGTAGAAAAAATATTGTGTACAAAGCACTTTTCCGACTCGCTAGATTTGCGGCACTCGCCTTACGCATCGTGCCACAAACTTCTGAGCTCGTGGGAAAAGTGACACTTTATGCACTGTACAAACTACTATTTTACACTTTTATAATGGTTTAGCAATTTTGCACTTATCGTAACATATAAAATTTTTAAAAGTCCTAATAAAAAACGACAATTTTATTTAAAAATTTGATAAGATTTAAATTTGATTTTTGTTTCAGTTAAAAGCAACTTTAAAGATAACTATTTACAGTATTCCAAGAAAATCTATTTAAATAAAACAACTTACATGTACTTCAACACCGGGTATCGTAAAATTTTCGTACTGTTTAACGAAACAATCTGTAAAATTTTCAAAAGTTTCTATAGTTTTATTAGTCCACCACTGCACAAAATTTCCATATTTATCATGCTTCCTACCTAAAACAATATTTTTAGTAACTATTTATGTTTGGGCTTAAATTTCAGAAGATAATGTTTAATTGTGATGACCTGGTGGTCTTCTTTTTACTGGTCTTCCCCAGTAGGTGCTGTTCTTAGATTTTGGTAATTGTTGCCAGCTCCTAGGGAGCAACCTTTTCTCATCAATTAATTTTTTATTAATCTTAGTTTTCTTTTTCAAGTACGCATTTTATGGTTTAAATTTTGCTTAAATTTTACTATACTTAATGGGTGTCACATTATGTGAATAATTTTTCTCCTTTCAAAGTACTAAATAATGGTAAGCATATATTGTAATGATATAATATTACCAAAATTACCAAGATCTGACCTTGGGGTGGGTTCTATAGAAAAATAATAATAAACATACAAAAATTATAAAAAAAATATAAATTTATGTATGTCCTGATACATTTCCTCTTCTGTGCCTTTCATATGAATAATTAGTTCCATACTCTGATCTTCCTCTATTCTGCCTCTATTTTTTCCAATTTATCGATGATTTTCCAGAATTTAACATGGTTATGATTTTAATCTTCCTCCAATTTCTTTGCTACTAATATTTGATTTCTTCAACAATTTCCATTATAAATTTTATTTATTTCTTCATTAATTTGCAAATTTTTTTATTAAAACTATATTTTTCCAAGTATATTGATGTATAATTTCAATAAGTTTTTATAAAAAAATTATGACAAATTTTTAAAAATTCTTCAAAAATTGATTTGTTTATTATTATTTTTTATTCTACTGTTTTTTTCCCAAAAATTTCATTTTTTTTGTTACTTGATTAAAGAATATTTTTTTAATCACTTTTAACTAACTTGCCATTTACTTTTTAATTATACAGGAAAATTTCTTTTGATATTCTTTCCCAAATTTAACTTTTTCTATTAAAATATTATACGAATAATAATCAATCATATTATAATAATGATATAATAATAATACGAATAAGATTCTTTATACTCCACAACTGTTCAATATTATGTTTTTATTGCTTAGTTAGCACTTTACAGCCCACAAAGTGTACTTTATAGCCCGCAAAGTGAACTTTATGGTCCGCGATTTTTTAAAATATATTGTGTACGCAATATTGAACTAGTATGACTTAAAAGTTTGTATGCACCGCTAGTATAAATAGATGATTATGTCCTCGGGCGACTTACAAACCCTCGGGCCAGAGGCCCTCGGATTTGTAAGATCGACGCCCTCAGGGCATAAAGATCTATTTATACCCTTGGTACATAAATAACTATTATACACCAATTACTCTCAATAAATTCTTTAAAATCAAACTTTTTAACAATTTATAAAAAAAAACTCATACAAAGTGTATCATTACAATATATTATAATGAAATCATACATGAATTATAAAATTAATTTATTATTATTATTGTTAGATAAATAAGTTTTTTAATCAAAAAATAAAACGCCAAGTCAGTACCACAACGTTTATTACAATTAGTTAAACGAGAAGATGAAGAAGGCGACTTGTTTCGGCTAAAAAGCCATCATCAGGCCTAAAATATTTACATTCAATGGTTACCAATAGAAGTATAACAAACAATTAAATTGAAAAATATCAAACAACCGCGCGGTTGTTACGTCATAATAATTATAAGTGGTACTTTTTTTCAATTTAATTGTTTGTTATACTTCTATTGGTAAGTTTTAAATTTTGTTAACTTTCGACCATTGAATGTAAATATTTTAGGCCTGATGATGGCTTTTTAGCCGAAACTAGACGCCTTCTTCATCTTTCCTTTTAACTAATTGTAATACACGTTGAGGTACTGACTTGGCGTTTTATTTTTTGATTAAAATACTTGAACCACATTTGAGACATGGATAACCTCTTCGATTTAGATAAATAAGTGTTGTGTTCTAAAAGTTATATTCCAAATTTTTTTATAGTTGAATATAATGAGTTAATTTAAAGTAATTGGGCATATAAGTAGAAATTTTGGTATAATCAACAATTATTATGGATATGTTTATTAAATTTTAATAGAAATAAAATTTCATTAGGAAAATAAAAAATCATTCAGTATAAAAGATTTTGGATTTTGGACAAGAGTTAAGTATCAAGTAATGATTTTTTCATACGGCTGCTTAGAAAATACGCACTGTCAACTTGCCTCGAAAAACGTCAATTTCAAACAGCTGTGTAAACGTTTACACACGCAGTGTGCAAAGTAAAATGACAGTTTAACTACTCATAATAACAACATATATCAATGAATTGAGATGAAATCTAGCATGGGGACAGTTCTCATTAAAATAAATTCAATTTTATTGCAACTTTAGAAAATAAAGTGGCAGCCGTAGGAAAAGTATAGTGTGTAACTCGTGTGAAAAAGCACTTACCACACTTTGTGACTTGTGGCCCTCGCCTTTCAGGCTCGTGCCACAAACCGTCACATGCGTGTGAAAAGCGCTATTTTCAACACTTGTTAAACAATATACTATTTTTGGTTTGATAAAAAAAATTACATAGTCATAATTTCTGTCAAGATAGAAAGAATTATTGAATGGATAATAGAAAAGGCTGAAATATAGTAAAATATAAAATATGTGAAAGTGTAAATAAAGTTTATTTAAATATTATAAAAAAAAATTTGGTATTGCCAAAAATTGTTTTTTGGGAAGTTGTAATGGGATATAAAATGTATTAATGGTTAAGAAGAACATCAACAATTAAAAATATAAGATTCAGAAGAAGAGAAGATCTAGTATGAAAAATTAACGTTGATAAAGAAGAAGAGGATTTTAATAGGCCACTAAAATTAAATTACTATTTAGCTTTATTTTTGTAATATTTTATGATTTTTTATTTAGAACGAAAGATAAATGGTCCAAATTCGGGAATTAGTAAGGATATGTCTTCTTTCACATTTTTATGCGCTTAAAATTCAAAAACATTCATTTGTTTTTGGTACAGGAGGACATTTCGAATTATTTTAAAAGACCGTTTCCAGACTTTTGAAATACCCTGTATATATATTTTTTAAATTGTAATGATGACTAATTTGTGAATTACCGAAACTAGTTGCCTTTCTAATACAATTAAATTCTTGGGGTAATTGAGTTTGTGATTTATTTCTGAAAGTTAGTCATTTTTATTTTTATAATGAACTTATCAAAAAATATGTAGGTTTTCTACTTGCCTAGATTGTCAAATCCATGGGTGAGCTCATGACCTAAAATGGATCCAATTGCACCATAATTTAAGACTCTTAAATTCAATAAAAAACAAACATTAAAAATAATGTAATTTATTCTAATTAATAGTAGCAAACTTACTCAAGACCCAGATGGTACATCGGAAAATTTAATATAGCCAGAGGAACGTCTGAAATCAAAATGTATTTAAAATAATGAAGTGTTTAAACAATTTTCAATAGATTTGTATCTAGTAATAAAAAAGCTTTTTTTTCTACGACTGATTTTGATTTCTTTATTTATTCAAAGTTAATCATATTCATATTATATTGCTTTCAGTTTTATATAGTCCTTTTCAGCGTTCTTGAGCTGTCACTGAAATAATATAAGAAATTTTTTCATTATGCCCTATCTCTTGGTCACATTCTTATATGACACTTGTATTCGCAATAAGTCAATTTACGTAATTATACACCAGTCTTTGTAGGAATTCCCAAAACGTATGTTTTTTCTTGATCCATATTTGATTATCAGTGTCGAAGTTTCCTTGAATTTTTCATCATATACTTATTAAATGTCATTATATGTCATTAATTTGTCATGATATAACCCCGCCACTGATATTACACTTTTGTCTATTTATTTTGTTTGTATGTGTGACGTAAAGCTCAAGAACGCTGTATAAAGAACCATAGAAAAACCAACTTTTACATTTTCCGAAAAACTAGACATTTTTACTTAATACATATTTAGTTTCGAAGTTTGTAAAAAACGGCATTCAAATGGGTTGTTCCATTTCCGAGAAATGTACAAAAAATACTTTCTGCTAAGCAAGCAAGCAAGTTAGTCCGCAAGATAATTCAAAAACTAAATTGAATAAACGAATCAGGAATTTTTGCATTTAGTTAGAGGAAGAACTTATTAGATTTTCACAATAAATAATACAAGTGGTAGAAAAAGTCTTATATATTTTTTAAATAAAGTTATTGTGAACTTACTTATTGCATTGTCAGAAAATGAGTTAAACGCATTGACTTCTATTGGTTCACTATACCAATCTCTCTCGTGGATTTTTCTCAAGGAATTCAAATTATCTTTCGAATGAGATGTTATTATATGTATCATGTTTTCTAAATAAGTATCTGGCTTTATGACAACCTAAAAATTAAAATAATACCACCATTGTAAACGATAAAAAAATACTGGTTGAATCTTAAACAGTCACAACTGAATATGATAGGTACCCAGAACATTGAATAATTGATATCAAATACAAATTGAAATACTGTAAAAACCGTAGTGTAACGCCATGCTTTTAACCCCTTAGTGCGACCCTGTCCATCTCCGACAAGGCTAAAATGGACAGACGACAATTAAAGTTATTAGTTTACCAGCAGGGTTACCGTTTTCAGTAGATTTCCTACTAAATTAGTAGATTTTTAAGAAAAATGAGGGTGTTTAGTAGAATTGATAATTTTAGTAGATTTCAGTAGATTCTTTGGTTTTAAATTTAAAACTATTGCGCATTATTCGTTTTGCCCTAATCGGCTTTTATTGTATGTTAACTTGAAAGTTTGATTATTCATCACAAAGTTCCAGGTTCGAATCCTGATATATATTTTTTTTACGAAATAAATGTTCCCTCTTTTCTCTCAAATGCTGTCTGAAATTTTTCCTCTTTTCACTTTGTCACTTTTTTCTGAAAATACCCCCTTTTTTTATAAAATTACCCCCTTTTTTCTCAAATTCACCCCTTATTTTCTCATTTTTGTCATATTTTTCCTTTTCCTTCAAAATTTCTCCTCTTTTCTCTCCAATACTGTCACTTTTTCTCTCAAATTTCCCCTTTTCTCTCAATTTTTGTCACTTTTTCCTGAAACTACCCCGTTTTTACTAAAATTACCCCATTTTTTTCAAAATTACCCCTTGCGTTTTCATTTTTGTTATTTTTTCTCAAATTTCCTCTCTTCCTCCAAAATTTCCCCTCTTTTCTTTCAAAGTTTGGCACTTTTTTCTTGAAATTACCCCGTTTTCCCTTTTTTTTCTAAAACTACCCAATTTTTTCTCATTAGTGTCAGTTTTTGTCAAATTTCCACCTTTTACGAAAACATCACTTTTTTGACTAATTATTTTTTTCTTTCCCCCTATCTTTACCCCCTTACCACTCCATTGGTAATGATAGAAGGGGAGAGGGAGAAAATTGGAAACAAAAAGTTGGGACAAAGATTTACATATAAAAAATTGGGGAAAAAGTGGAAAGTTTTTGACGCAAAAAAATAGGAAATTAGTAAAAAAATGTAGGAGAAAATGGAAAAAAGTAAGGGATTTTGTGGAATTAAAAATTAGGGAAAAGTGAAAGAAAGTAGGAGAAAAATGAAAAAAATAAGGAAAAAAGTGGAAAAAGGTTAAAGGATAAAAAGTGGAACATAAAAAATAAGTATAAAATGTATAAGAAAAAGTGGAAAAAAGTAGTGGAAAGGATAGAATAAAAAAGTAGGGGAAAGTTTAGAATAAAAAAGTAGGGGAAAGGGTAGAATAAAAAAGTAGGGGAAAAGTGAAAAAAATAAGGGAAGAAATGGAAAAAGTTTTAAGCGAAAAAAGTGAAACAAATAAATTAGTAAAACATGTGTGAGAAAGTCTAAAAATGTAGAGGAAAGGGTGGAATAAAAAAGCATCGAAAAAAGTAGGGGAAAAGTGAAAAAAATAGGAAAAGTGGAAAAAGTTTTAAGATCAAAAAGTGAAAAAAAACATGAAAAAAAATGAGTTAGGAAAAAGAGGAAAATAAGTTTGACACTAAAAATTACTAAAAAATGTAGGGGGAAAAAAGTAAAAAAAATGTCTAACACAAAAAAATGGGGGGAAAAAAATTGAAAAAAAATGTGAAATATAAAAAATGGTAAAAAAGAAGACGAAAAAAGGATGGTGGAAAAATTTCGAAAAAAAATTGAAAAAAAAAATTGGAGAAAAAATGAGTCTGGTAAAAAGTGGAAAAAAGTATGAAATATAAAAAAAATAGTGAAAAGGTAGGGAAAGAAGTGGAAAAAAGTAGGGGAAAAGTGAAAAAAAATAGGGAAAGAAGTGGAAAAAAACGTTTTAAGGGAAAAAAGTGGAACAAAAAGTTTGTCACAAAGTTAGGAAAGAATGTAGGAGAAAAAGTGGAAAAAAAGTAATTTAAAGAGTGGAATAAAAAAATAGGGGAAAAAGTGGAAAAAAATAAGGGAAAGTGAAAAACAATTGGGAACGAAGTGAAGAAAAATTTTAAGGAGAAAGGGAAAGTTATAATTTCTTTTTTTTTTAAATACACAGTTTAGATTTAGATAGTGAAGACTTCTTTTAATAAAATTAATATAAATAGTGTTATGTTTCCTTTTTTTTAAAACACAGGTTAGACTTAGATAGTCAAAGACTTCTTTTAATAAAATAAATTAAAATACACAGGTTAGATTTAGATAGTTAGTAGATTTTTTTAGTTTATTATCGAAATGTTGGTAGAATACGGTTTATTGAAAACGGTAACAGTGTTTACCAGTAGTTCATATTATTTCTCTTGAATGATATGTTGTTGTGTTTACCATATAAAAACCAATTTAAATAACTTGTTTTAATCACAGTTAACCCTCAAACCCCCTCTTACAGTAGGAAAAATCCAGACGGCAAACTAGAAGTACTACTAGGCCCACGCCTATAAAAGTTTGTGAAAAATTTTGGGTGGGGTGCGTTTTTTTTCTGGTCCCTCGCAAACTCATTGCTTTAAAGCACATATAGTTTTTCATTCATATTGTCGGTCAAGTATTTTGGGTTTTTGCGATACCCCAAATATGGTAAAGATATAAAATTTAGTACCTCGCAGCTGATTTTTGCAGCATGATTTAATGAAAATATTGAAAATTAACTGGTAACATTGACCGACAAATTTTTGGAGGGGTACTTGTTGTCAGACGCGCTAAAGTTAAGAGTTTCATGGAAAAGAAAACGCCCCCTTAACCCAGAATTTTCCAAATAAAATATTTGTCCGACTCGACATAAGGAACACGTATACAAAGTCTTAACGGTTAGCTCATCACAAACTCTTTTTGGCGTGGATCCGAGGCCTATATGTAACAACATCCACTAGCAAGACAAGGTAAAATATCTGAAGTAACACTCGATAAAATTCTAACATCAATAAAAATAAGCAAGCTCGAGCTCGCCTTCAATTTCTTTGCCAGTTGGGAAAAATTTTCAGTACCACAAAAATGATGAATATGTACTAAATTTTGCCTCAATGTACCACTTTTTTATATTTTGTCGTGAGTCACAGGGGGGCCCTTTCGATGTCGAACGGTGGCTTCATTCTTGACTGAGAGATGCAGCATTACTTATTCTTATAGTTATCAAGAATTATGTTTTATTTTATTATTTTCTTTGAATATGGAATAACTTCTTCTCTACATGACTGGTGACTGCGCTCATCAGCCCTTGGCTGACTTATCAGACCACCCAGTCGCAACCCCCCTAAAAAGGCAATTCCATTCCATATGAAAGAAGAAACATTAATTCGATATATCCTTCCTATGGGCCGAAGAAGCTGCCCAAGGTGCAGAAGAATGATTCGTTGCGCGGAATAGAAGCAAACGTCAAATAACTTAAGAGAGAGAGAGAATTTTCAGTTCATTCTGTTTCAAGATCAACCGCGTGATTTACTTCGTGGACAATATATACGCTTCATGTGGATACTATAGAGAATCTAACTGGTGAGTAACATTTCTATAGTTTGTACATCCAAGAAACGGAATAATAAAACGTGGTTATCTCTAAGGATTCGCCCGTGTTTTACATCCCTACTTTAGGACTTTCACAATTATTTGTTATAATAAAGTCCTAACGTAGGGATGTAAAATTTCCTAGAATTTAAACCCAACCAAGTGCCGTTTGCCGTTTTGTTATTCCGTCTCTTCGATTTACAAATATTTGGAAGCATGCTTCTCTCTCTTTTCACATAGACAATATACAGAACGACTGCGAACACGGCAAACTTGATGACCGATTTTCGCTTATCCACAACTGTAATTGAAAAATGTTGATTTTAACATTTTTAACCGAGATATTGCTATTTACATGTGGCCAAATTTATTTGCTGAAAATTAAAATAAAAAATGTATAAGAGTAAATGCGCTCAAAAATTACTAAAATTGATAAATTTTTGAATGGCGATTTCTCGTTTACCGTTGATCGTACCAGAGATTTAAAAAAAGCCGTTTCTTAGTATTTTCAAGATATTTTTTTTTACCTTTTATATATATTGTTATGATATTAACAATTTATCTCTTACTTATTTGGGTTGGGTTCTAGTCAAAAAAGGAAAAAAATAATAAACATTACATAATATAAAAAAATTAGTATATGCCCTGCTTCATTTCTTCTATCTCCTGTACAATTTTTACTTCTCTACTTTGGCCTTCTGTTTCTTTTTAATACCTCCTCTTATCTTGATTTCCTGGTTTCCGCTTCTTAATTTCTGTAACTCTATACTCTTCTTTCCGTGCTCTTATTTTTTTTGTCTTCCCATCTGCTTATTACTTTTCTAATTTTTAATATTTTAATAAAATTTTGTATTTTTCAAGTATCATTATATAGTTTTATTAATTTCCTTCAATATCTTTATAATTACTCTTATATAAATCCTATCTTACAAATTTCTATCAAAATTGACACTCTTCCAAAAATTCTATTCAAAAATTGATTTGTTTATTATTATTTTTTTTTTTATTAGATTTAATTTACCACTTAATATCGCAGCCTTAGTTTAGTTTATTAACCCTATATTCCCTGTTTACTATCTGACTTAAATTTCATGTATGACAATTCCAAAATTTCAATTTTATTATAACATCTTTCATTATTTTAATAAATTTTAAGATTCTTTCACTTTTCTTAAATTTATTGCCTTCGTTTCCTTTTCTTTACTTACGCATCAACTATTCTATCCCATTTAATAAACATAACATTTAACTATTAATAATCTTTAAATAAATTAAATATCAACTCAAAAAAAAATATAATTTATAAAATTCCCTGTACAGGGCGAACATTTTTATAACAATATATATGCAATTGTTCTTTTCTACCCCTTAATTTGAAACATATTCAATAGTCTATAAATGAAGCGGCCTGTACCGTTTATGTAGAATGACGTCACAAGTCGGGGAAGACTTTTTAGTGGAACACTGTGTTTAATATTGAATATCTAACATTGGATATATTTATGAAGCTGAAATTTTAACAGATTATCTAGTTGTTCGAATTCTATTGAATACCATAAAAAAATTAAAGAAACGATAATATCGATAACAATCTCATTCACCTTACAAAATTATACTAATTATTTCCAATAATTTGTTTTAGGTGAATTTTACAGCGAAGAAGACACATGACACACAGATAAGTCATCCATTCGAGATAGGACCACACAGACTCGATACCAATGATTAGAAGCTTCGGTTGTAAACAAAATTACAACCAACAAGACACTCCAGGAATCCACCAATGCCCTTTTTGCTGGAATAAAGCAACAACGTAGAGAGGAGATAACAAGGAGCGGGGAACACTTGTCTGTATACCGGGGAACACTTGTTAGTATATCGGTCACTTTATAGCTAGCGCATGTCAGGGTGGTGGCAGGGGAGTGAGAGATTTTACACAAAAATCACTGATGAGATATCTTTCATTCTCGGACTCATTTTAATGGATAAATTGTAACGAAAAAAAAAACAGAAATACGAAAAAATCTTAATATTATTAAAGAAGACCAAGAACAAGACATAAAAAGTCACACTCATGGAAACGAATAGAAACTACGAAAATATATAAAATAAAAACCAAAAATTATAAATATACTGTTTTAACTTACCTCGCCGTAGAACTTATCCACTTCTCCTTTTTCGAATAACCAATCTGGGTACCCAATGAATGTAATCATTTCTTTACTTTTTTCTAATGTTGCTTTCTTTGTTTTACTATCCATCCAACTTATTTCGTTCACGTGACTTTCAAATGCTTCTTTTAATCCTAGAACCATTCGTTCTACCTAAAGAAAAGCATGATAAAAATTTCTTAATGTTTTTTTTATATATTCAAAATTAATCTTTATTTATGGAATTGAATTATAAATTACAATTCTTAAGTCCTAGTAACCAATAAGATTTAATGATTTAAAAAATTAATGACTTAAATTCCATTTTTCCAAAACATATCAATAAACCCTATTTTAAATGAAGGTTTTCTTAAGAAACGTATATATCTTTTTTAATCCGTTTTGATTTCGCAATTTGTTTGTATTACGGAAATCCATTAAAAACTTGAACCTGTCCTTTTGCCTCCCTTATGTTTAGGGTAGGTTCGTTTCGTTTTTTATGTCAATTTATAATTATTAAGCTCGTGAACTGCCCAGAGTACACTTTAAACTGTTTCATCAATATTTAATTGCTTAATTTGTCTTCATTACATATAGCATGGAACAAGCACGGATTTAAGGGGGACGGTGGGGCGATCGCTCCCCCAAAATAGGTAAACATTATTGAAGTCAACACTGTTACGCATTTACATTATAATTTCCCTTGAGGAGCATCCCCTTTTTCATTAAAAAGGACCCAAAATCCGTTCCCCCAAATCAAGCTTCTGGTTCCGTGCCTGGCATGGAATCAATTGTTTCGAATACCCAGCGTGGAAAAATTTCCTTAAATGGTGTACTAAAAAGTGGTGAAACGTCATGGCGCTGTTCATATCGGAATTGTAAAGCTAAATAATACACAATTGGAAGTGAGTATTTGTTTGTCAAGAAAGACATAAATCATATACGATCCGAAGAAAACAAATCGACAAATCGTCTCTGCTAGTGAAAACAGAAAAGCCACGGAAGATCTCCATGAAAGGCCTTCAAAGATTATCCATAAGGAGTTACTTGCCAATAAAAGTTAAGAAAACATTGACAGTACAACCAAAAACTATAGAAGAAACTTTCGATGCTGTCGAAAAAACAACCATCAAAAAGAAAGAATTTTATACTCGTAAGCGATAGATTGAATAAGATTATTAATTTTCCATGTACTACCAATATGTAGATTTTATGTCAAAGTGATGATATTTATATCGATGGAACTTTTACATATTGTGCTAATTTTTTTCTCCAAATATTTATTGTACAGGGTGACCCAGGGGTGCGTGCGACAATCTGCCAACGCGTTCAGGGAGATTAAAGCAGCGGCGGGCTATCAAAATTGATAAATTTAATAAAAAAAGAAGATAAACCTCACGGATAAAAATTATATAAATATCAAGTATTTGTTATTACTGTTATTACAAAAGGTGGAAAATTATTGGCAGATAATTTCGTGATTTACTGACTAATATAAATAAATAGGTTATACTAAATCTACAGGATTTCAAACTAAAATGTAATTGACTATTAATACCTAATAGGATGTATTCTTATCTTACCACTATTACAGTATACAAATATCCCTAAGAAATAATTTGTTTAATTATTACTGTTAGTTATGATTAAGATGTTCTAAAATAAATAAAAGTTTTAAATATGTATTTGATCATTATTTTGCTGTAATCCTTTATCCAGGGAGTTTAAGACTCATCTTATATGTATGCTTTGTCCAACTATACTAAACCGACCACTTGGTTAAAAATTAGAGAAGTGGGGAACGAAAGAACAAAGTGATAATTAAAGAAGTGAGGATGCTGGAGGTGTCGTTTTAGTTGTTGGACAATTCTAGTTTGTTTGCGAGATCTCCAGGGGAGTTTTGCTAGCACCCAAACATTCATTAGTCAATTTTTACCTGATCATACTTTTTTAATTTATAATTTCATACTGTTGAAATTTTTAAATTGGCGCCCTTTATTTTTAATTTAAACGTTATAAATTGATGTTGGACACGGAGCGTTTTAATTAATATATTTTAAGTTTATAAACATCTAGATTTCGAGGAAACAACGGATTAACTAAGTGCCTTTAAAATTTGTTGCTTACCTTTGGTTTCGTAATATTTGGAAATGATTCATCAGCTAATGCATAACTAACAGCATATCCCATGTAATTGTCTACCAATAACGCACATTCCAAAGATCTAAAATAATATAAACAATGCCTGACTCATACGTGTCTAATGGGTAATTTTATTCAACACTTTTTTAAATATTTTATTAATTTATTTATTATTAATTTTAGCTAATTCATGATTTATACCTTTAAAATCAAATGTAATCAATAAATAACATAAAATTGTTGGATAAAAAATAAAAATTAAACTAAAATGTAAGCAATTATATGACATCACAAATTACAGGTGTGGTCTATGTATGGCACCCTAAGTAGTAGGATGATAGAAAATAACAGGATTGATTAGTACATGTACAATATGTTTTAAAGTGGGACAACTTTTCTGATCGAAAATGTAGATATTTTAGTTGTGAAAAATTTACTCGCGTCTATGTCATTAATAGTTATTTATGATATAAGTGTTAAAAGTACATTTTTAAGGCACGTATGTGGAAATTTGCAGAACGAGCGAAGCGAGTTCTTTAATCCACATGAGTGCCTTAAAAATACTTTTAACACAAATATCATACAATATTTTTTCTACAAACAGCAATAAAAAGCATACAATAATTGAAAATTAAATGTTTATAATCTCTTACATCTAGATTTGAAAGGTCCTGTCAGTTTTATTAAATCACTAGTGCTGGTTGTTGTGATTTGTCAAAAATGCAAGACTAGTACTTTAAGGCACCAAGTGCCTTAAAGTAACATTTTTAATAAAAAAAACAGCGAAAGCAGCGAATACACAGATACTCAACTCAGTAGGGCAAGTAAAGCCCGCCCTTCTGGAGTATTTTATCTCTACTGACGCTGTTCGGAGCAAATGATCTTCACACTATAAATAGAAGGTGCCGCCCGAGGCAATCCGAACCTGGACTAAGGCACCAAAAGACCGCTTGACGTTGCAAAGAGCGTTACAAATTAATAAATATTCTGAAGCTGGTAAGTAACAATTTTGAAAAGTATCGATTTATCATCTTTAAGGAGCTACCAATTTAAAAACAGCTCAGATCCCTTTGGTGGACCTATCTACATTTTCAATTATCTAACAAGGACCTACTTCCTACTGATATGACTATGATTTAAACTTTCTTTTGATGTAGATTTTTTTATTCATTAAAATGATATATTTTTTCATCTGCCCATAAATTATCTTGAAACTTTCATAATTAATGCATAATACTGTAATTTTAATGATTAATCAATCTTGTTATTCTCTTCCATTCTTGCCATAATTGCAAATCAACTGTGAAATTTCATACATTATTTTCTTGATACCGGCATTATTTTTTCCTTACCTGGATCTAACGATACCTTCAGAATCACTTAAAAACAAACTTAATTCTTTCGATATAAATTCAGAAACATCACTCGATGTATTAATAATCATGGAATAAACAGCTGACCACCACATGTACAGTTCAATATTAATTTCCGGTGTTTCGGTTAAATATTTTATGATTATCTTCAGGAAAACGACGTCCAATTTTGTAACGTATAGTAGATCCGTTTTAGCATTTATAGTAACGTTTGTACCATTGAAGAGATAACTTAAATATTCAATTAAAAAAGTCTTTTGTGGTATTTTTATCTCGTTGATTATTTCTTTTTGTAGATCTTCGACTGTTATTGCATACGTGGCGTCTTCTTGTTGGTCAGGATCTGTGGTGTTTGTTACAGCCTGATAAACAAATATTTATGTGTTTTTAATGAAATTAATAAAAAATATTTAGGTGAATTTTACATAAATATAAAGCCAAGAAATGTAGAAGAAAGTAAGAGGATATATTTAGAGATTTAAAACTACATTTTATAGAAAGAAGAAATAGATTACAACAACAGTTTTCACTTTATTAAGTTTTCTGAAAGAATCAGTAGAGTTTATAAAATAATAAGTGTTGCGGAATAAATGAATTAGTACTTATCTGATTAAAACTTTGCAAGCCAAATAATGCGAGACAGTTATTCATAAAAAAAGCATATAATACATTTTATTTGTGTGATCACAGTGGTGGATTTACACATTTGCCGCCAGTAGCCTCTCAACAAACATTAATTTTCGGTAAATCAGCGGGCCATTAATACCAATGAAGCAAAAATGCTGGCTGCGGCTAGCCGCCGTAGTTTAGTTGACGAATTTTTAAAAGAAATACTAAAGATTAGGTATATTACTACTCCAAATAAGTTTGTTTACGTATTGGTACATTGTCTGTTCGATTTACCTTATTTGGCCGTTTAGGGGTAAGTCAGTTTAGGAATCTGAAGACTGATTTTTTTTCGTTCTTTTCGATTTTCCGGTTTTTTCGATTTTTTCTGTGGTTTTTCTTATTGTTCCGTTATGTTTTCATTTTTTTTAAATTCTTTCGGGTTTTTCCCATTTTTTTCCTATTATTCCGATATATTTGTCGTTTCTTATAGATTTTTTCTATTTCTTTCAATTTCCTTTAATTGTTTTCGATTTATTCAGATTTTGTTCCTGGCGGAGGTCATGTTCGTTGTTGACCGCCAAATATTTTTAAAACTAACGTATTTGGCGATAATTGAAGATTATTCATTAATATAAGTCTAGAAATTTTGCTTGATACGGTTTTTAAGGGTTTTTAAGAAATCCGGCTCGAAGAACCATCAAGGTTTATTTTTAATAATAGAAAAACCTTTTTTTCTTATTGTTCCAATCTATTTGTCGTTTCTTGTCAATTTTTGTCGAATTTCTTTCAATTTCCCTTAATTGTTTTCGATTTATTAGGTTTTTGTTCCTGGCGGAGGTCATGTTCGTTTTCGACCGCCCAAATTTTTTAAAACTAACGTATTTGGCGACAATTGAAGATTATTCATTTTTCTCGGATTTCTTTCTATACCTAATATTTGGAAATACCTTAAAGGCAAACTGGATGTAAATTTATTAAGGGCCAGAAAAATATTAAACTGCTATGTAAATTTTTCTGCACAGGCATTTAAATTGCGTGCCTTAATTAATGTTTAAAAAAACGATATCGAAGTTCGGCAACTATCATATAGATGGGCGTTAAGCAGGGTCCACACTTGCTATAGAACTCTTCGATATAGCAAAGTTATACAATATGTTACATCTTTTTTTAATCATATTTTGCAAATTTCTCTGCTATATAACTTGATAGATGTTATCTACTTCTAGTCGGTAAAGATCAAAAGATGCTATACAACATTGCTATTGTAACATAAAACAACACTTCCATATTTGAAATATTGGTATTTTAACTTGATGTATTATCAGGGTTGCTCGCGGGTGAAAATAGAAGTTGTGTAGAGTGCAGCGGGCTGAGAAGTTTATTTATTACTACTGCAAAAATCTCAAAAATTTTTTTGCTCCAAATGACTTAAAATGTCATGAAACGTGGAAAAAATTGATTTTCCGCGAAAAAAAAAGTCTGTATGGATGTCTGTGCGCACGATAACTCGAGAACGGTACGGCCGATCCGGAAAATTCTTTCGGCTATCGGTTTTTATTCAAAAAAGAAAGGCTCTATCAGAAGATGAGAAATTTTGGGTCAGAGGATCCCGGTCCCGACTACTAAGTGAAACTTGTATTCGAGATTGAAAAAAAAAATAAATTATTGGAAAAATTCCGATTTTTTCGAATCGGACTTTCTTCCGCTGACGGAAACGGCCGTAGTTTTGAAAAATCGCGCAGAGATTATTCCTTTTACTAGTTTTGTTTATTATTTTTTGGTCACCAATAATTATTAATGGAGTGGAGCAAGGAACATACCTGCTAACTAATTGAGTTATATATGGACCATATCGCATTGCAGTCCCTTAATTAAAGTAAAACAAAAGAAGCATGATGCATAGATAGAAATTTCTAAAAGTATGAATTTGGAGAAAGGAGAAGTTGAGAAAAAGATGCGTTGCCTAATAGGTCAGTTGGGAAACTTTAAATCAGTACATAAGACTTTTGGTAGCAGTCTCCAGTAGCCAAAAATCGTTCCACAATATGTACACCATCTCTAAATTTTTAAATCTCCAATTCCAAATTCGGCCAGGCACAATAATCATCCGTTTTTAGATCTTCTAATAGCTGACTTCCGCAAAATTGCCTTTTCCGCACTTTTCTTTTACTTTCTTCAAAAATAATTACGCACGCCGTTGCAGCGAGCAAAGCCTGTTCCTTGCTATACGAATTCCTGATTACTAAATTATTAATGTGGACGTAACCCTGTTTTTTAACATGTAGCAAGTAATACGTTAAATAGCAATGTTATACAACATGTTACTAAGTGTGGACCCTGCTTTAGTTAGAGTTCGTTCAGAAATATATTAAAACGACTTTACAATCTATGGTTGATAAAACCCAGTAACCAAACTACGTTCTATTGTTAGGAGATTATTCGTAAATGGTCAATTCAGAACCGGCTCGCATTTTCTAATCTGTCATAAACAGCGTATTGCAATTTTCATAGAAGTAATAGTAATTCTTTTCTTTGAACTGAAATAATTTAGGTATTTCCATCAATTAGTAGTAGATTTTTTGTTTGCTATCCATTAGATCCTATACCTGAATAGTTAAATCAGTATACTCAGTATACTCAAATCTGCGATATATACTTAAAGAATACGGTAAATACAAATGTCTTAGTTTTATATTTTCTGTGAATGTGACAAGGTGATTAAGATTTTTAAATATGTGGCGACCTTGGGATGAAACAAATGCTGAATTCTGTTTGAATGAAACTGATGACGATGAGATAATCGTGGATGAACGTAATGTACGCAAAAGGACACATCTTTCTGCAGACGCAAAACAAATTATAACAAATGTTTTCTTGACACTCAGTGAAAGAAATAATGGGAACCAAAAGCAGTGTTACTGAAAAAACTTCCATTTTAACAAAAACTCCACTCTCTACTGTCCACAAAATTGTAAACAATACTATATCTCCTAAAAACAAGACAATGGTACATCTAGAAAATTAGATGCCTTTGAAGAGGACGTACAATTTATAAAATGTACGAGGAACAAATGGTGCCTACATTAAATCAAATACTTAAAAAACTACAAGATGAGACCGAAATTAAGTGTGGTAGAACCAGTTTATGGAATTGTTTAAATCGCATCGGTTTTAAATTCAAGACAATTAATGGAATCTAGACGTCTCAGATGTTACGTTTGGAGTATCTGATAAAAATAAAACAATATAGAGCAGAGAATAGATCGATTATTTATTTGGACGATGATACCCATGACGTCTCAGATGTTACGTTTGGAGTATCTGATAAAAATAAAACAATATAGAGCAGAGAATAGATCGATTATTTATTTGGACGAAACGTGGTTTGATACCCATGATACTCCGTCAAAAAATTGGGTTCATTGTAGTGAAAAATGTAAAACAAGAGCACCTGCAAAAAAAGGAAAACGAATCACGATACTTCATGCTGGTTCTGAAAATGGATGGGTTCCAAATGCACTTTGTTTGTCTGCGAAAAATATTTCTAACTCTTCCCTTGATTACCACTAAGACACAACTTCTGAAATGTTTGAAGACTGGTTTAAAGGTAAATTACTTCCTAATATTCCTCCTAATAGTATAATTGTTATGGACAATGCAAATTATCTCAGCAGACAACATAATAAAGTTCCTTGTTTAAAAGATAGAAAAGCAGTCATACAAGAATTTATGCACATTCATAACATGTACTTTGAAGACAATTATAATAAATTTCAGTTATTAGAGGTAATAAAAAGTTTTTCAGTAAAAAAAAAATATTTCTGCGATAATTATGCAGAAAATATTGTGCTTCAACTAATTGATAGTGAAGTTAAAAAAATTGATGCAAATAGTTGGAAAAATTCTGTAACTCATGTTCTCAAAGTGGAGGACTCCTACCTACATAAAGACAAAGTTTTTCAATTTTTAAATTAACAAATTAAATAAACCTAAAATCGTTTTTTATTTCACTACTACAAAAAAGACGGATCTGCACAGACCACCAACCGATTTTAAGACAGATCATTATAGACAATCCGCTTAAGCTCCTCAAGTCATTATACTATATCATTGAATAAACTTTATCTAGATACATCCCATATTCAATATTGTACAATGGTACGTTGAGGTGAGATTTGAACTCTAGCATCTGGGCACATTGCCGCTGATGAGTCTGGTATACAGCCTGATGTTTGAGTTCAAATCCTTTCATACAGTTTTAGAGATAAATTGTATGTATACTGAAAAATGTTTTTATCTATAACCCACAGTCACCCTGTATTTTTAACCTGGTATTAAATTTTAATTTCAAAATATTAGATGGGGTAAAAACATATGATGTTTTTAGTACTTCGGCCCGAAAAATTCACATTAACAATAAATATAAAAACTATATTGTGACGAACCAATCCCCGGTATTTTATTTTTATTTTTTTGGCAAATTTTAATGGTATTTTGTTTCGGCTTATTAAGTTTGTTTCAAAGAATTTTAGAGAGATATCCAAAACACATTATATTTAATGTGTTCTGTTTATCTGGTTATCGAAGTCAAGTTTTTTCCAAAAAACATTCGTCTGTCCGTAAGTACATGTTTCTACAACAGATAAAGTACACTTGAACCATTTGAAATCATATAAATGTCCCAATTTAAATTACAAAGTTAGAATGTTGAAATATCAGAAAATAATTTTTTTGACGCCTACATATTGAAGGTTAGATAACGTTCATGAGAAAAAACGAATAGATGGGCCACACAAGATTATGACGTAAAATGTTTACGTCATAACTCGACAGAAAAAAGGGGTTAGCAGCTAAGACAAGGATCAGTTAAAAATCAAATTTCAAACTACCAATATCGTTACCGAAGTTCCTGTATTCAGTGCCGAGACGACGACGCTGGTAATTTTAACAAACAGTAGGAGTTTACTCTTCAAAACCCAGTCCATTATTAACAAATTGAACTACGAACGCCATTAGCAGAAGTTACAGTATGGGACTTCCCCGTCTGTATCGCCGCTCTATGTCTATCTCTCTCAAACTCAATGTCACCACGCAGCATATGCCTATACAGCATATGGTATATAATTTTTATTTTCTGTAAGACAAAAAAATTTTTCCACCCCTAAACTACTAAACTACTTATCCTGCTGGTAAATCCGCCACTGTGTAACCAATAAGAAGCCAAATATTTATGAACAATATGTATCGATGAATAATTTTGAAATATGAATTATATATTATATATACTGTATTTATTATTTAAAATATTACCTCATCTATAAAATCTGACATATCTATTATGATATCAGCCGCTTTATTCAATAAATCAGGATTTGGATCCTCTCCTGTATAATTAAACATCACTTCGGTTAATAAATATTTAATTATGTTGCTATTTATGCTTCTTGCTAATTCTTTTATGGCTTCTTTGTCTTTATCGCTATCTCTTCTTACTATTTTTCTTGCACCAGATTTTGACTTCAAGGGACTAAAAAAAACAAAAACCCACAGATTTTACACTGTTACGCGGTTTCCGTTTCAAATAAACTTTAAATATATTTGGAATAGTATCTATTAGAAATTAGAATAAAGTCATAACGTAGAGTAAAAACAAAATCAAAAAGATATAATAAAAGATAAACAAAATACCTATCTTATAGTAACAGAGTTTCTAAAAAAGTAGGTGAGATTATTTTGAGGTAATAAAATTCAAAATCAAGTACCAAATTACATATATTTCAACCGAAGTTAAATTGAAAAGAAGGAAACGGCAACTAGTTTCGGCATCACTGCCATCATCAGGTCTATAATACACAGTATCAGCAGAAGAAAATGATACAAAAATAATTAAACTTACTAAAAATTTTTTTCATTAAGAGCGAATGCGTAATGCATGGTAAAAGAATTATATTAAAGTACAAAATTTAGAAAAATGTTAAAAGTGGATGAAAAATGTTTTCAGAATGTAATCTGAGGTTCTAACAATGGAAGGGTACCACAGGCAATAGAGGGATGATCTAACTAGATACAACCCAGATAAGGAAAATTCAAAATAAATGACCAACTATGCATTAAGCACTCGCTCTTAATAAAAAATTTTTTTGGTAAGATTAATTATTTTTATATCATTTTCTCCTGCTGACACTGTATATTATACGCCTGATGATGGCAGTGATGCCGAAACTAGTTGCTATAATATTTTTATAATTGAAATAACTAATATAATGTAAGTATTAGCTTTATTTCGAGGCGTTTAAATTGTAATACATCCGAGTTTATTTCCCGCCGTTTCTGAACTGCCATTTGACAGTTCCCCTCTTCATGTTGCCAACTCACCCAGTGGGTGCCAATTTACAACATACATGACAGTTGCCATTTCCTTTTTTTCAATTTAACTTCCGTTGAAATACACATATGTTATATGGTACTTGATTTTGAATTTTATTACCTCATCATTCGACCACATTGAAGATAATGGATAATCTATTGGAATGAGATTATTTTGAGATATACCTGATTTTATTAATATAATAGAAGAAAAAATAGAGAAACTCTGGTTTGAAGCAAAATAGTTAATGGTTAAGTATAGTAGAAGAAACACTGAATCAGTAAGATGGATAGGAACTTGGCACCACAAGCACAAGGCAGAAGATCACAAAGATGTCTAAAGGAACTAAAAGTACGGCACTATTAAAACGGAAACGATTATTAATTAGGCAAAAATTTGAATATATCTATAATTTATTAAACATTCGACTAATACTGACACCAGGCTGGGTCTAAACGGAATGGGATAGGAACTTTCAAGGAAATGATACCATTCCACATACCTGAGGGGGACAGAAAAAGTCAGGCCAGGACTCCGAAAAATCAATCATTCTGCTACATAGATGAGTCCAAAACAGAAAATAATATCTATTCAAAACAAAAACCGTTGCACGTCATCGTATGACGAAATAATAAGACGGCAGTGCTACCACCAAATAGAGCACGCAAAAGTTCCTTTCATGTACGAACGTCACTAATTGGGGGCTTTAGGGATATCGTTTCTAATGATAAAGTTCGACAAGGATGTTTTTTCTTATTGCAAATCATCGATATATAAACATGTTTTCTAAACCTGGCAACGGTCTGAATGCACTGGCAGAACATAACTCTTGAATAGGTGCCTGAATATGAGGGTATAGAAGGAATTAAAGAGGCAGGTAAAGGAGCAGAAAAACATCCAATTGGACCACAGCTCAATTAAAGGACAAACACAGGGAATAATGGATATAACTTCCAGGACTAAGATAGTCCAAAGCACTCATAGAAGGTCCACCCAAAAGCAGAGACAATCTGCTGTTATACCTAAATAAACGGGAGCTGAAAACAGCACTAGGTGTCCTGACAGGACTCTGCAGCTTTGAAGACACCTGCAGGAAATTCGAGGAAGAAGATGAAACTTCTCTTCATATTTTATCCCATTGCTGAGAACTGAACAGGAAAAGGGAATGGCCCTTTGAGGTATAGTATCCTGAACCCGAAGAGATAGCGAAAGCTAACATCAGAACAATTCTGTACTTTGTCAAGAGTATTAGCGGGGCTCAAAAGGCATATAACCTTACTGCAGGTGGAATTCCCACGCCCGATTCAACTAGATAGAATAGTGACACAGAGCAGTAAATAAACGTGGATTTACTCCCTGTACCGCCTTTGATCTCTTACACTAATATTTCAGTGATAATCAACGGGCGGCTGAAAATTTTACGAGGCTCCTAGCACATAAAAAAATACAGCGAAACTTGTGACCGAGTAATAAAATTATGGAATGAGTGTTGACAATAATATTGGAAATAAAAATATTTAAGAGGGGTACTAAAAAAGTATATATGTGGTGGAAAGACTGAATGATTAAGGAAATTATAGACAGTTAGGCCGTCCACACACGGATCGACTGGTTTGCAATGCGAGTCTTAAACGGGTTGAGTGTGGAATTGTCTTGCGAACTTGACTGTGTATAGGAGTGGAAGACCACACACGGCTCGACTAAAGCTAAACTGATTTGAAACAAGTCTACAATAGTTGAATTATATGATTTTGATGGTGAATATCTAAAATGAGTGAAAAAGATTCTGCAGTGTAGCTGAATGTTTTAAAGAAAAAAAAGCAAGATTGCAAGCTAACTGACACAACTGATAAAAGAGGATCTAAAAATGTTCCTGCTCAAGTTGATGATATAAACATTCAAACGCCGAGTAGTCATTGTTATTGATAGAGTTATCAAATTCAATCCAAGAAAAACCAAATAGTCTTCTACGATATTGATAATAGTTAATAATATCTTCTTCTACTTGACGTCATAGTTGTGAGAAGATAGATATGAACTATGTTCCAACAATAGCAAAGTACCTATATTGGTAGATCCCGACGTTGTTTTAGATGCTCAACATGGATAGGTTACGTTTTGGTTGCAAAATGGTTGTGTTGCAGGACTACTTGAGTTTGCAATTACAGTTAGACTACATAATTAGACGTAACTATGGTTGCAAGAATTCAAAGACTAGAATGACTTCTGTATGTTTAAAGATAATAAATTTATAGAAAACAAGAATATTGGCAATAAGAACATATTAGATGATATAGACTAGATCGTGAATATTGAAGGAAATTGATAATCCCGAGTTTAGGCATAGTGTAAAGGATTTTTTGTACATATCAAAACATTGTCAAATGGAAGAATAAAAAAATAGCACTTGAAGTAAATAAGATACAAAGCAGAAAAGGTATCTACCAGGTAGAGTATTAATAAAATATGTAAATAAATGTTTTAATTAATTTAAGATCCGAGAATGATAGAAAATTGCAAATGAAAGGAAATAGTGGAAATTGAATTGCTTTGGTTGAATGTTTCCAATCTTCGTACAAATATATATAAATTATAACCAAGATATTTAGAGAAAAATAATTAAATGGGTACAATCAATGAGGATAAACAAAAACATTAAAAAAATGAAAGAAGAGGAAAACCAAGTAAGAAGTGGCAGACAAAAAAGAAATGATATTTAATAACCACAGATATTTTACGGTTCGGCTGTGGAGAATAGGATTGTTTTGATTACAAAATTATTGAATGGGTTTTAGGGTGAGAAAGGCATCTGCATACCAAAATTAAGGTCCACTTCTTTAATATTATAAAGTTAAGCGTAAAAAAGAAGGACCTCCTACTGCACCAATTTAAACCAAATACTAATGGTCGCATTCTAAGCATGCACCAATCCTACATGCCAAATTTCAGCTAGATTAGTTAGACAGCTATCATGGAAGATTACACACAGACAGACCTCACTCTGGAAAAGGTCTCAATCTTCTAGAGGGATCTCAAAATTTATATTTCCATCGATATTTCAATTTTTGCTCGTTCACTTTACTAACCCTTCGATGGGACCGGGGAAATAAAAAATTATAATAAATACGGGAAGATGAATCCAGAAAAAAATACCCACTCCTAAAATGAACACTAAACGTGAAGAAAAATATCTTTGGCTGATAAAGAAAACAATCGGTTGTGTCACCCCAGAACTTTCTCGACCTGGCTGTGGAGAATAGGATTAAAAATTCAGGTCCACATCTTTAATATTTAAAAAGTTATATGTAAAAAAGAAAAATTAATGTCGTACTTGAGGACTTTCTTCTTCACCAATTTAAACCAAAAACTAATGGCTTCATTCGAGACACACGCCAACCCTTCATACCAAATATCAGCTTGAGTGGTCAAACAGTTCGACAGATATCGTGAAAGATTACATACAGACAGACACACAGATACACAGACAGACCTCACTCTGGAAATGGTCTCAATCTTCTTAGGAGACCGCAAAATTTATATTTCCATCCATATCTGGAATCTTTTTTGCTCATTCACTATACTTTCCCTTCGATGGAACCGGGAAAGTAAAAACAAAATAATGATAGTATAAATGAATATATCTATAATATAAACTTATTTTTACCTTGGTAAAGGACTAGTTTGAAATATTTGACCAATGTATAAAACATTTTGAGTTCCATTAAAAATATTTGGTCCCACAGATGCTCCAATAAAAATGTCCATTAGAAGAATTTTCTTTGCCATAGCGTCTGTTATCAACCAATTAAATTTCACTTTAGATGTACTCTTACCTGCCATGAAACTTGGGATGATTGGTAAATCCATGTTTTTCAAAATTGGATATATAATTGCTATACCAAGTTCATCCATAGTTTCTAGAAAGATAGAAACAATTATATTCTAGAAACAAATACATTATAGAAAAGAAACAAGATAAAATGAATTTGTTTATCGTGTAACTTTGGGTTTTTTTAGATTTACCTGTGTCCATACATGACTGATAAAAATGTCGACTCTTTTTAACAGCTTCGGGATCGGATGCTTTATTTTCTGTATTTAAAACATTCAAAGAAGCTATAGCAACTTTTTCAGAGATTGTAGTAAAGCTAGAAAAAGAAGTCCACCATCCGTGATTGGGATGTTCTTCGGACCATTTACCACAGGTAAATTCGTAAAAATTATCACAAGGGTCCACACTGAAGTTCATTGATGATAAATAATTGCTAGCACTTTTGAGACATTCACTTGAGGTACAAATTTTTGGTATTCGTTTTGAATCTAAAAGAAGAAATTTTAGTCCCTTTTTTTACACATACACACAATTATTTATCATGAGCTCAGAATTTCTTTTTAAATAACGAGACTAAATTAGGTTAACAACAAATAATCATATACATCAAAAGAAAAAAATGTTTATATTAGAAGATTACACACAGACAACTTGTCGAGTTCGACTTCGGGTTCTCTGGTGTCCTTTATACAAGGTGTAGAAGAAGAATAAAAATAATCCAGATGACAGAAGATGTTACCTCTACAACTAAAGTTAACAAAATAAATAAACCAATGTTTAAATTTAATTTAATCTATGTATATTTCTTATCGAATAGACGAATGCGTGTTCTAAAACTTTGAGAAAATACCTGAAAATAAGCTTACTAAATTTCTATGTCCCGTCAGAAAAGAAAAATTTTATAATATGTTAAATGGAGAATTTGAAAAATCACAAAGTATGACATCAAAATAGTATTAGAAGAAGCAAATGCGAAAATAGGAAAGTAGGCAATATACGGAAAGACAATAGGCAAATACAATAAGCATAATCAGATATCAGATAATGGGAATTTCTAATGTATTGTTCAAAAGATTTTGAAAGGAAGGAAATATATAAGGGAAATCACTGGATAAAAAAACTAAAAACCAAATAGACCAAGTTTTATTATAAAGGGAAGAGGTAAGAAGTATAAAAAATATCAGATTGTATAGAGGGCCAGATGCGGACAGTGACCATTATTTCGTATAGGAGTAAAATTTCACACGATAATACCCGTGTAAAAAAATATGAAGAGAGAAAAGCAAATCGATAGAGGTACGAAACGATTAGAAAATCAGGAAGAGAGAGATAAATATAATAGAATACTGAATAAAAAGTTACACAAAGCAAACATCGAAGAATTATACAGAATAAGAAATGAAATTAAATAAACGAGAAAATTGAAAAATATGTGGCAGAATGTAAACAAGGAAAGAGAAAAATAAAAACAAGTGGTTTGATGAGGAGTGTAAAAGGGAATTAAAATAAAAGAATAAGTGGAGTATGGAAGTAATAAGACAGATGACGGAAGTAAATAAGCAAAAGTATTCAGAACAGGGGAAAACATGCAAAAAACTGCTTAGAGAAAAGAAAAGGAAGTTTAAAGAAAAACAAATGTGCGATATAGATTTCTATAAAAATAGGGAAATACGAAACTTGTATTAAAGTGTGAAAAGACAAAAAAACGGCTACGAAGCTAAGTAAGTGTACATAAAGGATAAAGAAGGACTCATTACTCAGAAGTAAAAGTGGAGACAGAAGATAATTGTTGGTAGATCTGAGGAGGTAGCAGGAGGAAGGAAGAAAAAGAAAGATCATTAATTTTGTTAATTTTTGTGGATCCATCCAGAAAAAAATGATAAATTGGGGGCCTGAGAGGAGCCCCATCTTGCTGGCAAGTGTAGCCTCAATCCCCTTTCCCCCTTAAAGTTCTCCATTACAGTTATGCTTTACTATTATTAAATTATATTATTGTAAATTTATCTCTACATATATTTTATTAAAATCATTTTGTATAATTGATATTATTATAAATAAGTGTTGTGTTCTAAAAATTATATTCGAAAGGTTGTTATAGTTGAATATAATAAGTTAATTTAAAATAACTGAGAATATAACGAAACAATTTTAATTAATCAACAAATTTGAATATCTTATGAAATTTTAGTAGAAATACAATTTGTTTAAAGTTAGAAAGTAATTTAAATAAAAAAATTTAAATCACTCAGTATAAAAGATTTGGATAAGATTGAAGAATCAAGTAATGATTGTTTTTGGGTTTTTGAGAAAAGAAAGAAAGTCGAAATAATTAGATACGAAAGATCAGAAAAAAAGTCATAATTTTTATATAGATTTAGGAGATCTAAAATAAACAAGTGAAAAACACCATTCTTGAGTTGAATCAGTCTAACAGACGGACAAAACTCTTTTTTTCTTCGAAAACTCTAAAATCATAAAGAATTGCTAAATTTCAGAAAAAAATAAAACTATACTAAAAAATGACTGAAAATAGGCAAAAATCAAAAATATGATAAGAATCTTAATACAATTTGTAAAAATTGCCAAAAAAGGCAAAAAAAGCAAAAAGGTAACAAAACGAAAAATAAAGGCAAAAGAAAAGGAAAAAAGGGTAAAAAAAGTAAAAAAAAAACAAATAAGACAAGGAAAAGGGAAAAAAGCAACAAACGCCAAAAAAGTAACAAAAAAGTAAAATAAAGCAAAAAAAAAGGAAAATAAAGGGTAAAAAACAAAAAACGTCAAAAAAGTGTAAAATGGAAAAAAAATTAAAAAGCAGAAAAAACGACAAAAATGGTGAAAAGACGAAAAACAGGCAAAAAGCAAAAAAGGCAAAATAGAGGCAAATAGAGGCAAAACAGGTACGAAAAAGTCAAAAAGTTAAAAACAAAAAAAGCAAAAAAAAACGGAAATAAGGGGTAAAAAGGTTAAAAAAGCCAAAAAAAGGCAAAAACATGGTAAACAAGTAAAAAAAGCAATATTTTTGCCGTAATTTCGAGTTTTCGAAAACTTAAGCTTACGAAAATAAATTTCTGTATAGGTATATACCTTATATACTACAGTATATATGGCATAAGTAGCGGGAAAGTAAAAATAGGTCAAAGATTAATATCATTTTTGTAGTTTCTAACAATGCTGAATCGATTGCCATTGTCCGTTTGTCTCTATCTCTCACTGGTTTCTAGTTGAATCAGGCTAACAGACAGACGGACGGACAAAACAGTTTTATAAGAGTTTTTGTTTCGAAAACTCTAAAACGTTATAATTAGTTTTCAAAATATTAAAAAAATAAAATAAGTAAAATACGAATTAGTGAGACAAATTCATTACCAAAAATATTCTATAGAACATAAATGAACTTTGCCAGGAAATAATAAAATAAAATCAGGTAGTAGTTAAAAGAGATATAAAAAACCAGAGGAAGAATAACAATTAGAATCGAAGAAGACAGAGAAGAATTAACTAAGAGATGAGATAGAAAAAGATACAAATGAATAATAACTACAGAGACAAAGAAATCAGAGAGCAGCTCCAAAGAAGACAAAGAGGTGGTATGAAGAAATATTGAAATAGCCAGAGAAAAAAGCACCCAGAAAAAGAATAACAAGTAGCATCGAAAATTAGCAGGGCACTTAAAATTCATTAATTATATTGAAAAATTTTATGATTTTTTTTTAAATTCAGATCAGAACCCATCAAAAAAATTTGAGATAGTTAAAAAAAATGCATAATGATTATTATAAATGTCGCTGACCAACGTGGGGCTCTTTCATAATGAATGCAGTACAAAGATTAGTGAAAATTCTATTTGGAAGTAATCTAACACAAAATTTGGTAAGATTTTTTTTTATATATCTAAAATTTTTGATTTATAATTTAATATATATTTGATTAGAAAGTGGGTCAGTCAGTAGAGATTTTATATTTGAATTTCACTAAAGTTGAGAGAATATTAAAGTTCTATTGATCGAATTTCATAATATTTAACATTATTGTAACCAAAAATTTACTTTATTTGACATTATATTAATCAAAATAAAAAATGACAATAAAAATTATATAAAATTGTGACATAACTAGATTATACAGAGTGTAATAATATTATAGTGTTAAAATATAATAATTATCAGTGAAAGTATTAGTATTGATTAAAACAAAATGGACTTAAGAGGGGGAAAAAGATTAGACAAATGGAAGAAACCGAAGAATTGGAAGTAGGATAAGGTGATATTATAGAAATGCAGGAAAAAAATGTAGAAGAATATGATAGAATAAATGTAGGTGAACAAAAGGAAGAACAGGTACAAGAAAAACAAAAGAAAAAGTGCTAGATGTATTACGACAAATGATGATTCAGATGGATGAAAATATCAAGAAAATGGATACCAAATTAGATGAAAATTCCAATAAATTGAAGAACGAAATTGAGAAAGTAATGCAAGATAATAGAAAGGAAGATAAAGAAGAACGCTTAAGAGAAACGGGAAGAAAAATGAGTGAGAAACAAGATAAAAATAACCAGAAAATTGATGATATGAAAGAAGAAATAATGCAAGAGATGGGAAATAAAATAATAGGGGTAACAAAAGAATTAAAAAAAATAAGACAGAAATGATTAAAAAATTAAAAGAAACAAACAAAGAAATAAGAATTGAAATGATTGAGAGAATTATAGAAGTAGAAAAGTTACAAGAAGTTAAAATTGGAATTTAACAAGAAAAAGAAAAAGGATTTAAAGAAAAAGTGGAGAAAGTAAAATACGAAATATAAGATACAGAAGAAAGAATGACAAGATTAGAAAACAAATGGGTAAATACTATTACAGGCATAGATGGAATTGTGGAAAAAAATATACAACAATTAGAAGAAAGAATAATAGAAAAACAAAGGAATGGGGAACAAAGCATGAATGGAAAAATAGAAAAAGTTAGAAAGGAAATAACAATAATTAATCAAAACATTCCCAAAACTAAATAATAGAGAAACTATAAGTTAATAAAAAGAAGAGTTTAACAAGAAATTACAAATGTTGGAAAATAAATTAAGTTTTCTAGAAGAGGAATAATATTACAGAGTTGAAAAGTGTACAAAAGAAAAATTCTAATGAAACAGAAAAAAGAATTATTAATAACTATATGATGACAAAAGGGGAACACATATTTGAGGGTTATATAAGAAAAATTCATATTAAAATCATGAAAAATAAAGTAAAAAATGTTAAAAACAGTGAAGATATGAATTATTTTAGAAATATTTTTGGGGTGATAGTGCACAATCAATTAAAAGAGAAAAGTTATACTTTTGAAAGTATAATGAAATTCGAGGGAATAATTTAAATTATTATGCTATGCAATTATTTAATACCTTGACACAAAAATAAAAAAAGAAGTTAGTTCTATTCATCTCTAGCCATTAAAAGGCAGATCATTATAATATATATGGCCGAAACTAGTAGCTTTTATTACACTGTTTATTAAAGAATTTTTGTGGTACATGATTTCGAGATTTATTTCATTTATTGAACAATGAACCACATTTGTGGTATGGATAACCTTTTGTATTTATTTTTTTTATATGTAGACAAAAAATATTGATTTATACTTACATAATATAATAAAAACTATCATTATAATAAAAAATATAATCGCTAGTATGAAAAAACATATTGACAGTTTTTTATAGAGGATGGGTTGCTTAAATCTAAAACGAAAGATATATAATTTAGTACAAAATGATGATAAATTTTAAAAACTTACAATTTTGCTCTAGAATTTATTTCTACAAGGTAGTCATTATTATCAGTCCTTTGTTGGAACCCTGTAACGAAAACAAAAACAAAACTAAAATAACAATCGATAAACGAGGAGTAATTTACTTAACTATTGAACCTAATTCTAATACGGGAAAATCTATTCAATAATTCTTTATATTCAATATAATCAATAGTTAGAATTACAACATTACGTTAGGTATTGTTAGTATATTCACTATAGGAGTAATAAATGTCCCATTTGATTTTTATACGTTTGATTACTTTAAAAACAAATAATGAATAAAGTAAGGTCATGCATGTGGTTCTAAAAATCAATTGGAGCAATTATCTTCATTTTGTGACACGCGCTTCCAAATTTTTATTATTATCAAAGAAGTCGAAGTAATACTAATACAAACTCATTATTCAATCAGTTGTATTTTTTTTCATTTTTAATATTCATTCAACGGCAAAAAATTATATCAAAGATCGTTTGAAAATTGTATGTTGTATAGGAATAAAAAATAAAAAACCAAGTTAAAAACAAAAAGTTTTATTCCACAAAAAACATACCTACTAAAATTTTATATAAAGTGTACATATAAAATATATTGTCGTGCAGGAAATTCTACAGAGTAAAAGAGATCCCATTGAATTTTTCATTTCCTCTGAAGCGCCTGATGCTTCATTCTCATTCAGAGAAGTAAGCCTGAATGAGGTTATTGGTATAATTGATAGCCTAAAAAATATGACCTTAACGTTAAACTTATTAAAAATTGTATTCTAATACCTCTCTAAATTAATAAATTAATGTACTGAGTAGTAATATATTTTTTGACTGCCTAAAAGTAGCTTTTGTAAACCCTATCTTCAAAAAAGGTGACCCTACAAAAATATAACCTCACGTTTTGTCTTTATTAACAGTTAGAGTTAATCGAATAAAACCCATTGAGTTTAATTATCTATAGTAATTTGAGCTAGATTTTTGAATACATTAATTTAAAAATTCAAATTTCTAATTATTTGAATATGCCGCCATTACGATCGTGACGTCACTTATGTGCAATGAAGTTACCGTCAAGCCATTAACGGAAAATGTGTAAAGAAGAGAGTACGAATGAATAACAGCTGTTAAATCTCACTTATACAGACAACGATGGAGAAAACCATTATATGATAATTGGATAAAGATCAAAACTTGGAACTATCCACTGTGAATTCGCATTCAAAATCGAGAGAGATAAATAGATATTAGATTCCGCTGTTAGATAAAGAAAACGTCTAATTTAACGAGATCAGGTAATAATTTGCTGTTTGGTACATAAGTGCTGGGCACAAGCGTTCCTGATTAAGTGAAAGGTCGCGTCCGCGTCTGCTTACTGCATAGTTCACTGTCACTGTTGTAGTTTGTACTCTGTAGAGCTGGTTGATGTTGATAATTTTCCTTGTTTATTTGTATTTGTAAAGATACGTAAACAAAGGTAAAAGTAAACACAATTAAAAACATATTGACCAAACGACACATTATAAGCAAACGTCATCTATATTTGAAAACGTCAATTTTATTTAGGGAAACTGGCCCACGTTAATATTATGCTGCAGCTATTGCACATAAGTGACGTAGGTGCACTACAAGTTGCATAGATGCAGTAATTTTTAAATATCAATTTTTTCATGTTAAAAAACAGAAAAAACGATTTTTTCATAAAAGGAAATTCATTTTTTTCTTAAATAATGCAAAAAAAAGATGGACTAATATTTCAAGTTGAACTCCCCATTCTAAATAACTATCGACCGATATCACTTTAGCCCATTATTTTCAAAGTATTGGAAGAGTATATGGCGGTACGAATAGTGGATCACTTTGAACAGAGAGAGTAAGTTTTTGAAACTAACACTCCGCCCCTAAGACATTATGATGGTGGACGGGTTCCACCTCCTGACGGCATCAAGTTGTACTTGTTAAGTCACTTTTACAGGATTTTATCCTATGCTTCTGCTAAACTAAAAACTATAAATAAATGGAAATCAGACTGAGGTTATTTTTGTGCATCCCATTCAAGCCTCTTTTGTAAAATTCAGCCGGCAATTCCAACTTTACCTTGGTTTCAAAAGTATAACATACCAAGACGTTACATAACTACCTTAATCAGAATTAGATTGGGACATGCAATCTACCCTAAACATCTATTTAGAATTAATTTAAAAAATAACGACCTTTGCGATCACTGCTATGAAACCGGAGACCTTAATCAAATTTTTTTTGAATGTAACAAATTTAAGGTCCAATATAATGTACTGTTTAAAAGTCTGGTTCAAAATAACATACCCGCTCCACTTAATATGGAAACTATATTGTTAGACTTTAATGAGAACGTAGTTATGTCTTTAGTTTACTTTTTGAAACATACTGCAATTCGCCTATAAGCGAAATCTGATTAAGCTCGTTACCTTTGTTTTGACAACTATCTGTGTATTTCCTTTTACCGAGGCCTAGTCTTATTTGTGTTTAAAAAAATAAAAGGTCCTGACGGGCCCCTAGACGAAAAGCGTGTATTTACGTCTTTCCTAGTTGTTTTTCTTCGAATTCTTTTTGAATTCATCTTTCTCAGTTGTTTAGGGCTACCCTTGCGCCCTTATAGACGAATTGCAGTTGGCTGAATGACATAAAGTCCATGCCATTACAAAAAAAAATCCTATGTAACGGCTTGCCCGGTTGGAACCCATCAAACTACGATACATGTCGTGACTTTCTATCATTTTCACAGTATATAGAAATACTTGGGTTATACAGATTAGGCTTTTGAAACTATGTATTCCTCAAAGTACCACTGATGATTCCTATAAGGATGAAACATATATTTGCTTTAGACTGTGTTGACCATGGCATTCTTCGAAAGCTTAAAAACTACAGCTTTTCTACCGACAGTACAGAGCTTCTAAAGTCGGATCTTACATCCAGGTAACAGGCGGTGAGGATTGATGGGGTGACGTCTGCGAAGAGTAGAATTGACATAGGTGTTTATCAGGGCTCAATTCTGAGACCCATACTTTTCCTTATACAAATCAATGACTTGCCCACCAGCATGATTGGGGAAAGATACAGTGATGTATTTGCAAACAGGCGGACTAGGCGCGAGCCTTGAACGGCAAAATATGGGGGCGGCAAAATGTTTACATATATTACATATAATACATTTATGAGTGATTATTACAAGTTATTATTACACTACAATAAATATTCTTTATCATCAATTACAACAATATCACCTTCTACTAGACCTTCCCCAACCGTGATTAGCCATGCTCGTGACTGGAATTTTGTTTTATTCGTGTAGTGGCCTAATCAGAGTGGGAGAGAAATAGCGATAGAAGCACAACCCCGTCGCTTCTAATAGTCTAATCCCAACTATTTTCGTGCGTACTGGATAGACAGTGCTATAGTGCTAACCGAGAGACACAAGTAAAGACCCGTAACATAGCCTCGCGTTGACATTATGCTAATAGTTAACTAGCGCTAGTTGACTGGCATGTGACAAGCATAATGTAAACATGTTTATTTGACTAGCGCTAATAAAGCGGGAAGCCGTTGTACTTTTATATACCAGTGGAGTAATACAAAATGGCCACAACTAACCAGTGGACAGAAAATGCCATAATTAAAATTTGTTTATACCGCGTGACCCAGAAGTTTCTGACTTAGAGGGAGGTGCGGATTTCGTTAAACAATTTCTTTTTATATAAAGTATTTTTTCAGTATAAATGTTATAAAGGGTGTTTTAAAAAAAGGAGTTTTTTTAAATTACAAATATCGTAGATTTTTTAACAAAACTCTCTATATAGTTTTATTCCATCTGAAAGCTGAACTCTTCCCCATTGTTCCAACAGTTCTGAAAATGTTTCAGGACTCAACTGTAAATGATTTGTGGGTCTACTAGTTTAACTTCCTAACAGACTTTTTTCGGACAAACCATATTTTATGCGATTTTTAATCCATTCTCTTATCCACCATTTTCCTTTACGGGGTTTTGTTTTTACTGAAACTTTTATTTCTTCTTGTAACATTGCAGTTATTACTTGGATTCCTAGAGCAAATTTACTCATTTTCACTGGAAATTATAAATAGTACCACTAATATGTAAACAAATTCACAGAGATAGTTAACTAGCATTAGTTGACTGGTGCTAGTTAACTAGCATAATGTCAACTCGCCTAAGTATTTTTGCATGCAATAAATGCAAGCCGGCATTAAAATAAAGCCGATCCTGTTTAAGTTGGAGCAACTTGTTTTCTATGTTTACTTTAAGCTATTTAAAATAGCTATTTTAAGTAATTTGATTTTAAAAAGTATAACAAACAATAGATAGTTTGTGTTGAAAAAATCAAATTAAACCGGTGTTTGAATGTGTAAATGCCTGTAAAAAGTCAAGATGCAGCTCAAATGTAGCAGTGCATTGAGCGTAAAGAGGACAGCCGAATGTTACTGCCTGGAGGCGGCAGACGTCTAAATCCGTCCCTGGAAAGATATACTTTCTTTGGTGATGATGCAACAGTATCCTTCTCAGATAATACGCTGGAGAGTTCAATGGAGGGATCCATGTTGGCGAGCAGGAGCAAGATGAGTCCAGTTTCCATACCAACAGGCTGCTTTTAAAAGTAGTGTAGTCTTGGACCCAAAGCTACAGTGGGGAAACACATCGAAGCACTGTCAAAGAATATCGATAAGACTCTGTATGGACTGTGAAACATCTCTCACTCTATCTCCGTTGATATACTACGAACAGCTCATTTTGCTATCTTTCACTCTCATATAGCTTATACATGGGGTCACTCAGCAGATTATTAACAACGTATTTCTTTTGTAACACTTTAATACCTTTATTCAAAATACAAATCGTCCTCATTTATTTTCCTCGAATGATACAAGTAGTTGTATAGCTGGTTTTTTTCATCACATTGAGCCATAATTTATTAAAGTAATGATAATGAGAAAAAGTCGCAGGTGGTTAAGGGTAAAAATTATCCCACCAAGGGGAAGCGCTGACATCCGGTCTAATAATTGAAAATCACTACCAAATAACCTATAAACTGCCAATAATATCTGAATAAGTCTAAAATACCATAAAAGTGTTAATACAACTTACTTTTCATTTTAGAAGAAACATTTCTCCTCATTTTTACTGCACTCTTCCTTTTTTTAGACTATACAAGAACCCTGGATTTGGAAGAGGCAGTTCTAAATAGAGTTAAAACTAGGGTAATTTTATGTATGTAAGTTCAAGTGTTAAAACTACCATAAAAGATTAGAATTAACAAGCATGCCGGATTTATTACTGGACGATAAAATATTGTAATAAAATGTATTTTAAACTGAACGTAGTTACATCCAGTATAATAAATTAAAAATCAAGACAGTTTAAAAAAATAGTACATTAAAGTATAAGTGCATATAAAGGTCTTTAAAATACGCGCAATTTATTTAAAAGTTGGTTTTCAACTCGCTGGGGCGTACTTTAAATAAGTATAATAGGGTACCAATAAAAAAAATATAGATCGTCAATTTGACAGTTTCTAAAAGAAAAACTATAATGACAGCATCAACAAAAAGTTTGATAGAGAAAGTTTTATAGAAAAAAGAAATTAACAAGCAAATTTACATTAAAAAATTGTTAAAAGTATTATAAGGAGGGTGATTTTGGAAACTGAGTTGGTTTATTATTTCATTGGAATTTGATGATCCAGGAGGCAGACTTTGAAAAGATGTGCAAGGAAGAGGAAAACGAACTTTATTGGACAGACAGTGTTCATCTAATCTGGTAAATTATTTTTAAATAATTTCAAATTATTTGTATTATTGTGATATTAGCTATATATTTTTGGTAGTCAGTATTTGAATGGTTCGATATATAAATTGTTTATGAGTACCAAAAGTACATTTTTAGGTTGAATGCTTAGTTTAGTTCATTTTTATGGGTAATGTCTTGATATAAATAGACATTATAAATTTTGAAAATGACAATAATAATTAAAAAAAATTGCTTATTTAATGTCTATACTTACCATTCCCATATAGTTAAAGGAATCTGTTTTGAAGTCAAACTTGACAAAAAAAAACTTGATAAAGGAATAATTTTAAATTGCGAGACCAGTATTTCATAACAATATAAATAAAGAACTAAAAACTCAATGTTTAGTACCACAAATCGTCGGCCTAATTAATAAACCTCGTAACTCCACATAATTCGATTTTGTGATTTTTTATGGTTACTGCACAAAGTATTAAATCCTTGTAACTTTCAAAAATATTAAATAAAAATCATTATAAAAATATGTTATTGTAAAAATATGACTTTTAAAACAAAAATAAATCAGTTTTTTGTTTCCCCTGTGAAAAGTGAGAAATGTGAGTTACGTGGTTTGTTAATTAGACCGACGAAATATACTTTTACAAAATTTCGTTGAAAGAGGAACAGCAATTAGTTTTGGCATATAAATACCATCATCAGGCAATAGATTAGATTAAATTGATATAAAATTGAAAGATATAAATTAAAACCTTAAAAAAAGTTGTGCGCGCCTATGTAAATTAATATACTTAGAAGAGGGTAGTGATACTGGAAATAAAAAAGAAATGGATTTTACTCTCGCTTTTTAAAAAAATGTTCCATTTATTCTTCCCAGTTATATTAATGTACCTAGGCGCGCACTTTTTTTAATCTAATATATGGCCTGATCATGGCATGTATATACCGAAATTAGTTACCAGTTCCCCTTCCAACCAAATTTTATAAAAATATAATTGTGATACTAGACATCTAATTTTTATTTCTTGGATAATCTTATTAACATAAAATAAATAAATTAACCTTTTAATTTTTTTTTCATTTATATTTGAATTAAAATAAAAGGGCCCCCAGTTGGGTACAACTTTGTAACGATAAGAATTCTGGTTTTTCTATTTAAATTCTGATTGAACTTATTTATAAAATTTAAATAATTGAGTTGAAAGTATCTTTATAAAAATTTAAATTGTATGCTGACTTTGTTTTCAAGTATGAGTTCGTTGCACGATAAATGTAATTTTCACAAAATATATTAAATAAATCAGTTCAAATTTTTGTAACTCTAGAGATAAATTTAGTAAAAATATTTGTTCAAACTAATTTTTAAAAATAGCGCTTTCCATATCTTATTGATAGACAAGTAAATATTCAGTTTTTTTGCGAATAACAACAAAACTTCTTTTATCCAATCATCAATATGTTTACAATGTAAAATCATTATTTTCTTACCTTTAATAGGGTAGAGAAGCCATGCAATGTTTACTATATTCTTAATCCAGTTAAATTGTTTTTTCCAAGGAAAATTGTTGTACTTTATTTGTGGCCTCGTCATAACACTTGAATTTATAAAATAACAACAACAAAAAGAAAACAAATCGCAATATTGTGTATCAGGTTCGAATTTTAAAAGTAAAGGAAACTATCATAAAAATCTGATGTGACCAGCTCATGACCTCTCGCCATTTGTTAACACAAAAAAGTATGAAAAAAATGACTTTTTTGTAAATCTGGCAACAGTGGCAAAATTTTTGAAAATTTCAATGATACGAAATAAACTAAAAGTTTATTGCACACGTATACACATACACACAGACATTATCGCGAAAATATCAAAATCGTAAACAAAAAAACGTGTTTATCCACTGAAAACTCACTACCCAATTTTTAGCATGATTACTGTACCTCTCTTATCTAAAGGGCGAGAGGTAAAAAGAGCAGAAGCACGTGGTGATGAATATGGAAAAGCTACAATGGAACGTTTTTTGCCTGTCCCGGACTTGGTGGCTTCTGATTGTCAGAATCATAGTTTATACATGTACAATCGTATGGAAACTCAAAAGAAAAGAAAAAGCGGTCCATTCGCCAACAATTTTAAAGTGGTAATGGAAGATCTCTGACTTATCTTGGGAATAGTTATGGAGAGTGCCAGTTTTCACTCGACAAATTAATGAACCAAATTAAGGTTTATTATCGTCCTGATTGTTAAATAATAATACGAGAGACAGCCCAATAGCCACTGCGATATGTTGCGCCCTCTCTCCCTCGCTCTCTCTCACTCAATCACTCTTTCGCCCTCTCGCTCTCTCGCTCTCTCGCTCTCTCGCTCTCTCGCTCTCTCGCTCTCTCGCTCTCTCGCTCTCTCGCTCTCTCGCTCTATCGCTCTCTCGCTTCACGCTCTCTCGCTCTCTCGCTATCTCGCTCCCTTTTTCTCTCTTCCTCTCTATTTCTCTCTATTTCTCTCTATTTCTCTCTATTTCTCTCTATTTCTCTCTATTTCTCTCTATTTCTCTCTATTTCTCTCAATTTCTCTCTATTTCTCTCTATTTCTCTCTATTTCTCTCTATTTCTCTCTATTTCTCTCTATTTCTCTCTATTTCTCTCTATTTCTCTCTATTTCTCTCTATTTCTCTCTATTTCTCTCTATTTCTCTCTATTTCTCTCTATTTCTCTCTATTTCTCTCTATCTCTCTCTATTTCTCTCTATTTCTCTCTATTTCTCTCTATTTCTCTCTATTTCTCTCTATTTCTCTCAATTTCTCTCTATTTCTCTCTATTTCTCTCTATTTCTCTCTATTTCTCTCTATTTCTCTCTATTTCTCTCTATTTCTCTCTATTTCTCTCTATTTCTCTCTATTTCTCTCTATTTCTCTCTATTTCTCTCTATTTCTCTCTATTTCTCTCTATTTCTCTCTATTTCTCTCTATTTCTCTCTATTTCTCTCTATTTCTCTCTATTTCTCTCTATTTCTCTCTATTTCTCTCTTTCTCTCTATTTCTCTCTTTCTCTCTTTCTCTCTTTCTCTATGTGCCAAGAAATGGGAGGAATTCACTAATTGATAGACTTTAATAACAAATTAGAGTTTTTGTGTGGCACAAGTAGGTTTTTGCTGAGACAGCCGAAATACGGAAATTTTCAACAAGCGCTAAAAAAATCTAAAGAGTGAAATATGTAGGAATTTTTTTGTACTAGAAGTTTATTTACGAAAAGTTGATAGTTTACGAGCAAAAACTCGCCAAAAATTGGATTTTCATTTTTTTTGCATTTTTAGTATACAGGCCGTTTCTTTTATCATGTGCTAACATTGCTATATTCTAAACCATAAGAGATACGAATACGATTAAATGGGCAAAAAGTTTCCTTTGGAGAACATTACATTGGTCTTTTTTTGCGCATATATTATTTCAAAAAATATCAAAAAATGAAAGAGGAAAGTTACATGCATCCTTTATTTTTTTCTTTGAGATGGTCGATATCTGTAGTCGGTGTCAAAAAAGCTTTAACCTTTAGGTATCCCCAAACAAAATATCGAAAGGAGTAAGGTCCGGATTTCGAGCTGGCCAAAGAACTACGACAGGACCGTAATTAAAAAATATTATCAATGATTCTGTTAGTTATTTCGGATAAAACGTTGTTAAAATGACAAGTATGATATATCTCTAAATTTAGATTTTAACGGTTTATCAATATTTTAAATAAAAAAGACAGGTCCGTATTTAAAAAAAATAACGATGGTGTCCGTTAAGACACCAAACGTCGCATCGAAGATTTATTAGTACACTTTTGTAGAAAATTTCAGATACAATAAAACTTTTCCTTTCCATTTTTTGATATTTTTTTAAATATAAATGATATGAGCACGAAAGCAAATATCGAATTTTTAGTTTTTCCTGTATAACTCAAGAAGGGCGAGAGTCCCTGTAGTTTTTTTTCGACCAATACGAAAATCTGTACAGAGAATTTGTCAATTTGTGCTCAAAAGAGAATGTTGTGGGGTAGTTATGATTTCTTCAATTTTATGTTTTTTGAAATTGAAAAAAAATGGGTTGTGGCCAACGTAACACTTTCCCGTTATTTATGTGCAGTATTTTATTTTTTAAGAAATATTTATTATAGCTTATTTTTAATTCTATTTACAAAATTATTTTCAGAAACAAAACATAAGAAATGTCTAGTGTTTATCACTCTAACATTGATACACAAACAAATTCTTCCAATAAGACACGAAACGTCATATCGGAGATTTATTAGAACGATTTTGTAGAAAACTTCATATGCAATGAAACTTTCCTTTTCCATTTTTTATGTTTTTTTTTTTTTAAATAAAACACAAAACCAAATATTGCATTTTTAGTTTTCCCTAATTTTAAAAATCACATACTCTTTTGTCTTCAAAATTCAATTTAAATTTATTTTCTAATAAGCTAGAACTAATTAATTTGTCCTGATCATTATAATAATATTCTACATAGTTCGTGTACTATAAAATTGTATACTTCTACACCTAAAACATATTATCAAACTTTATCTTGCAAGGTTGTTGCGACTTTGAATATTTTTATTTAAAAAACGAATAATTATACAAAAGCCTTAATTTTTGCCTATCATTTTTTTAATCATAAGTAAAAACATATGAATAATAAATTATTATACTTTTTTCTTTTTCTAAGCGTTTGCAGTATTTTTAAATTCTGAAACTACAAAAAGTTTGTTCCGTTTTATTAAAAACTGTTAGATGAAAAAATTTAAATCTATGAAGATTACATTTCTTGTATGGCTTACTGATAATTAACGGCGCGATTTATATAGCAGTAATTGTAGGAGATCTTAAAAACCTGCCTTTAGCGGTGAAATTAAAAAAAAAATTAAAAAATAATAAATTGATGTGCTTTACCTATCAAATACACCATCACGAACAAGTCTATACGCTATCTTATCCTAAATAGTTCCCAACAATTGATATAAAAATAATTAATGAAAATAAATGTTTTATGTCCAATTATATATAAATTAAGTGGATATTAAATAAGTACCATATAATCAAAAACTAAGTGTGAAAAAATTAATAACGAGCTGTAGCAAATGTAGAGTAAAATCTTTAATGATATAATAGTCATAAACACTTTCCTATGAGTATGTAACCATAATAACTTCTTTTTAAAATTATACATGTAAAGGAACTATAAAATACAACGTGAAAAATTAATCATCGCGGGGTTGGTGCAGCTGTGCAGTAACTTTTTTTTAAAGCGGTGATTTTTGAAATGAACAGAACGAAGCGACTTTCTTCTTTTTAAAAGTTTTTTTTTAAAGTGATAATTGCCAGTTTAAAAGTGACAATTGTCACTTTAAAAGTGATAAGGTCAATTTGGAAGAGGCAATTGTCAGTTTGAAAATGGCAATTGTCAGAATAAACGTTACAATTCTCAGATTAAAAGTGACAATTGTCAGTTTAAAAGTGACAATTCTCAGTTTAAAGGTGACAATTGTCAGTTTAACAGTGAATTTTCCCAGTTGCAAACAAAAACACAATGAACAGAACGAAGCGACTTTCTTCTTTTTAAGTTCTCAGCTATTAGGGCTAACCCGCCTGCATTTAAACATTGCACTATAGGAATCGGCACCCGTCTCTATGTTCATTGGTAGATTGGAATATTTCTTACTCCTACTATGAACTGTGTATAAGAAAATTTCTTTCTTTGGAAAGAAATGTATAGAACAGCGACTGCATAAAATCATTCGTGTAGTTTCCTAAAAAACGAATGCGACTTTATGTCAATGATGATAGAAATACCTTAGTTGGTCTTTTCGCGCTAGATTTTCGTGCACTATTTTAGGTTAGAAAAATATGATTTCGAAAATTTAAGTTTCTTGCTGCTGTTAAAGCTAAATTATAGGCTTGTTCCCGAAGCGAGTTCCTAACTTGTTATGAACATACTGAGTTGCGCAGTTATAAAATAATGGATCAGAAGTATGCGTGGTACAAAATAATGGAAGAGTTATTTTATACTGCGCAACTCAGTATGTTCATAACACGTTAGGAACTAGCTTCGGGAACAAACCTTATATCTAGATTCTGGTGTGTGTGTGAGGTGCTGCATTTGGTATGAGTGTCGTTAGCCACATTTCTAGAGGATAACCACTAAGCCAACAATTTCTATCTCCTTGATTATAATTTTCTAACATAAACCTTAACGCAGAGTTTCTCCAAATAAATGCATCGTGTATTGCTCCACCATAGTTTGCATTCACGCTGCGAATATACAATGTACGATCACATACTAGTTGAGCATTCTTTGAGTGAAAACTTTTTCAATTATAATGTTCATTTTCGAATGGGCGAGCAATTGCAACGTGGGTTCCATCCACACAGCCTACAATACCAGGAAAACCAAAACTTGCCATGAAATCTGTTTTCACTCTATCTGTATACACCACAGTTCTTGGAAACTTTATCCAAAGTGGTGCTATATTTTCGATAACAAAACAAACTTCGGATATGATTTCACTCATGGTTTTTTTGAGCGACACCCACATTATAATCTTGTCCTATACTTCATAGATAGAAACCATGTGCAAAAACCTCAGGGCCGATGACATTCTAAGTAATATTGATGTTTTTGTATTCCTCTGCCCCTGACTCATAAGTGGAGTTATAGCATGTACTATGTCCAGGTACAAATCCTTATTTAATCGATATAATTTCCGAAACTCTTCGTTGGGCAATTCTAGTATTATTATTGTCTCTTAATATTCCTCTCTCTAACTTAAGCTTTGTTTTTTGTTCTTGATTTTGAGCTAAATTAACATAATGTGCGAAAATTAGATTCATTTTATATTGTTATTTATCTATAATTGCAAAAAATTAAATTTATAGTAGGGGAGGCCAAGCGGGGATTTGGGGATTTACTGAAGCGCGGCAGCTTAATATATGGGGTGGATACGTTTCACCCAGTTGAGAACCTTTACCGGATATGAGCTCCTAATATATAGCCGTTCGTCTAAAAAAGTTGATCATCAGAAATTGTCGAGAGAGTCAGATTAAGGTAGGGTGAGTTAATTACATCCAAAAAGGTGTACAATCCAATAATCTGATGATTTCAGTGTGACGTAAAGATGTGGGGAAGATACAAATTTGTAAAAAAACGTCACCTTGAAATCAATAAAGTGTGGTGTGTGCAGCTGCTGAGAATTATGTATATTTATTATAGTTTGATTTATTCTAATTTAATTTAATATGTTAGTGTCATTTTAATATTTCGGAACTAACTTTTTTTGACATTTAATTTTACTTCTAAGTATGAAGAAAAAATTAGGTTTAGTAATGAGTTGAAATTTTTAACTAATATTCAAATTTCCGTAAAACGAAGTTTACCGATGACTTAAAGGAAATGACATATACAGTCCTGACAGGATCGGACAGAAATTTCTTTCCTCTTCATTTTCTTTTCATTTCTATTTGCCATTGTTGACAGATTTACAAAAAAGTCAATTTTTTCATACTTTTTTGTGTTAAGGTATAAATTTTTGATTCAAAAATGGCGATGATCATGTGCTGGCCACATCAGATTTTTTATTGAAGAGAAGAAGAGATTTTTTTTATTTGTTCTGATTTATTTCTCGTTTTTTTTTTTCATTTCTTGTATTTTTCCCTTTTTTCTGATTTTATTCGATTTTTTCTAATATTTCTTCATTTTTTCTTCCATTTCTTTCTTTTGTTTCTCGTTCTTTTCTCATTTTTTTCTTATCCCTCTGATTTTTTTCGATTTATTTCAGTTCTTTCGAATCTTTTTATTTTTTATTTTTTTTATGGTTACAATTTTTTCTGTTTTTTGTTTGTGATTATTTGCATGTGAAATTTTTTTGTCATTTTTTTCGGATTTTTTTACAATTTTTTAATTTTTTTTGCTATTTTGCGTTTTCTTTTTTAGATTTTTTGCGATTTTGTTTCGATTTTTCGGCGATTTTTTGCATATTGATCGTATGAAAGCATTTTAAAAACGATTTCTAAAATTAATTAGCTTTAAATGTTAGAAAACACGCAAGACCTAGGAAACAGTTCGAAGATGAACACGCATAAACCCGAACTAAAGCTTGCAAGTGAAAAAAGTGAAACGAAGTAAAGTGAAATTGACAAGTGAAAGATATACCAGAGGACAACACGGAAGAAGAACGGAAGAAGACATAGCTCCAAGAAAAGGAAGGTAAACTTGAAGACACCCTCTACCCTAACATCCATCCCTCCACGCCCACCCACAAAAAAATAAAAAAACATAAAAAACTATCAAAACAAAAAAATCCCTGGAACCCACAACCCCTTAAAGATGTCAGGAGACCAAAAGATGACAACACAGCAGGCCGCAGCATGGAACAGTTAGAGAAGCACCCAAAGAAAATGTGCTTGTATTCTAATAAATTCTGTATAAAAATAATTTTTTAGTATTTTTCGCTTAATGTTAAGTGCAATTTTATCTGTTTAGAACAGGGTAGAGCGCCACAAAACATAATTATTCGATTGTGGCCGAGATCTAGCCTAATATAGCAACTAAAAATTTGCGCTTTTTCATGATATTTAAAGTATTAATTAGAAGAGCGCCTCTGTGCTGCTTTTTTCAAATGTATCTAGAGAAAAAAGATGATAGCCGTATTACTTTTACTAAAAATAATTTTAAAAAAGTGCCACAGACTCGCTCTTAAGAATTAAATACAAAATCAATTGGTGAACACCGTAGTTTCCTATCTGTAATATTAACGGAGCGCTCCAAAATTGGTGGCAGAAATCGTCACGTAAGGAAAAAGCGTTATGCCCCCTCTAGGCGACCTTCTCTCTCTGTCCCTTTCTACAATATGATTTTTTTCTTATTTTGATTTTTTTTTTATTATTTATAATTTTTTTATAGAAAAGAAGGATTTTTACTCGTTTTTTTCTTTTGTTGTATTTTCCTGTTTTTTTTTCAATTTTTTAAAATTTTTCCTCATTTTTTCTTATTGTTTTGTTATTTGTTCTATTTCTGTCTTTTGTTTTCCTTTGTTTTCTCATCTTATCCCTCTGATTTTTTTCGAATGTTTCAATTTTTTTTATTTTTTCTTATGGTTGGAATTGTTTCCGTTTTTTTGGTTGTTTTTTGTTTCTCCGCTTTTTTTCCGATTTTTTACTATTTTTACTATTTTTTGTTTCTGATTTTTTAAGATTATTTGCATTTGTAATTTTTTGCCATTTTTTGAGATTTTTTTCCGATTATTTTTACGATTTTTTGAATTGCGATTTTTTTGGGATTTTGTTTCGATTTTTTGGCGATTTTTTGCATATTGATCGTATGAAGGCACTTCAAAAACGATTTCTAAAATAAATTAGCTTTAAATGATTGAATACACGCAAGACCTAGGAAACCCGAACTAAAGCTCGTAAGTGAAAAAAGTGAATGTGCTTGTATTATAATAAATTTTGTATAAAAATTATTGTTTACTATTTTCCGATTAATCCTACCATCTAGTCCAATTTTTCTGAGCAGAACAGAGTAGAGTGTCACAAAACATAATTATTCGATTTTGGACGAGATCTAGCCTAATATAGCAACTAAAAATTTGCGCTTTTTCATGATATTTAAAGTATTAATTAGAAGAGCGCCTCTGTGCTGCTTTTTTCAAATTTATATAGAGAAAAAAGTTGATAGTAGTATCACTTTTACTAAAAATAATTTAAAAAAATTCCTGTCGGTAGGGTCGACAGGGGAGGTAGGTTTCTACTGTCTAAATTTGAGCATCCTTCCCCACTCAGATCGAAAAAAGTTTCAAACAAATAAATTTTATAATAATTAGGACATGAGAAAAGTCTAATGACCTGTTTCAATATTTTTAAAAATGGCGGAGATATGAATTCTTTGAAATTTCAACCCCCTCCAGTTCCATCCCCTTAGGTCCGATTAAAAAAAGTTTTAGACAAATTAATTTTATAATAATTAGAACATAAAAAAAGTTTTATGAACTGTTTCAATATTTTTGAAAATAGCGGAGATATAAATTTTTTGAAATTTCAACCCCCTTCAGTTCCATCCCCGTGTGTCGGATGAAAAAAAGTTTCAGACAAATTAGTTTTATAATAATTAGAACACAAAAAAAGTCTTGTGGCCTGTTTCAATATTTTTGAAAATGGCGGAGATATGAATTTTGTGAAATTTCAACCCCCTCCAGGTCCATCCCCTTAGGTCCGATTAAAAAAAGTTTCAGACAAATTAATTTTATAATAATTAGAACATAAAAAAAGTTTTATGAACTGTTTCAATATTTTTGAAAATAGCGGAGATATAAATTTTTTGAAATTTCAACCCCCTTCAGTTCCATCCCCGTGTGTCGGATGAAAAAAACTTTCAGACAAATTAGTTTTATAATAATTATAACACAAAAAAAGTCTTGTGGCCTGTTTCAATATTTTTGAAAATGGCGGAGATATGAATTTTGTGAAATTTCAACCCCCTCCAGGTCCATCCCCTTAGTTCCGATTAAAAAAAGTTTCAGACAAATTAATTTTATAATAATTATAACATAAAAAAAGTTTTATGAACTGTTTCAATATTTTTGAAAATAGCGGAGATATAAATTTTTTGAAATTTCAACCCCCTTCAGTTCCATCCCCGTGTGTCGGATGAAAAAAAGTTTCAGACAAATTAGTTTTATAATAATTAGAACACAAAAAAAGTCTTGTGACCTGTTTCAATATTTTTGAAAATGGCGGAGATATAAATTTGTTGAAATTTCAACCCCCTCCAGGTCCATCCCCGTGGGTCAGATAAAAAAAAGTTTAAGATAAATTAATTTCATAATAATCAGATCATAAAAAAGTCTAATGGTCTTTTTTGATATTTTCAAAAATGGCGGAGATCTGAATTTTTTGAGATTTCAACCCCCTGCAATTCTCACCCCCTTAGAGATAGAATGCCGATTTGCAATACGCAACGAATTACTGACCCAAAAAATTTTTGTACCAAATTTGGTGTCGATTGGACAAAAATTGCGACCTCTATCGTGTCGGAACAGAATGTCTACACATACATACATATATATCTATAGGCATATACCGATAACTTTTTTTTTATGATTCTTATTCAGAAGGTCACAAACGGCGTAGCGCCCCTATTCCCGGTTCTGGGTCCCGTCATTGAATCGATTACAATAGGTAGATTCCATATATGGAAATCTACCTAAAAAGTGCCACAAACGCGCTCTTAAGAATTAAATGCCGAATCGATTTTTGAACACCGCAGCTTCCTATCTGTAGTATTAACGGAGCGCTTGTCCAATAATAATTTCAGGCAAGATAACATATGATATTGGCGCCTTTTAAATGTACTTCTTACCAATATTTTGAAAAATTATATATTAAATATGTATTTGTTCTCTTGCAATCTGATATCAAATATTATTTTTACTTAGAAAGCCTATTTTTTAATTTTTTTTTAAATATTAAAATCATTTCTAGGTTATTTCCGAAAATCTTATTTTTCTTTAATTTGACTTCAAATAATCAATTAAAGATAGTAGTGTAATATATCGTTGTAGAAAAGAGAATTGAAGTAGCAGAAATATGGATAATAAGTATTCTGATGTTATTGTCACTCGATATATACTTGCTAAGTATTTTTTTTAATAATTCTTTTGGTAAACGCTTCACAATTTCCTCTTTTGTCAATAATTTAGTTTGTTACCAACGAATTTCCGAAGATATAAAAAAGATAAAATAATTATTTCTTGATCAAAAATATTTAAAAAAAAAACTCTTTAAAATAAATGCCAATAGACAATTTTATTGTCATATATAATCAATTTTGTGACCCTTATGATACTAATATTTTTTTACAACGAAATTATGGGAAATCCAAAAAAAAGCTGAATTCTGACTTTATAGCAATTCATACTAAATCTTTATGCAAATTTATTTAGAGTTTGTTTAATTTATTTACATTTTAAAAATAAATGAAAAAGGTGCAATGAAAAAATTCCACTCTGTGAAAAAAATCCTTCCGGAACCAAAACAAAAAATACTCACTATTATTAATAGTAAAAGGTCTTTGATTTCCCGGTGCTCCGAAATTTCCCTGATTTCCTCTGTTAGGATCAGCGTCAGTTGCGAACGCATGATTATCCATGACTACTAAAGAAAAAAAATTTACCTTCGCCGACGCTCTGTCCCATGCTCAACTGGTTTCAATCGAAACGGAATAGATAACGAAAAAGGCAGAGGATTACGACTATTTATGTTAACAATAGAAAACTAGAATACTGGAAACGGGAGAACGATTGACACAAACTTTTATCGATCAGGTAAAAGTTTTAAGAATTTAATAATGCAAAATGCAAATTTTACAAACATTTCAGTCTACTGCACTAGTTAAGGTGCAATGGTAGTAATTTTCTTTTAATAGGACTAAATACAATTTTCATAAATATTAAATAATCCTCTCGCGACCTATTTTCAGTAGAATAGACAATGTTTGTATGGCATTTGTTTATTTATAATTATGATATACTATGTCAAAAGATTAGTGGTCGATAATAATTTATTGAATTTTGTCTTTCGGGTATTTTATTAAAAGTATGCTCGAAAATATAGTTGACCTGTTGATTTTTTATAATGAACTTCAGTCAGCGCAGATCCGTCTTTGGAGTAAAATAAAATAATCGAATTCTGGATTTATGTCTATTTAATTTGTTACACGAGCGTAATTTACTTTACGGACAGAAAGCTATAAGTAGTGTAAGCAGTAGTTTTGTAGTCGCCCGATTTTTTTTTATTTTAATTTTTAAGAAATCAAAAAAAAATATACATAAAGAGATAAAGGTTAAATCTAGGTTCATACTCTCGAAAGTTTTGAAAATATTTTTTAGTTTTTTCTGAAAAAAAAAATCATGAAAATCATGAAAAACCTAAAAATTTTCAAGTTTGCGAATTTTTCAAATATGGGAGAGTATTAGCATATATTTAACCTTTATCTACACATAAATATTTTTCCTACTACTTTGCTTAAAGTCCTTACTTTACGCACGCTTCAGAGTGTGTAAATTTGAACTTTTTTCACTAGCGCCTAAAGTAAAATAAAATTTGCAAAGTAACACATTTTTGCTATATCTTTATGTTTTTTATCTTGCCAAGATTCTTATATGCCAAAAATCAACTTCAAGATTGTGTAAAAAAGCTTCTTGTAGTAAATTGCTTATTTTGTATTTAATACCTACGTATTTTTGGTAGTAGAAAAAATATTGTATGCAACTAGTGTGTAAAATGATACTTTTTTCTCGAATGCGACAATCACAACTATTTTTATTTTTTTTAATCAAAAATAAGAAAAAAATTGAATGAGTCTCGTTTCTGTTAAGGAAGTGGCTCCCTCGCGGAATATTAACAAAATCGAGTTTTATGAGTGAAAATAAAATACTATTTGTTTTACTTTTACTTTACTTAAATAAATTAGCATAAGGCTTATAAAAATGCGATTTTAAATGTGAATGGAAGGATTCACATAAATTGGTTGTTCGGATACATGTAAACTGAGGACCAAAATTCAGATTTAATATTTAGTACCTGAACGAGCATATGTAAACTGAGGACTAACCATTTCCAAAAGTACCGGTAAACTAAGGACCAGGATTTAAATAACATTTATTTATTTTTATACCACAGCAACTTATACATAGTTATTTAAAAATAATGAAATTCAAGAAAACATATTTCGTGTACAATAATAAAAAATATATGCATAGTGCTTCTAAAATAACAAATTAACATTTACATCACAACATGATACAAATACAAAAAAAATTAAAAAATGTTTACAACAGTAAAATAGCCATATACACATATTTATATAAAATTCGATGAAATTCCAAAATACTATGAAATTAATTTTTCCAAGAAACACACTTTACAAATTTTAAAAAGAACATAAAATCCAAGAAAACTTACTTTGAATACTATTTTTATTAATTACATACATTTGTATGTATCTTTTGAACATTCTAACTACACCCTAAAATCAAATCAGTCTCTCAACGACATCAACCTGAGACTCTGGGGAGAGAGGCACGTCCCGTTGGACGAAGTTACCTATTTGGGAGTATGGTTCACGCGTACTCTAAACCGGGCAGCTGAAGTCCAAAGAACTCTTGACAGAGCTAGGAGACGAACCTCCCTCATCGGAGCCCGGGGTGGTAAATTTGGAAGATGTAACCCTCAAACCCTACTACACACATACAAAACCTACATTCGTCCAATCATGGACTATGTAACTTTTAACTTCTCCACCCTCCCTCCTCATCTCTTGCACGCTGTCATAGCAACCGAGAGGAGAATCCTCAGGAAATGCTCCGGTTAGGTTAGGTTAATCCCCACGAACACACAAATACGACACAAATTACTTTCAGACTAAAGGACCTACAAGGAAGATACGTCGGGAGAAGAATGGACAGTTCCAACACACACGGTCAGGAAACACTATGGGCAACGAGTTCCCAGTCTCATAGAGGATGCTCCCTATGCATCAGATGAGCTTGTCTCCTACCGACACCCTTAGACTCCTCTCTCTCTCAGAGCTTCCCCTCCAAGGAGGCTCGTAAGTAACAAAAAAAAATCACATCAGTCCAATATCTTAAAGTTTTCTAATCATTTTCCTTTTCAGACCAACATCCATACCCATTATATTCCTGAAAAGGAGTATTTTTTGTTTACAGTGATAAAAAATATCTAGTGCTTCTAAATTAACAAATGCATTTCGTAATTTTTGTCTGCTTTTATTTGGTGCTCAGTTTACATGTCGGATTATTAATCCCTGTTTCAAACGGTCCTTAGCTTACATGTGATAAAAGGATTTAGTCCTCAGTTTACATAATCCGGGTTGTTCTTAAAACCGATGCACTTGCTTAAACCCACAAGGAAGATGGAAAAAAGCCTCATCACTATTATAGTTTTCAGTAAATAATCTCAATATTTTTGTATATTTTTTTTATTTTTTGATAACTTCTCAAATAACTCAAATTCTAAACAATCACCAATTATGAAAGTTAGAGCCGAGGCGCAAAATGTACACAGGAATAAAAAAATAACCTTCAGTTTTTAAAGCGGATTAGTAGAGGTGAATATTGTACCTGCCGCTTTGGGGTAAAAGATATTGGTCTGTGTTTGTATTCAATGGCGGCTCTTTGAAGGAGGCTCAGCCTCTTCACCAATTTATCCAGTAAATAGCACCAGAAATATTTTGTTGATCATTCTTCATTTTATTTTCTGTTTCTTTTTAATAATTTTTTTAATTTTATAATTAATTCTCCGTCCTCAGTAGTTATTTTTGAATCTGACAACAGTGCTCTGGGGCTAGATTCTGCAAACTATGTATATATCTCAAGCCCTAAACACGTGTTGCTCAACACAGTTGCCGTTTTTTCGACCAGTCCAATTGCTAAATACCGTAAAAAATAGCTGAAATCGTTTATACAATGTTTAAAACACTTAAAACAAAATGATACATTTTATTATAATATTATTATTCGCAAACTAAAGACCGTAGAATTCGGTTAGTATATAAAAAAACTTAATAAGATTAATAAAACAAAAACAAAATATGGAAAATTTCAAAAAAAAATATTAAAAATCCAAAAAAAAACAAAAAACGAACAAAATTTTTTTTTGTCAAGAGAAACTCTATACCTCCACGTTGGTTCTTGCTGGGCAACAATTAATTTTGTCACTGAAGTAGCTGGTGGCCGTTGCGCAAAGGTTAAATTAATTGGCTAAAAAGACTAAATTTTTATCAGCCGCCACTGTTTGTGTTATTAGTTATTGTTCTGTATTTATGTCAATAGTTATTATTGTGTGTCCGTTTACTTAATTATTGTTCTGTGTGTTTTCTTTTACTTGATATTGACAATTTTAATAAACGAAATAAGTTATTGCTTGAACAATGCCAAATAAACGTAAAAGTGAAAAAAAACCCATTTATGGGGATCAAATAAAAAGAAAATCGCGTTATGCATCCGTTGTGGCTTTGAATTCAAGAAAAGAATGAAGATTAATTAAAAGAAAATATGGTAAAAATGACCCATTTCTATTAAAATATGAAAGAAGAAAGCAAATGAAACTGAAACAAAATAAGTAACTTCAAGGCAGAGCTGGGCAGAGTACCGCACTTAAGTACTCATGAGTATTTCACAATGAGTAGCTTTAAAAAGTACTCATAAGTATTTGAGTACGAGTACTTATATGAAAAGTACTCAAAACAGATGAGTACCTTTACAAATTTTATAGAGGACTCGTTAAAAATGAGTACCTAACGAGTATGAGTATTACAAATAATTCTAGTTAGAGACTCCAGGTTAGAAAGAAGAAATTATAGTAATAAGTAAACCAACAACAGACAAAAAAACACATACTTTTTATCAATTCGCACTTACCTACCATTAATATGTATGCCCAATTTCGCCGTTCATTTTAATTTTAAAGCGATGTAATAAAAATATTAGTTAGAGAACCGTTATATATTTTAACTAATTACTAATTACTTGTCAGCTGTTAGAATCAGAAGTACTGAGTACTCTCAAATGCAAAGTATTCAAAATGTTCTAGTACTGAGTACTGTCAAAATATAAGTACTCACGAGTACCTACTACTGAGTACTTTGATTAGTCAAGTACAATTTTGAGTACAATTTACTCGAGTACTGTCCAGCTCTGCTTCAAGGTAATAACAAAAATGACTGTTTTTATTGAGAATATTGTGGAAAACCTAACATGGATGAAATAAGTATGTCTTTAAGAAGTAAAAAATGATTTTTAATAAGTTTGTTTACGAAGAACAGAAAACCAATCTCGAAGCACCGACACCAGATCAAGCTTATTGTGCTTTATGGCACTCGGAAAGGAGTAAGCCTGTCATTGCCTCCAAATTTGAAGAAATTTGTAAAAAGAAACCTCTACCATAAAAATTTAATCAAATCTATTGTCCATCCAGAAACATTTTATTCCAAGGCTACTTAGTATGGTAAAGGAAATAAACTAAGGCAATCCAATCTGTATATCTATTTTTATAAATAATTGTTTTATTTATTTCATTTACTTATTTATATTAAACCCAAAACTCTCGTAACTATTTTAGTAAGTAAAATATCAGATGCAGAAGATTATCCATACTCAAATGTGGTAAAAATTATTCAACGAATAATAAAACTCCAAAGTCATACCACAATAGTTTATCAAAGTTGTCACATACTGATTTGTTACAAAATGGTATGAAAAATGATGATTTACATTAAAGTTACGGTGATAAAACGATGAAAACAGTGAAAAAAAAATTTTTTTTAAAAAAGTTTTGAAAAGACGCTATTATGAAGTTTCACAACTATGGAATTTGTAAAAAAAAATCATTGCTTTCATCGTTTTATCACCGTAACTTTAATGCACATCATCATTTTTCATACCATTTTGTAACAAATCAGTATTTGTTATCCTTACGAGACTTCTATTTTGCCTGATGATGGCCATCGTTTGGCCGAAACATGTTGCCGTCCTTGTTAATCATTTACAACTTTGATAAACTATTGTGTTATGACTTGGAGTTTTATTATTCGTGGAAAATATCAGATACTTATTATATGAGTAGGGTTAAAATGAGAAATATTGTACAATATATTTCATCATTAGAATATACCTATTTTTAGTAGATCTTGATGTTACCAATTTATTAAAACGAAATTATTGTGTAAACTCAAATTGTGTTAAATCCAGTCAATACAATTCGACCAACTTTTATAGCTACCCCTGTAAAGACTGAGAAACGTGGTCAAAAGGGATAAGCCACTCCCCGAAACATAAAATTTGTTTTCTCCGACTACACCGTTACCCTTCAGGTGTACCTGTTCGTCAAGTAAATCATGCTCTTAATGTTAAAATTATTAAATATATAACTATAATTATACAGTACTTATAATGCCAATTTAATTTCTGTTTAATCCAGAACTAGTTTTTTCATCTAATGAAGGCAGAATTTGTTCTTCCTTGATGAAAAAAAGAAAATGTATCAAAATTGACTTCATTACTACAATATTGGGCGTCCCAGAAGTTTCTGGCCCATTTTAACTCCGAATATCTCGGAACTCAGAAACGATAGAGAGGTGCGGTTTTAGTTGAATAATTTGTTTTTGTATGAAGGTTTTTTCTTAGTAAAATCTTATATAAGATGTTTTATTTTTAAATGTGTATTTTAAATGCAAATATTGTCGATTTTTTTTAACGAAACACCTTATATATTTTTATTCCATCTGAAAGCTGAACTCATCCGTTAGAATAATTTGTTTAAGTTTAGATGAAAATGGGCCTTTCTTTAAAAAATCGACGATATTTGCATTAAAAAAACACCATTTTTTAAAACAACCTATATAATATTTTAGAAAATAAACATTTAAACTGAAAAAAAATTATAACAAAGAAAATTGTTTAACAAATACCGCACCTCTCTATCGTTCTGGGACACCCGGTATATCAAATACTTTGTTAACTCAGACAAGTTTAAATTCCCATCACCCTTAACTGAGTTTAGGAGAAAATCCCTTGAGGTCAATAGGTCAGCTATAACAGATTACATGACTAATAAGATATTAAAATATGTATCTGTATCGATTAAAAATTTCAACATTTACCCTTAAGAAAATATTTAATAAATAATTTTAAAATTGTATCATGCATTTTTTAACACTGAATGAACAAAAATAAAATTCTCACGTTTTGAATTTTTGAATTTAGAAAATAGTTGGAATTGAATCCATAAACGTTTGCAAGTGAACAATGACAAACCGATATAAAATTTGGAAAAAGGAATTGTTGGTGAAATATCCATTATGCATAATTGCGGAACTGATGAATTTGGAACTACTGATTTTTATATAGGAAGATTTTCAGGTAAAATACGCTTTATCCATGACTAATCTATTATTTATTCATTATACATGATTGTACTAAATAATAATAATATCCATTATTCACTAGTAAATAATGATTTCATTATTCACTGGGTTTAGTGATTTCTAGTAATAATTAAAGCTCTAGTGGTACTACTATGTTTCAGAAGACTCTTTTTTTCCGCCTTCCCTTTGGACTCAAAATTCAGCTGAACTTACAAACACTACTAATGCCTGTGAATATTTTCACAAACACTTCAATATGTCTTTTTATAAAGCACATATCAACATTTTTAATATTTTAGAAAAACTGAAACTTATGTAAAATTTCAAATCGTGAAATATCATTGCTAAAATACAATAATAGGTAAACGAAATTAAATTTTATATTAACAGGTACACCAAATTAGCAACATCAAAATTCTGAGCACCGTGTGCAAAATCAAATTTCTGTTGTATTACTCAAGTTGTCACTGTCACTATCTTTAGTTTTTCACCAATAATAAAAGAAATGTACTGTTTCATATATAACAACAGAAAAACGTTTCTTTGTAATTAAAAATCATGTTGAACTTTGTATGTAAATAAATCGGCGGAGGTAAACTTGCCACCAAATATACCTGACCAGAAAAGGGTAACGGTAAACATACCACCGATTAAAAATGTATTCTTCTCACTAACGATTTTATGAATCGCGATAGTTTTTAAAATTCAGAAAAAAAATATTCAGGTGGGTATATAGAGCATTGCCGTCCATTTTTCAAGAAAATGAATATTATAATGCTTCCCTGTATTTTTATATACGAATGTCTGTTGTATGATAAAGGACATTTTTCAAGAACGGGAATTATCATCAGAAATAAAAATTCTCTTTGTATTCCGTGCCATCGTACTTATTTAACAAAAACACAGCCAGATAGAAAATTTAAAATTCAAATAAAAAAGAAATTATTATTATACACCGCCTTTTATAGTGTGGATGAGATTTTTTTAGAAGAATTTTTATAAAGTAGGTAAATTTTTTTAAAGTATATTCTTTCTAGAATAAATTTTATTATTATTCGATTTTCTTTATCTTGGTACCTCTATACGTTGTGATTTTAGACTCAAAGTTGTTATTATATTTTTATTACTTAAACTAAGTACCCCTGAAAAAAAAATGGAAGAGAAGAAAATGCTTTATTGATATTTTAGCATTTAACTTCCAACTTATTAAAATGTCATGTAATATTTAAATTCCAGAGTATTTTTTCAATGATAAATTAGCTATAGTATTTTAATACACATAACTACTTTTAAAACCAATAACTTTATAGGTTTTCTCGCCTGGGTATGTAATCTACTATTCTTGTCACTTATCAATAACCTTTGCTTACACCTATTAGGTAGATGTCCTTTTCTCTGTTGGCATATTTACCTGTGCAATTTTATAATCCTAAATTCGTAGCTGGTACAAAACGATTATTGGTGGCAAGATTACCTCCGCCGAAATAAATACGATTTCGTCTCCGAGAACATTAATTCGGCACTGTCTACCTGCGATTATTTAAAATGAAATAATGCTGGAAACAATATTTAACGAAAATTCAGAAAAACACTAATTAGTTTAAAAATAATATTATAAAAAAACACTTATTTATGCATACATTAACAGAAATATATATAACATGTCACAATATTAATTTTCATCAAGCAAAAGTCGACACAGCTAAATACAAAAAAAAACTAAATTAACAAAAAAAAAATTAGCAAACTTGTCGAATTACAATAATATTTTAATATACAGGGTTTCGAAAATTTAAAAGTTGGTTAAACGAGGAAAAAGATGTGTATTTTCAAGATGAATTTATTGTTTTTTTTCAAAATTAAAATATCAGGTGCGGTTTCATAGATATTTGGGAAAAAACGAAATTGATGATTTTCGTTTTATTTAACACCTTAATTTTTAAAGTAAAAAAAAAGTTTATAAAACTTGTTTATTGAAGGCCAAATATTGCTTAACATAGCGTAACCAATTTTTAAAACAACGTTTAATCTTTGATGGGCTAATCTTCTGATTGTAGTTATTTAAAAAATTTAATTCGGATAATTAAATTTTCGATACCAATAGTTAAAACTTTTGCTTTGCACGATTGTTGTATACATCGCCAATATGTCTTGGCTTTTTTAAAAGATGTCGATTCAACTATCAAAAGCTCCTTTACTCTCAATTATAGGATCTTCCATTGAAAAGGATTTGCGACTTATCACTAGAACACTAGAATATAACCAGTAGATACTTTATAAGATTTTAAAATAGGAAAACAATCACCTGAATCTGGTTCCGCAATAAATTTAAAACACATGCTTCTTTGTAAAATAATTTGGGAATATTTGAAAAAATTATGTTGTTATTAGTTGCAATTTATATGAAAATATCCTTCTAGGAAAAAAGTACAGGGTGAACAGGGTTGGCACTAGGAGAATGGGATTTCAGACCAGTTTGCAAACACGAAAATAGATGTTTGCTAAATAAAATAAAATATTTAATAAAAAAAATCACTAAAATAGATTTTTAATATTTTTACTTTACAAAATAAAATAAAGTAATTATTAAAAAATCACGAAAACAGATTTAAGAAATAAAGGAATTAATTAAAAAAAACACTAAAATAAATTTTTAATTCTTTTAGTTACAACATGAAATAAAATAATTAATAAAATAAAACATGTTGAAGAATATCGAACACTAAGCAAAACTACTACACTTTTTTACTACTCTAGGTACGTTTCGGTAACTATGTTAGCATCATCAGTAATTGATGATAAACTCAACTTATCATCAACTCCTGATGATGCTAACATAATTAGCGAAACATACGTAGTGTTAATCAAGTGTTGTTTTGGTCAGTGGTGAAGATATTCTTTAACATTGTTCCAAACTCCTAATTCAAAATAAAACATGAAAATAGATTTTTAATTTTTTTACTTACAAAATAAAAGAGTTCAGCCCTGTTTATCCTTGTGGTTTACATAAGGGTTTATTCAAATTTAAACCACTGTCGATAACCTTGATTGTTTCGGCTATTAAAATTTTTGGGTGATAATAAGATGTAGCGCGGAGCCGAAATCGAGTAAGGGATTAAAGACGCCGGTAGTTTGGAGCCGTATTCATGACCGACCTATCAAATAACATGTTTTACACATAAAGGTCAGGTAACCGAAAAATTACGGGAACCGATTTACATATTATTTTTAACCCTCGTTAATTTGGGAACATTTTAATCCAGTTTAATAACATATTTCTACGTATTGTTTTATTGAATTTTTTTTTAATAAATATAAAAACTCGAATATATTGAGAAAAAACGCTAGATTGCGTGTCATATACATATACACATTAACTGGTAAAAAAGAGTATTTTCCCTCTTTTCAAATGACAATCTAAAATCTAAGTGACATACATTTAGAAATATTGTAAAATTACAATGAGTCCATTTACCTCGATATCAGTAAATCAATTACGGCACAATAATATTTATATCGATTTTTTCATTAATAAGAACTGGGTTATTTTTTTAGTAAGGGCAACTCTAATTTATTTATCTATTCCTAATTTACTTAGAATAATAACAACAATAAAAAATGAATATTCAAGTACGTCTACTAATTAATATTTAATAAACTTTTTCAGGGTTTTACAATAAATTTTAATCTAACTACTTAACTATATTTTTAATGAATCAGTTTTTGTCGTAAAGAATAGATAATGGGTTTCAATTAAGATTATATTATAATTTTAGTTTAAAAAAATATTGACTACCCTAGTACATCAGAATCAGTAGAATAATGTTATATGCCATGAATTAAGGTACTACCGGAGGGTGTTTTGACAGGAATTTAATTATAAGTAAATTTATACAATTCTAGAATTAATACGCAGTTAAATAATGTTATCCTACACTATTTTGACATTTAGGAATTCGGAGATAAATTCTGCAATGGTTTGTACTGATTTCGAAAAATATCTATCAAATAACTAAGGCGCATGTGCTGGTTTGTCTAATGACTAATATTTTTCACTTTTTTTTGTTTTATAATTCTTTATTAATAATATTATGAATACTTTCTAGAGATTTAAAAAAGAGCTGTATCTATTGTTATTTCTTTGTTTGATACAATTCTTAGCAAAATCGCTGAAAGGGCTGCTCTTTGTTACTTTTTCTGATGAAAAATTAAAAGTAAATAGTAGTTTGTACAACAAGTGCAAAAAGCGTTACTTTTCCCACGAGCTCAGAAAATTGTGGCACGAGCCGTAAGGCGGTGCTGCAAATCTAGCGAGTGGGAAAAGTATAAAAATGTATGTAGAAAAGCGTGTTTTGCATAGTGGTTGTAGAAAAATGAAAATGCACTGAACGTTTTCCGCTCCGAATTATTTAAAACTGCACATATTGATTTAAAATTTTGACAGTATTTATAAAATAACACAAATAACAAAAGTTATATGCTCGGGTGATTTTTAATAGTCATTAACTCACATTTTTTTTAAAACTAAGCACTTAAACCGGTCAAACTTCTAGAGCATATTACAGGACATAAAGTTAATTGTGAAGTGGTAACTATTATTTTCAATTGAAGTAATTAGGGGGTGATTTTCACATTTTTTGTCGCCGAAAAAAATAGGGACTAACTTTATATTCGTCATAACTCGTTTTTATGCTACAGGACTTTTATACAAAACAAAAATAATAGTATACTATTTTATTTACAACCATCATATTTCGATCAAAATTAATAAATCCCTGTTTCGTTCTGAACATAATTACAATATTATATTTAACGACAAATTACCAAGCATGCGGTTTTCTAAGAATAATCAAGTAAATATATTGTTACCGTGACTACGGGGTAAAGAATTATTATCAATATAAATAAATATTCATATGAGGGCGGGAAGTGAGGGCGGGAAGTAGAGGTGTGTAATGTGACACTTCCCAACCTTCAATGAAGTTAGGAATGACAACATTACATATATGGTTGTAAATAAAGGTGTTTTCAAGCACTTTCAAAGGGGTTCCATGAGTTTTACCAGAAAAATGCATTATTTTTTGGTTATTTCACATTGAAACTTTCAATTTTAACGCTTGAAGAATAAGAAGCAACCTTCAACAAGCTATTACTCCATTTGTATTTTTTTTGGTTTTTTTTATAAGCTACATTTTTAAATAGAATATGTTTTGAATTAATACTTACTTTTTGAGTTATTTGCGAAAAACCGTCTAAAAACGTGTTTTTTGTTGTCGAACAATTGGCATTTTCACTTGCGAATAAGTCGAAAAGTATTGACTTTCAGAAAAAAACATTATAAAATAAAAGATAAGAGGTGATATGAGGACCGGGGAAGCTAGTTTTTAAAAACCTCCTCCCAATATGCTCTCTATCGCGGGCATGTTGGGGGATAATCCGAGGGTGGTAAAAAGGGTGCAGGGGATCAAGTACTGATTAGGTGCAAGATTTCCCATACTCGGTCTCATAGAATGTTCAAGAACTTATTATTATGGATAGTGGCGATAAAAGTGACACTGAAAAACACAGACTTAATTTTTGTAGGTATTGTAAAGTTATTTTCTTAGTTAATAAGTTCATTTTTTTACTCCAGTATAACTATTTTCCCATTTTGTATCCAATTCACCTGGATATAATGGATGAGTTTTACTAGAAATAATCATTGGGTTCATTTCCAAAAAAATTACCATCTATTCCATTTTATTTTTAGTGGTCTTCTTATTTCGAGACAAGATCGATTTATTATTAGTATTGTACGTTCTTATGGTAATAGAAAACTCCAATTTGTTAGGTTAATCGTTAAAACTCACACTTTTCTTTCTCAAAACAATCGTACATTACATAATAAACAAGTCCAAAACAGTGTTGTCAGATCAAAAATTCACTATTTTGATAGCAATATTGTTATCCTAGAATCAAGCCAGGCTCTTGATTTGAGGGGGGGCGGTTTTAGGTCATTTTGATTGAAATGAGTACCCCTCCAGGAAAATTGTAATATACGTGCAGAACAGTGTTGACTATAAAGTGTTATAATTTTTCTATTGAGTTTTTTTTATCTTTATCTATTTGAAAATTGCCCCCACTTCATCCCCTTTAATCGGCCCTTGCCTAAAATTGAAAACCAATCTTGCTATAAACGGCGAAACAATTGTATAGTCATATTGTTAAATTTTATAACTATAACAATATGGTTTATTCAGCAATGTTTTAACAAGATGCAAACAGAATCGACCCGATTTAATGTCAATTGGAGGAAATCTTATTTTGCCAAATCACTATTTTAACCAGTATTAAATAATCCAAACCTGTAAAGTGTTGTTGATCGAATATCGCAACACCCTGTATGTCAACTCATTTGCTGTTTAAAATTTTCAAAAGTGTAAAGGGAATAATTTTTTATAATTAAAATAGACTTTTTAAAATTATGAATTGACCCGTTAAAAAAAATTATTTTTGGGATACAGAATATATTGTTATCAGTTTCCACACTGTGTAGGTACTCCTGAAAAACAAAATTGAAATACTTTATGAACAAAAATATAATCAATAACCTTAATATCAATTTATTACCATATCAGATAACTATGTATCCCTTTATTTAAATATTAACATCCTATAAAAATAGAAACGGACTATCACATCACGAAGAATATGTTTATTGTGTAACTCAAGGTTTTGCAAGCTGTAAGTATGCAATTTTTTTCTGTTTCATTAGAAAATGCAATATATGCTGTGAATCTCGTATTAAAGATGTTTCCTTATATTTATTTCCATTTACGGTCCACGATTTATGGATTGCAGACGACTATCACAAAATACTTTGTAATCGATAACCGAATTGGTATTTTATTTTAATTAAAAGTTTATGTGTAATATGAATTCTACTTTTTTTTTTTGAAAACTAGTACGTAACGGTTACATAGTATTTAGTAAAATTTTAGAATATAAAAAAGTGTACAGAGAAATTGTAATTATTTACTAAAATTCCGAAAACAAACGCGAATTTTCGCCTAGGCAGAATAGAGAAAATTCCATGAAAATAAAAATTTACCATTTATTTAATCACCTGTTCTTTAAGGAACAAAATTGAAGAAAAACTGCTCGAAAAGTGTTCGCAGGAAAAATTCTGAAATAAAAAACAGACACAACTGAATAAAATTATTGTTTTCAATCGATACCAACCATTTTTAATTGTTTATTCATTTTTATGACATTTGATAAAAATGTTATGCATTGTTGTCAAAATGTATGTTTTAAATAGTATATTATATTACGTGTACGGAAAGTGACACTTTTCACATGAGTCCGAGTGCGACAATCCCACGAGTGTAAAAAATCACTTTCGCACAAGTGATCTAGTGGAGAGTTGGCCATAACGGGATACTTAACAAAACATTTATTATATATTTTTTAATAATTGAGTAGATTGTCGACCTAGTTGGACAAAACAGGATAGTAATATTAAAAGACTAAAAATTAACAAAAAATAAAAAAACCAATATAAAAACAAAAATTTTTACTCAAAACCGGAAAGAAATTTATTTTATGAAATATAAATTTAAAAACAAATAAAAAATACACGTTTATGCATAAAACTTGCAGGTGAATTCCTCACACTCATCATTCTCGATGCGTGCACAAACTTCGTGGGCCCAAATACTGACGTCTTATCAATTTTTCTTCTGATTTTTAATTTGAATACAGTTCTTGACAATATATGAATGTTACGTCTTCGCATTCTGCTTCAACTACTCCCTTCAACCGAATTCTTAAATTTTTTCACTTTCTGCTCGACCCTTCGTTTGTTAAATAATTGGCCTTTTTCCCGCTAATAGAAGTTTATATTCCGTTTTGGCTTTTTTTAGTTTCGGCTAACTCAAGAGCCTTCTCGAGCTCCATCTTATAAGGTATTGATGTAGGATTGCACTTTCTTTCGCCATGAGGAAATGGAATAATAACTTGGGGAGTAAAATATTTCTTGGCGTGAACAAGAAGTAGTTGCATTTTTATAAAACCGTTCAGTAGAAATGGAAGTAGAAAATTTTTTACCGCCTGTAAGGGTGTTTTAGGTTTTGAAGGCGTTACATGAGATTGATGCTGAATTTGTTGTCTTGGTATTACAGGTCTCGGAGGTGTTACATGTCTCGAAGGTGTTACACATCTCGGAGATGTTACATGTTTCGGAGGTAATAGACGTCTCGGAGGTGTTACATGTCTCGGAGGAGTTACATGATTGACTTGTTGGGGCTGACCAACATTTTCGTTGTTTTGATTTTTAACATAGGGTCTATTAACAATACGTTTGATGTTTATAATAAGGAAACATCAACAATATAAGGTAATGTTGGGTAACTAGGACCTACTATTTCAACTTTTAAGATTTGAAGCTTGACCAAAAATTGAGTGTTTTAGATAACTTTGAAAACTTATGATATTAGTTAGCCTATTTATATGGTTTCCATTTGTGATGATTAAATTTGGTCCAACTTCAATACTTTTCGAATTAATTTTTTTTTTAAATAATTCTACCGGTGGTCCCAGTTACCCCGAGACTTGGGGTAACTGGGTCTCCTAGCTTAAATTCCTTTTTATAACATAAGAAAATTTGTTAAGGGCAACTGGGTCATACTTTATGATCTTCCAAATTTATTTTCAATATAGTCTTATTTTTGTGAGAGTAAGATCGTTTTTTAGATTATGATGGCCACAACATTAGAGTTTTGTTGAAATTTTCTGTAGGGAAACAAAAAAACTAATGCAAAAAAAACATTTATTTCTTAACTTAATTTACAAATTCATGGTCATATTTATTCATCAATGGTACATCAAATATGCCCCTTTGATTCACCCTTTTTGGCCATCTCCACGAATTACTAAAATTTCCATACTTTTCCATGCAGGAAATTTACTCGATTTTCACCTCTTTCCTTATTAATATTTTTCCGTTTTGGGACTTTTTAATCTGTAAATCATTCTTAGTGCTCGAGCTGCCATTATCATATGTTTATAGAGTCTTCAGCTGGTTCAAAGATTTAGTCGGAAAATACGTCACTATTTAATGCATTACTGCCGGTTTTTTCAAAACCATTAACAGTTGTTTCGACAGAAGCAGCTGTCATATACGCAGCACCAAAAAGCTTACCGATTTACGGATTTTAAATATTTTTGGTATACAGTATGTTGTTTTGTCGGTATAAAAAACCTGGATTTTTTTAAAAATTAATATGTCAATTGAAGCTTAAAACGTGTACCAAATATAAAAACATATACCGGCTGGTTCGTAAGTTATGGTTTATTAAATAAATAGATAAAATTCATAAAACATCGTTAGAAAGTTATAAATCTTGTAAGAACCATTAAATATTGGTTATTTATTACCACCCCGATGACCTTTATCCATCCTTAACGTAGTTGGTTCATTGGCTGGTTAGGGTGCAGACGAACAGGCCGGGTTGAGTGCAGCCATCGTCTTATTGTACTGTCCTGTTCATCTTTTAGCCTGTGAAGAGAATAGTGACCTTGTTAAAGATTTTAGAGCCTCTTTACAATGCCACATCTGGTGAGATAGGAGAAAGGGCCTTCTGACCCTATCCATCTATATCTCCACCAGCGCAGAGCCTTACATTCGAATATTACGTGGATGGTTGTTTCATCCTCCTTGTCACACAATCTACATACAGGATCCTCTTGGAAGATCTCCATTGTGTCAACGTTATTTCCTCAATCTACAATGTCCAGTTATAAAACCTGTTATTACCCTGATATATTTCCTATTTGTTGTTTTATTAGCTTACTGTGTTTAAACTTCGGAAGAGACTGCCAGTATGTTAGGTTTTGTTTATGCACCCACTGGTTAATTGAACTTCTTACCGAAGTTTCGGTTATACCAACTACCGGTTCGGGGTCGGTGTATCTGGTTGCTGATCCTTCTCATGTAAGGGCGTCTGCTTTTTCGTTGTCCTCAGTACCTTATTATTGGCACTTAGGTTTTTGAGGTTTTCTAAGCATTCCAAGACAATTTTAGATTTTACTTGACAACTGTTAATGTTGTTACCTTCTACTATCGCTAAATTATTACTTTCTACTACATTAGGTAAATCTTGGGCATTGCATTATTAAATTAGTTTTACTTCGTTATCTGGGATTATCCTTACAAAAAATGGCGAATGCGAAAATTGGTGTGCAGTGCATTAATAAACTGCAAATATCAGCCAAACGGCTAATTTTACCGAATTCCAACAAGAGGATCTTTTCGTTAGCTTAAGGTATGAGGAAGCCATTTTTTAAATTTTTATACAGGGTGTGTCATCGATACAAAAATTTTGGATCCTTAACTATTACGACTAGTATATACGTCCCTGTCTTTAAGACAACACTGTGAATCTGTTTACACGTCTAAAATACGCATACACGTACATTATACATGTAGATTGAGCTAAAATAATGTTAGTACTTCATATAAATTTTTTAACACGGTTTTCAAATTATGGGCCTCCAATCTTTATACAATTTTCTGTATGGTTATAATGTACGTGTATATGCTTATTTTAGACGTGTAAACAGATTCACAGTGTTGCCTTAATGACAGGACGTACTAGTCGTAATAGTTAAGGATCCAAAATTTTTGTATCGATGACACACCCTGTATAAAAATTTAAAAAATGGCTTCCTCATACCTTAAGCTAACGAAAAAATTCTCTTGTTGGAATTAGATAAAATTAGCCGTTTGGCTGATATTTGCAGTTTATTAATGCACTACCTTCCCGACTTTTTTCCCATTAGTCCCGGGACACCCTGTATATCGGGAAAGTAAAAATATTGAGAATTACATGAACTATTATGATTAAAAAGATAAAAACTCAAGTTCTTTAGTGATAACTTTATTAGCGAAACCATTTTAAGAATATATTTAAAATATCTTTAATAAGTGATTAAATATTATATTAAAGATAAAGATCCTCTTAAGAATATAAATATTTTAAAATAAATTGTGGACATTCTAAATTGCAAAATCAATGATAACTCTATAAAAAAGCTTTGGCTTCTTTCTGTAAATAATGTTCATGATACGTGCATAAATAACATAACCCTTTCACAATCGCACAAAAAGGTACTAACGGTAAACATCATTTGTAGAACAAAGTGAAGGTCCTTCTAATTGTAATTACCTTCTAGATCATTCTTTTTAAACTATTATAAAGAATGGGGGAGACCGGGGAAGTCATCAAAATGTTGTTGCTTGTTTTAAAATTTGTCATACTTTGGGTCATAATTTATTCTATATATCCTTGGTTTTTATTATAAAATATTTGTCTACCGTCTTTAACTGAATACTTACCTTTTAACTTGAATACGAAAGAATGTATTGGTATGTATCTGTCAACTTTGTCTGTACTTTCCCTAATTTGTAATTACCATCAGTTATATTACAAAACATGTTACAGGTCTTCTCAAAAATCAATTAATATTCAATATACAAAAAAAGCTTCATGATTTATATTTGAAGCAGGTTAAAGTTGTTTATTTGGTAGGAGGGGCTTTGCGAACGTGGGCTTTGCGAGCCGTCTGATTTGCGAACATATACCTGGCACACCCTCGGTTAGTTTATGGGGATCGTGGGGTTTG